>LR738711.1:114642520-114693800 GCA_902687465.1 Secale cereale
TGGGAAGAAAGAGAAGGAGCGGGGCGAGCTCGAAGCAGGGCCCTGGCGAGGACAGAGAGTGGCGGCCAGGGGAGAGAGTGGAAGAAGGGGGCCGACCAGCTGCCGTGTCATGGACGTTGATGCGCATCGTCGGGCGTGCAGGGAAGAGCCGAGGTGGCCGGAGGCGCTTGGCAGAGGACGGCTATAGTGCTTGGCCGCACTGTAGCGCGCTCTAGAGCGTGCATATGGCCGGCATGGCCATTTAAAAAGCCAGAGGCATGTCCTCTTGTGTCTTGGGGCTTCCTTGGATGCTCCAGAGTGGACATGAGCTAGGTGGGGTGCTGCATATAGAAATGGGAGAGAGAGAGGTGTTGCCATGGGTGTACACAGAGAGAAAGAGGTGGGTTTTACCCCCAAATAATTGAGCTATGAAGTTTCAATTGTTACTGTAGGTTGAAGGGGACTAGAATAAGATGTGGTAAAATTTGAGGTAAAGGGAAATAGGGAAAGTGGCCCAAATGGTGATTTTTGAAACATGACAGAAGGTGTTTGATGAAAGTTTGAGCCACTTGCAGTCATCTCCTCCTTGTGCCACTTGATGGGGGTGTGGTGCATGACCATGTGGCTTTGTGGCAGAAATTTGAGCTCATTTGGATAAAGTTGCCAATGCAACTTTGTAAACCCTAGAAATCAACAGAAATGGATTTGCTTAGATCTAGCTAAGCTAATCTCTTCCCCTTGATGCACCTCTTGGTGTAGTGTCATTATTTACGTACTTGAGCATGTCCACAAAGTTTAGGATCAAATGGAGAAAGTTGGGAGTGTAAAGTTGTCTAAATTTGGATCTGGATAGAGATGGTTTTGGGGCACTTTTGTGAACCGAAACTGTTTTGATTGAAATAAAACTTTACAGGATCATCACATTAGGCATATGTGACTTGCCAGAATGTTCTTGGAATTTTTAGAGAATATTCCCTTTGTAAATATTTCAAAAGCTTGAAATAACTAGAAGTTTTTTTTGAGGGTTTTGACCAATATTTTGAACACGACCATGTGTTGAAACTCTTATATATGGACAATATATGTCCTCTAAGCTTCCTTGAATTTTCTCAAATTTTTTTAAAACATTAAAATAGTTTTTACCTATTAAAGACCATTTCTAGCGTAAAGAAAAAGCCTTTAAATAAAATAGGAAAATAACTTTTAAAACTATATTTTTATGGTTTATGGGAGTCATATACCTAATAGGAGTCGAATATACTCTTTGAAAGATTTTTCCTAAACCAAATTAGGTACTTGTAGTGCAAGCCTCAATTCAGGGGTTTTTGGATAACCTAATTTGGAAAATACTTTTTGGCCAAATTATTTGTTGTAAGAAAATACTATTCTGTCCTATACACATGGTAGGATCATTGGGCAAAAGTTTTGATCAAGGAGATGAAGTATAGAAGGTGGAGCTATGTTGACAGAGATGCAATCCAAATGAAAAGCCAAATAATGCAAAAGTTTTTGTTGATCCAAATTTTCATTCTTTACTAATGCAAATGACATGTTATAAAATGCTGGGTGTGACAGACCTACCCCCCTTACAAGAATCTCGTCCCCGAGATTCCTAAACTAGGCTTTAAACAGATAAGGGAACTCAGATCTAAGGTAGTCTTGATGCTCCCAGGTGGCTTATGCTTCAGTGTGGTTGCTCCACTGGATCTTGAAGTACTTGATGGTGAGGCTTCGAGTACATCGTCCTGCTTCATCCAATATGCATATGGGCCTCTCGCGGTAGGTTAGATCGGATTGAAGGTCAATGGCTTGGTGATCGATGTCAGAGATCAGGCTTGTCTGGAACTTGGAGACACTTCCGAAGTTGTGACACATGGAACATGTCGTGGAGTTGTCACGGTAGATGTCTTAAGGGAAAGATTTAGTTGCGGAGCCATAGCGTTGTGGTTAGCTTAAAGGGGTTAAAAAACAAGACAAAGGACACATGGAGTTTATACTGGTTCGTCCCCTTGCGGTGAGGGTAAGACCTAATCCAGCTTGAGGTGGAATTGCTGGGGTCTCGATTGCTAGGGAGCGAATACGCTGGCCTGGCTTTCGAGTTGTTGTTTCTTGCCCTAAGTCGTTGCCGGGTCGTCCCCTTATATACACGGGTCGACGCCCTGCGGACTACGGAGTCCCGACCGGCTCATACAATCATGTCCGGCTCGGTGACTGATTGTTACATGCCTTTCAGTACAAGCTAAACATATATGGCGGAATACACTTACGGGCTTTAAGCCGCTCATAGACGTTGGGCCTTTTATACATTACTCTTATTGAACCACCATCTTCAACCTGCTTCCGGGCTTGGCCCATGAACCGCCATTGGGTAACCCGGCCCCTCCTGGGCAGGTCATATCAAATAGTTATATCCCGAACATTAGGCCCCAGGTTGATTTGAACTTGTTCGTGTCAAACTTTCTTCATCTCCTCACCAGAGATCATAACCCGCCATGACGTCACTTGTTACTTACTTTTGAACTGCCCAGATCTTAACGAATCTCCGCATTTATTGGTATTCCAAAAATCGAGGCGCATGCGTTGTTTTTTATTTGTTTTTTCGCCTCCTCGATTCTCGCGCGTGGTCTTTATCCACTCTCCTTATAAATAGGTCCAAGAGGCTCCTTTCCATTCTCTCCCTTTGCCTCTTCCTATTCGTCTCCTTTCTCGCGACGCTCACGCACCCGAGCTCCGCCGACGCCGTCGTCCTTTGCCTTGTCCTCAACAGCGGCCGCAGCATCAACCTGATGCGACCAGATCTCTTCCGCGCGCCACCGCCGTTCACTCGTCCAGGTATGTTCTTCTCTTTCCTCCCCTCTTAGATCCATTAGGGTTCCCGCAAAACTCGCCGGAGTCATCTGCTTCTTCTTCTGCAGTTTATGTTTTTTCCTCTTGAACTTGATATTCCTCCGCGCGATGGTATTGATAGTATCTCTTTAGCAAATACTGTGATGTCTCATCTATGGGAAAAAATTGGTTCATATCCAAGAACCGCATCATACTGATCTTAGATCTGTCTGTTTGTCATTTTAGCTTTATTTTCTGAACTGTTGTAGATCCAAAGTACCAGCTTCAATCTGTGAAAGCTGTTTGTCCCCACACTTAGTAAAATCTGCTTTCCTAAATATCCGCGCTTGTCATGGCGGCTTAACGCTCCGGTTTATAACCACTCTTATGCCATTAGGCCCCATTTAAGCCGCCATGCTGAGCATATACGGTTGCTTGATTTCCGGCTTAATGACTCAATTTCGAATCGGCAAAAATGTTTCTTCATTTTAGGCTTCTTTGTTCACAATGCCGCCAAAGACCGTCACGACGTGCAATTGGGTTCCTTCTGTCGTCACTGAAGCTACACTTACCGATTTCGTCAAGGTTGGATACCTGCCGAAAAAGTCTATTATGCCTTACCGCGCCCCTAAGCCGGGCGAAAAGAAACCTCATCCAAAGGACGGTGGAGTTATTGTTTTTTCTGATCACATGAACCGGGGTTTTTCACCACCCGGCTCTAAGTTCTTCCGGGATGTTCTCCGCTTTTTCCAGCTCCATACACAAGACATCAGACCCAATTCCATGTCAAACATCTGCAACTTCTAGGTCTTCTGTGAAGTGTATCTTCAAGAGGAACCCAATCTCGAGCTCTTTAGAGAGTTTTTTTATTTAAACCGCGAGAATGAGTTCACTAACGAACCCAGTTTGGAACTTGGAGCCGTCTCAATTCAAAGAAGGAGAGACTCTATTTTCCCTTATGCATGTCTGCCAAGTCACCCCAAAGACTGGAATCAAACTTGGTTTTACTGCAAAGACACCTCCCCGGCTGATGAGAATCCATTGCCGGGTTATCGTGTCCAGCGCTTAGACACCAAGCATCCTCTTGCTGAGAAACACACTGCCGCAGATCGCAAGAAAATTGCTCCCACTCTTGCAAAGGTCAAAGCCTTACTGGGAAATGGTCTAACCGGAATCGACTTGGTTCGATGCTGGGTTGCCTGGCGAATCATTCCCTTGAGCCGTAGGACCGGCTTAATGTGCAACTATATCGGTGAAATCACTGATCCATTACGTCACCGTCCTGAGGATTTGACTGAGGATGTAATCATAGACATGAACAAAATTCTTTTAAACGAAAGCCTGGGAGACTGCATCAAAGTGGGTCTGAGCCCTTTCTGCAAACTTAACCCGGCACCAGAGGTGAGTCTTAACTTTTAACTGTCCTTTCTTTATCGTTCTGATTCTCCTGTCAACTCAAACTTGCTGCCCCTCACAGGCTAAGTCAGCTTTCTGGAAGAAAACCTACGACCACGAAGCTGCTAAGAAGGCCAGAATTGTTAAGAAAGCCGCCAAGAAGGTCGTGAAGAAGAAAAAGAAGAAAACCGGCCCTTCTGAACTGTTTGAACTGAACTACAACTCTGAGTCGAAGGTAATCCTTGACTCCCTTGGCTCCTTTTTCAATTATCTTATTGACACTGATTACTATCAGGACAATACGGAGGCCAGCCAGGCCGTTGATGAAGAGGTAATTACTATTTCCTCTGACTCAGAATCCTTGCCAAGACAAAAAGTTCGACGGGTAATCCGGAAAGTAAGATTTTCACACCCTTCAACTCATTTTAATCCTCACTTTCTTTTGAAGCAATAGCAACACGAGAGCCGGCATCAGACTCGAAACACCGGAGATGAAGACCTGTCCTCCGGCTTACCGAATACTCCGACTCGACGGAAACGTCGAAATGAGGTCTTTCCACACTTAAACTCTCTTTACCCGCTGGTAGATATCATTCGTGAACCATTGAATTCTTTCAATTCAAACCATCAGGAGGTCTCTCTCTCTTCGTCTGGCGATTCATCTCAAAGTCAGCTGCCGGCTTTCAAGACTGCCCCTGGGTAACAATTTCTTCTTTGTTCATCTCTTCCTTAAATCTTTATAACTTTATACCGACTCACCTTAACCCATGCAGTGGCCAAGCCAAGCCCATTAAGAGAGCAAAAGTGAGCAAACCGGAGGCTGATCCGAAAGTCATTAAACTAGAGCAGCGAGTCTTGGCAACATATGTTCAGAGGCCAACAGAGGAAGCTACTCATGATGCTCCTCCTGAAATTCCTGGCGCCTCTCTTGATCCTGCCAATGTCGTCTCTGCAACTGCTGAACCACCGACTCCATCTGAACCGGCAGAGAAACAAACTGGAGATGTCACTATCACTGGCACCAGTTTTAGAGAGCCGGGCAATCCAACAGTTCAGGCCAAACACACTGCCAAAAAAGAACTTGTTGAGAAATGGAGAGTAAAGTTCGATATGGCTCAATATGCACAGCTGAGCAGCGGTGATGTGCTTTCTGGATATCTCAGTCAAGTCCACAATAGTCGTGACCTTGAAATTGACATGGTGAAGCAAATGCATAAGAAGTTCGAGGTATGAATCTTATCCAAATTATATATATATATATATATATATATATATATATATATATATATATATATATATATCCTTCCAGCCCCCAAGTTTATTGGATATGATAGAAGTGAATATGCTGTAGACTTAGCATAGCCTGAATATTTTCCATAGAATCCTTTTAGAGTCGGCACACATAGAAAATCTGGCTTTGAAGATCATTGCATGTGTAGCCCCCAAGGGCCAGCTAATTAATCAGTATGAATGAGTCGGTCCTATTCTTCATCGTGTACAACTTGCATGTATATCCCTCATGAGCCGACGGTCAACGATTAAAATGCCACCGGGTTAAATGTAAACGAATTATTAGAAAGAAGCAATATGCATTAGCCCCCAAGTGCCGAGTACTCTTGGTTGCAAAGTGCTTCGGACTTTATTGATATGAACCAGCACTAAAAGAACACTTCAGCATCCATTAGCCCCCCAAGTGCCAAGTGTTGTTGCTTGCGAAATGCTTAGGACTTCAATTCTTGTAACCCGGAAAATAATTTGCTTCCTAACCCTTTGGTGATACAGGATACAACTGCTGAATTGAAGTGCAATTAGATGATGCAAAGAGCCGGCTTAGATTTCAAGAATCTGAGACCCATAAGGTTGAATCGAAGTTTCAATTTAGTCTTACTGAAACAAATAAGCTGAAGGCTGAATTTGAAACGGAGAAGTCTGCTTGTGCTGAAGAGAAAACCACCTTGATGCAGAGAGCCGAAAAAGCAGAAGCAACTCTTGAAACGGTGACAGCTGAACTCACCGAATTAAAGCATCGTGTGTCTCAAATGACTTCAGCTATCTTTGTTAAGCTGCCATGTTGCAGATTGAATCTTTTCTTAAGTAACATAAACCGCCACTGACCAATTTATGACTCATGCAGGTAGTAGGAGCAGTAATCTTGCCAAAGAGCCGCTTGTGAAACTTAAAGCTATTTACACACTTGTGGAGCAGTTATACACAGGGGCTCAGCGCGCATTGGCTACTGTCACTCCATCCAACCAGGCACCAAAACTTTTTGTAGATGTATTGAGGAGACTTTCTGTATTGTCTACCAGGTTTGATGAGATGAAGCGGTCATCTGCGAGAGCCGGTGCGGTAACAACTTTGAGCCGGGCTAAGGCATGGCTACCCGAGTTAGACCCAGCCGACTTAGCCACTGGCTATCCAAGTTTGAAGGAGGATGGTACAACCTTTGACCAAAAGGATTTCGCTGCCTGTGTTAAAGACATCCGCCTGTTGACCAGCCTGATTGCCAGTGAGACAGATCTGTCGAGATATCAGGCGGCTTACAGCCTTGAAAACCAGAAGATGCCCACTCCGGCTTACAAAGTGATGGAGCTAATCCCTCCAATCGTAAGCATACTTTTGCCCCTGAAATTGATCCCTCTGATCTTATCGATGAAGAAGCTGAATTTAAAGCTTTGGCTGGCGTCGATTGGCTATCTCAAAACTTTCAGATGGAGGAGGTTGAAGAACTGGAGAGGGATAGCCCGGAGGCTTCAAAGCAGCAAGGCCAGGGAGAATGAACCGCTGGGCGGTTCATATGCTTGATCCTGTTAGAAAAACAATTATTTTGATTGGCTCATAGAGTCTTGTAATAGGGTGGTTGAACTTGAATCTGGCGTGTCATCGTGCACGGATCTGCCTCTGCAAAATATTATTGATCCTCCAAGTGCCGGAATACCACTTTATGCTTGTGACAGTATGACTTGTGTAGATCAATATAAACATTATCCTGCACATAAACAGAGAACAAATACCCTAGCAGCTTATCGCCGGGCGGGTCATTATGCCCAACCGGTGCCACTGGGGACATGTGTCCATAACCAGGGCCGACTTAATTACCATGGAAAATAATCATACCTGGAAGATATGATTTAGACCGTTGGCTTTATCAGTCTTCATTCACTTAAAATCGTGTAGAGTTATTACTCCAGAAATAAGAGTGTTACTTTCTGGTGGCTTAGAGCCAGTCATTGGGTTGGTTTGTAGGACCCGGAGAGGCTTCAAATACGAGCCATAAGTAGAGGCAGCTTGGCCAAACTTGCAAAAAACGCAACTCAAATGAAAAAAAACCCACAAATAACAAAAGAATCCAAGACAAAGAGATCAAAAAACATCCGAGGCTTTTGCAGGCCACCAAGCCAAAGGTTCTTCTTCAATGAAACTAGCCTGTTGGCCACTGGAAGGTACATGCGTGCTGTGAGCCGGCTCTCACAGTACCCAATGGACATTTCAACCTAAGCAAGTGCAGGTCTTTGCTTTAAAGATAGACTTGTCTAGAGTACGAGGGGTCAGAGTTGCATCTTGCGTCACAGGCCGATTTATCCAAGTTTCAAGGAAGGCGACATTTTGAGCTTGAATCTATCCTGACTATCTGTAAACTGTGCTCTAGCATGACATCCGGCTTTTGAACCTTAGCAAGCTCAGGTCTTGGTTGAATACGCCACATAAGACTGATTGCCAAGAGTTCGTCGGGTCAATCAGGATGACCTGATGGAGTTGAAGCAGCTGGGTACAGGTAGGATGACCCACATGTTATGTCCTCTTTGGTCGAATACGCCTATGTTTGAACATAACCCGGTCAAATGGGTAGTAACGCTGTGTTCTCTTTGGTCGAATACGCCTATGTTTGAACAGGAAGCCCCCAAGTGACATACTGACGAATTATTCTCACAGAGGGCCTATGTTTGAGCTATGCTAGGCATCTAACTCTGTTTGGTCATTGTAATTTGGGCATCAAGCCTCTTGAGTAAATATGCAGGATGATGACAAGGACTCCGCTTTGAAGAAGTGAAAAACGACAGAGGCGCTGAATTACCAGGGATGCCGGCTTTATTATATTGTTCTAATATTTACATCATCGAATTATATACATCATGAGAGCCGGGGGCTTTAAGTATAGTAGGGACGGAGATGAGCAATATTCCACGGCCGATTAGTCTCCTCCTCTGATGTGCGTGAATCCTTGTGCTCTCGAACGTTAATCAGATAATATGACCCGCTGTGCAGATTCTTGCTGACTACAAAAGGTCCCTTCCAAGGCGGTGAAAGCTTATGCATATCTGTTTGATCTTGGATGAGCCGGAGCACTAAGTCGCCTTCTTGAAAGGTTCTAGTTTTGACCCGGCGGCTGTGATATCGTCGTAAATCCTGTTGATAGATCGCTGAACGAGCCGCCGCGAGATCACACTCTTCATCCAACAAATCCAATGCATCTTGAGCGCCTTCTCATTATCTGTTTCGATGTAAGCCGCCACTCGAGGTGAGTCATGACACATATCACTAGGAAGAACCGCCTCAGCTCCATAGACCATGAAGAATGGCGTGTAACCTGTAGATCTGTTGGGTGTTGTATTGATGCTCCATAACACAGAATGTAACTCTTCCACCCAACAACCCGACGTTCTCTTCAAAGGAACCATAAGCCGGGGATTGATGCCTCGCAGAATCTCTTGATTAGCCCATTCCACTTGACCATTAGAATGGGGGTGAGCCACAGAAGAGACATCAAGTCGAATATGCTCACGTTGACAAAATTCCCTCATGGTGCCCTTGGACAGATTAGTGCCATTATCTGTTATGATACTGTGGGGAAAACCAAAACGGAAAATGAACTTCTGACAACCGTCACATCTGCTGACCAAGTCTTCAGCATCAGCATGAGCCGTCAACCAATAGAACCCGTGACGAAAAGCTTTGGCTATAAGAGATTTAGTGCCGACATGATGACCACAATCTCCTTCATGAAATTCTCGCAGGATCTCACAGCCTTCCTCAGGAGAAACGCAACGTTGAAACGCCCTTGTAACACTGTGATGGTGTAATTCCCCGTTGACAATCGTCATTGACTTAGACCGCCGGGTTATTTGTCTGGCCAAGATTTCATCCTCAGGTAACTCACCTTGGGTCATGTAAGCCAAATACGGAACCGTCCAGTCAGGTATAACATGAAGAGCCGCCACCAACTGTGCCTTCGGGTCAGGAATAGCAAGGTCTTCATCTGTAGGCAACTTGACAGACGGGTTAACCAAAACATCCAAGAAAGTGTTGGGCGGTACCGGCTTACACTGAGATCCTAACCGGCTTAAGGTATCAGCCGCCTCGTTCTTCCTCCGATCAATATGCTCCACTTGGTAACCCTTGAAGTGACCCGCAATAGCATCAACCTCTCGTCTATAAGCTGCCATGAGCAGATCCTTGGAATCCCAAGTACCAGAAACCTGCTGAGCTACCAGATCTGAATCACCAAAGCACCTCACCCAGCTTAAGTTCATCTCCTTGGCCATCCGAAGACCATGGAGCAAGGCCTCATACTCAGCTGCATTATTAGTACAAGGGAACATTAACCGGAGAACATAAGAAAAATTATCACCTTGCGGGGAAGTTAAGACAACTCCAGCCCCCGAGCCTTCCAACTGCCTGGACCCATCAAAGTGAATAGTCCAATATGTGTTATCCGGCTTTTCCTTAGGTGTTTGCAATTCTGTCGAATCATTGACAAAGTACACAAGAGCTTGTGATTTAATGGCTGTTCAAGGCACATACTTGACATCATGAGGCCCGAGCTCAATGGCCTAGTTGGCTACCCGACCTGTGGCTTCTCTATTTTGGATGATATCCCCTAAGGGAGCTGAACTCACCACTGTAATAGGATGACCCAGGAAATATTGCTTGAGCTTCTGGCTTGCCATGAAGACCTCGTATACCAGCTTCTGCCAATGCGGATACCTCTGCTTGGAATCAATAAGTACCTCACTGATATAATAAACCAGCCTTTGAACCGGATACTCCTTGCCAGCCTCTTTCCTTTCCACAACAATGGCCACACTAACAGCCCTGCTATTTGCAGCTACGTATAATAACAAAGGCTCCTTATCAATGGGAGCCGCAAGAACCGGCGGCTCAACCAATTGCTTCTTAAGTGCCTCGAACGCCTCATCAACAACTTCACTCCAAACAAAGTCATCTGTCTTCTTCATCATCTGATACAGAGGGATAGCCTTTTCACCTAGGCGACTTATGAACCGGCTCAAAGCCGCTATCCGTCCTACCAAGCATTGGACATCATTGATACACTTTGGCCTTGCCAAGGAAGTAATAGCCTTGATTTTTTCCGGGTTAGCCTCGATGCCTCGCTCAGAGACCAAAAAACCCAAAAGCTTGCCTGCTGGAACACCGAAGACACATTTGGCCGGGTTAAGTATCATCTTGTACACCCAGAGATTGTCAAACGTCTCTTTCAAATCATCAATCAGGGTCTCCTTCTTTCTAGATTTAACCACATTATCATCCACATAAGCATGAACATTACGCCCGATCTGGCCGTGCAGGAAATTCTGTACACACCGCTGGTAAGTCACTTGGGCACTCTTGAGCCCGAAAGGCATAGACACATAGCAGAAGGCTCCAAACGGAGTGATAAAAGCCGTCTTCTCCTGGTCCTTAACTGCCATCTTGATTTGATGATACCCAGAATATGCATCCTAAAAGCTCAAACGCTCACAACCTGCCGTAGCATCAATGATATGATCAATACGAGGGAGGGCGAACGGGTCAGCTAGCCAAGCCTTGTTTAGGTCCATGTAATCCACACACATTTGCCAAGTGTTGTTCTTCTTAAGCACCAAAACCGGGTTAGCCAACCACTCAGGATGAAAAACTTCAACGATGAACCCGACCGCCAAGAGCCGGGCCACCTCTTCACCAATGGCCTTTTGTCTCTCCTCATTAAAATAGCTAAGAAACTGCCTGACCGGCTTATATTTCGGATCAATATTGAGAGTGTGCTCAGCGAGTTCTCTCGGTACACCCAACATGTCTGAAGGTTTCCATGCAAAGATGTCCCGGTTCTCACGGATGAACTCGATGAGCGCGCTCTCCTATTTATGGTCCAGATTGGCACTGATACTGAACTGCTTAGATGAGTCGCCAGGAACAAAGTCAACTAGCTTGGCGTCGTCTGCCGATTTAAACTTCAGCAGAGGGTCATGCTCTATGGTTGGCTTCTTCAAAGACGTCATATCTACCGGGTGAACATTATCTTGGTAAAACTTCAGCTACTCTGTGGCACAAACTGACTCTGCATAAGCCGCGCCGCCTTCTTCGCACTCTAAGGCTATCGTGCGACTCCCATGCATTGTAATGGTTCCCTTATGACCCGGCATCTTAAGCTGCAGATTAACATAACACGTCCTTGCCATGAATTTAGCGTAAGCCGGCCTCCCAAATAGAGCGTGATAAGGGCTGTGGATCCTAACAACCTCAAATGTTAGAGTCTCTGTTCTGGCACCATATTCATCCCCAAAGGTTACCTTCAAATCAATTTTGCCCACCGGGAACGCCGACTTACCAGGCACCACTCCATGGAAAACAGTGTTGGATGGTCTAAGATTCTTGTCAGTTAAACCCATACGACGAAAAGTATTATAGTAAAGGATATTGATACTGCTGCCTCCATCCATGAGTACTTTGGTGAATTTATATCCTCCAACCTGTGGTGCCACCACCAAAGCCAGCTGACCCGGATTATCAACTCGGGGCGGGTGATCCTCGCGGCTCCACACAATGGGCTACTCAGACCATCGTAAGAAACGGGGAACTGCCGGCTCAATAGCATTCACCGCCCTCTTATGAAGTTTCTGATCCCGCTTGCATAGACTTGTGGTAAAGACGTGGTACTGCCCACTACTCAGCTGCTTCGGGTTACTCTGATAACCGGACTGCTGCTGATTCCCTTGATTGTTTTGCTGGTTGTTGCCGCCTTGATTTCCTTGGCCTTGAAACCCGGAATATGAGCCGCCACCTCCATAACCCGGACCATGTGAGCCGGAACCTGACCCGCTGTTCGGTCCATGGTTGTTCTAGATAGACTCCCTGTAGCGTCTCATAATGTTGCAATCCTTCCACATATGGGTAGCCGGCCTTTTGTTAGTTCCATGCTTTGGACATGACTGATTCATCACCTCATCAAGGTTGTATCTCGGAGGCGGCTTCCCCTTGCGACGCTGATTAAAATTTCGTGCCCTATTATTAGCTACAAAAGTGTCAGCTTTGTGTTGGGGAACGTAGTATTTTAAATTTTTCCTACGATCACACAAGATCTATCTACCAGATGTATAGCAACGAGAGGGGAGAGTGTGTCTACGTACCCTCGTAGACCGAAAGCGAAAGCGTTAGAACAACGCGGTTGATGTAGTCGTATGTCTTCACAGCCCGACCGATCAAGCACCGAAACTACGGCACCTCCGAGTTCTAGCACACGTTCAGCTCGATGACGTCCCTCGAACTCCGATCCAGCCGAGTGTCGAGGGAGAGTTGAGTCAACACGACGGTGTGGTGACGATCTTGATGTTCTACCGTCGCAGGGCTTTGCCTAAGCACTGCTACAATATTATAGAGGAGAACTATGGTGGAGGGGGGCACCGTACACGGCTAAGAGATCAAGAGATCAATTGTTGTGTCTAGAGGTGCCCCCTTGCCCCCGTATATAAAGGAGGGAGGGAGAGGCAGGCCCTAGAGGGGGCGCGCCAAGTGTGGGGAGTCCTACTAGGACTCCCAAGTCCTAGTAGGATTCCCCTTTCCTTTCCGGAGTAGGAGAGAAGGAAAGAGGGGGAGAGGGAGAAGGAAAAGGGGGCTGCACCCCTTGTCCAATTCGGACCAGAAGGGGGGCACGCGCCTCCTTCCTTTTGGCCTCTCTTTTCTATTCCCGTAACTCCCCGGTACTCCGAAAATACCCGAATCACTCGGAACCTTTCCGATGTCCGAATATAGTCGTCCAATATATCGATTTTTACGTCTCGACCATTTCGAGACTCCTCGTCATGTCCCCGGTCTCATCCGGGACTCCGAACACCTTCGGTACATCAAAACTCATAAACTCATAATACCGATCGTCATCAAACGTTAAGCGTGCGGACCCTACGGGTTCGAGAACTATGTAGACATGACCGAGACTCATCTCCGGTCAATAACCAATAGCGGAACCTGGATGCTCATATTGGCTCCTACATATTCTACGAAGATCTTTATCGGTCAAACCGCATAACAACATACGTTGTTCCCTTTGTCATCGGTATGTTACTTGCCCGAGATTCGATCGTCGGTATCTTAATACCTAGTTCAATCTCGTTACCGGAAAGTCTCTTTACTCGTTCCGTAATACATCATCCTGCAACTAACTCATTAGCTGCAATGCTTGCAAGGCTTATAGTGATGTGCATTACCGAGTGGGCCCAGAGATACCTCTCCGACAATCGGAGTGACAAATCCTAATCTCGAAATACGCCAACCCAACAAGTACCTTCGGAGACACCTGTAGAGTACCTTTATAATCACCCAGTTACGTTGTGACGTTTGGTAGCACACAAAGTGTTCCTCCGGTATTCGGGAGTTGCATAATCTCATAGTCATAGGAACATGTATAAGTCATGAAGAAAGCAATAGCAGTAAAACTTAAACGATCATAGTGCTAAGCTAACGGATGGGTCTTGTCCATCACATCATTCTCCTAATGATGTGATCCCGTTGATCAAATGACAACTCATGTCTATGGCTAGGAAACATAACCATCTTTGATCAATGAGCTAGTCTAGTAGAGGCATACTAGGCACACTCAGTTTTGTCTATGTATTCACACATGTACTAAGTTTCCGGTTAATACAATTCTAGCATGAATAATAAACATTTATCATGATATAAGGAAATAAATAATAACTTTATTATTGCCTCTAGGGCATATTTTCTTCAGTCTCCCACTTGCACTAGAGTCAATAATCTAGCTCACATCGCCATGTGATTTAATACCGGTAGTTCACATCGTTATGTGAATAACACCCATAGTTCACATCACCATGTGACCAACACCCAAAGGGTTTACTAGAGTCAATAATCTAGTTCACATCGCTATGTGATTAATACCCAAGAGTAATAAGGTGTGATCATGTTTTGCTTGTGAGAGAAGTTTAGTCAACGGGTCTGTCACATTCAGAACCGTATGTATTTCGCAAATTTCTATGTCTACAATGCTCCGCATAGAGCTACTCTAGCTAATTGCTCCCACTTTCAATACACATCCAGATTGATACTTAGAGTCATCTGGATTTAGTGTCAAAGCTTGCATCGGCGTAACCCTTTACGACGAACTCTTTATCACCTCCATAATCGAGAAACATTTCCTTAGTCATCCAGTTACTAAGGATAATTTTGACCGCTGTACAGTGATCTACTCCTGGATCACTATTGTACCCCCTTGACAAACTCATGGCAAGGTACACAACATGTTTGGTACACAACATGGCATACTTTATAGAACCTATGGCTGAGGCATAGGGAATGACTTTCATTCTCTCTATATTTTTCTGCCATGGTCTGGCTTTGAGTCTTACTCAACTTCACACCTTACAAGTCAGGCAAGAACTCCTTCTTTGACTGATCCATTTTGAACTACTTCAAAATCTTATCAAGGTATGTACTCATCGAAAGACTTATCAAGCGTCTTGATCTATCTCTATAGATCTTGATGCCCAATATGTAAGCAGCTTCACAAAGGTCTTTCTTTGAAAAACTCCTTTCAAACACTCCTTTATGCTTTCCAGAAAATTCTACATCATTTCCGATCGACAATATGTCATTCACATATACTTATCAGAAAGGTTGTAGCGCTCCCACTCACTTCTTGTAAATACATGCTTCACCGCAAGTCTGTATAAATCTATATGCTTTGATCAACTTATCAAAGCGTATATTCCAACTTCGAGATGCTTGCACCAGTCCATAGATGGATCGCTGGAGCTTGCACATTTTGTTAGCACCTTTAGGATTGACAAAACCTTCTGGTTGCATCATATACAAGTCTTCTTTAATAAATCCATTAAAGAATGCAGTTTTGTTATCCAATTGCCAGATTTCATAAAATGCGGCAATTGCTAACATGATTCGGACAGACTTAAGCATCGCTACGGGTGATAAAGTCTCATCGTAGTCAACTCCTTGAACTTGTTGAAAAACTTTCGCAACAAGTCGAGCTTTGTAAACAGTAACATTACCGTCAACGTCAGTCTTCCTCTTGAAGATCCATTTATTTTCGATGGCTTGCCGATCATCGGGCAAGTCAACCAAAGTCCACACTTTGTTCTCATACATGGATCCCATCTCAGATATCATGGCCTCAAGCCATTTTGCGGAATCTGGGCTCATCATCGCTTCCTCATAGTTCGTAGGTTCATCATGGTCCAGTAACATGACTTCCAGAACCGGGTTGCCGTACCACTCTGATGCGGAACGAACTCTGGTTGATCTACGAAGTTCAGCAGAAACTTGATCTGAAGTTTCATGATCATCATCATTAGCTTCCTCACTAATTGGTGTAGGAATCACTGGAACTTGTTTCTGTGATGTTCCACTTTCCAATTCGGGAGAAGGTACAATTACCTCATCAAGTTCTACTTTCCTCCCACTCACTTCTTTCGAGAGAAACTCCTTCTCTAGAAAGGATCCACTCTTAGCAACAAAGACCTTGCCTTCGGATCTGTGATAGAAGGTGTACCCAACAGTTTCTTTTGGGTATCCTATGAAGATTTACTTCTCCGATTTGGGTTCGAGCTTATCATGTTGAAACTTTTTCACATAAGCATCGCAGTCCCAAACTTAAAGAAATGACAGCTTAGGTTTCTCATCAAACCACAGTTCATACGGTGTCATCTCCACGGATTTAGATGGTGCCCTATTTAACGTGAATGTAGCTGTCTCTAATGCATAACCCCAAAAGCGATAGTGGTAGATCGGTAAGAGACATCATCGATCGCACCATATCTAATAAAGTACGGTTATGACGTTCGGACACACCATTACATTGTGGTGTTCCAGGTGGCGTGAGTAGTGAAACTATTTCACTTTGTTTTTACTGAAGGCCAAACTCGCTAACTCAAATATTTTACCTCTACGATCATATCGTAGAAACTCTTATTTTCTTGTTACGATGATTCTCCACTTTACTCCGAAATTCTTTGAACTTTTCAAATGTTTCAGACTTGTGCTTCATTAAGTAGATATACCCATATCTGCTCAAATCATCAGTGAAGGTCAGAAAATAACGATACCCGCCGCGAGCTTCAACACTCATTGGTCCACATACATATGTATGTATGATCTGCAACAAATCTGTTGCTCGCTCCATTGTTCCGGAGAACGGAGTTTTAGTCATCTTGCCCATGAGGCATGGTTCGCAAGCACCAAGTGATTCATAATCAAGTGATTCCAAAAGTCCATCACTATGGAGTTTCTTCATGCGCTTTACACCATTATGACCTAAACGGCAGTGCCACAAATAAGTTGCACTATCATTATTAACCTTGCATCTTTTGGCTTCAATATTATGAATATGTGTATCACCACGATCGAGATCCAACAAACTATTTTCATTGGGTGTATGACCATCGAAGGTTTTATTCATGTAAACAGAATAAAATTATTCTATGACTTTAAATGAATAACCGTATTGCAACAAATATGATCAAATCATATTCATGCTCAACGCAAATGCCAAATAACTAATCCCGAAAGTATAGGGAGTGTGCGATGATGATCATATCAATCTTGGAACCACTTCCAACACACATCGTCACTTCACCTTTAACTAGTCTCTGTTCATTCTGCAATTGTCGTTTCGAGTTACTAATTTTAGCAACTGAACCGGTATCAAATACCCAGGGGTTGCTATGAACACTAGTAAAGTACACATCAATAATCTGTATATCAAAATATAACTTTGTTCACTTTGCCATCCTTCTTATCTGCCAAGTATCTAGGACAGTTCCACTTCCAGTGACCATTTCCTTTGCAGTAGAAGTACTTAGTTTCAGGCTTGAGTTTTAGCTTTGGGTTTCTTCACGGGAGTGACAACTTGCTTGTCATTCTTCTTGAAGTTCCCCTTCTATCCCTTTGCCCTTTACTTGAAACAAGTGGTCTTGTTAACCATCAACACTTGATGCTTTTTCATGATTTCTACCTTCGCCGACTTCAGCATCGCGAAGAGCTCGGGAATTCCTTTCGTCATCCCTTGCATATTATAGTTCATCACGAAGTTCTACTAACTTGGTGATAGTGACTAGAGAACTTTGTCAATTACTATCTTATCTGGAAGATTAACTCCCATTTGATTCAAGTAATTGTAGTACCCAGACAATCTGAGCACATGCTCACTGGTTGAGCTATTCTCCTCCATCTTGTAGGCAAAGTACTGTCAGAAGTCTTATACCTCTCGACACGGGCATGAGTATGAAATACTAATTTCAACTCTTGGAACATCTTATATGCTCCGTGGCGTTCAAAACGTTTTTGAAGTCCCGGTTCTAAGCTGTAAAGCATGGTGCACTTAAACTATCAAGTAGTCATCATACCGAGCTTTTGTCAAAACGTTCATAACATCTACATCTGCTCCTGCAATAGGTCTGTCACCTAGCGGTGCATCAATGACATAATTCTCTGTGCAGCAATGAGGATAATCCTCAGATCATGGAACAATTCCGCATCATTGCTACTAACATCTTTCAACTTAGTTTTCTCTAGGAACATATAAAAAATAAACGGGGAGCAACATCGTGAGCTATTGATCTACAACATAGATATGCAAAAACTATCAGGACTAAGTTCATGATAAATTAAAGTTCAATTAATCATATTACTTAAAGAAATCCCACTTAGATAGACATCCCTCCGGTCATCTAAATGATCACGTGATCCAAATCAACTAAACCATGTCCGATCATCACGTGAGATGGAGTAGTTTCAATGGTGAACATCTTATGTTGATCATATCTACTATATGATTCACGCTCAACCTTTCGGTTTCCAGTGTTCCGAGGCCATATCTGCATATGCTAGGCTCGTCAAGTTTAACCCGAGTATTCTGCGTGTGCAAAACTGGCTTACACCCATTGTATTTGAACGTAGAGCTTATTACACCCGATCATCACGTGGTGTTTCGACACGACGAACTTTCACAACGGTGCATACTCAGGGAGAACACTTATACCTTGAAATTTAGTAAGGGATCATCTTATAATGCTACCGTCGAACTAAGCAAAATAAGAAGCATAATAAGATAAACATCACATGCAATCAAAATATGTGACATGATATGGCCATCATCATCTTGTGCTTTTGATCTCCATCTCCAAAGCACCGTCATGATCACCTTCGTCACCGGCGCGACACCTTGATCTCCATCGTAGCATCGTTGCCGTCTCGCCAACTATTGCTTTTACGACTATCGCTACCGCTTAGTGATAAAGTAAAGCAATTACATGGCGATTGCATTTCATACAATAAAGCGACAACCATATGGCTCCTGCCAGTTGCCGATAAATTTACAAAACATGATCATCTCATACAAAACCGTATATCTCATCATGTCTTGACCATATCACATCACAACATGCCCTGCAAAAACAAGTTAGACGTCCTCTACTTTGTTGTTGCAAGTTTTATGTGGCTGCTACGGGCTTAGCAAGAACCGTTCTTACCTACGCATACAAAAACTACAACGATATTTCGTCAAGTATGTGCTGTTTTAACCTTCACAAGGACCGGGCGTAGCCACACTTGATTCAACTAAAGTTGGAGAAACTGACACCTGCCAGCCACCTGTGTGCGAAGCATGTCGGTAGAACCAGTCTCGCGTAAGCGTACGCATAATGTCGGTCCGGGCCGCTTCATCCAACAATACCGCCGAATCAAAGTATGACATGCTGGTAAGCAGTATGACTAGTATCGTCCACAACTCACTTGTGTTCTACTCGTGCATATCATCTACGCATAGACCTGGCTCATGATGCCACTGTTGGGGAATGTAGTATTTTAAAATTTTCCTACGATCACGCAAGATCTATCTACCAGATGCATAGCAACGAGAGGGGAGAGTGTGTCTACGTACCCTCGTAGACCGAAAGCGGAAGCGTTAGAACAACGCGGTTGATGTAGTCGTACGTCTTCACGGCCCGACCGATCAAGCACCGAAACTACGGCACCTCCGAGTTCTAGCACACGTTCAGCTCGATGACGTCCCTCGAACTCCGATCCAGCCGAGTGTCGAGGGAGAGTTCAGTCAACACGACGGTGTGGTGACGATCTTGATGTTCTACCATCGTAGGGCTTCGCCTAAGCACTGCTAAAATATTATAGAGGAGAACTATGGTGGAGGGGGGCACCGTACACGGCTAAGAGATCAAGAGATCAATTGTTGTGTCTAGAGGTGCCCCCTTGCCCCCGTATATAAAGGAGGGAGGGAGAGGCCGGCCCTAGAGGGGGCGCGCCAAGTGTGGGGAGTCCTACTAGGACTCCCAAGTCCTAGTAGGATTCCCCTTTCCTTTCCGGAGTAGGAGAGAAGGAAAGAGGGGGAGAGGGAGAAGGAAAAGGGGGCTGCACCCCTTGTCCAATTCGGACCAGAAGGGGGGCACGCGCCTCCTTCCTTTTGGCCTCTCTCTTCTATTCCCGTAACTCCCCGGTACTCCGAAAATACCCGAATCACTCGGAACCTTTCCGATGTCCGAATATAGTCGTCCAATATATCGATTTTTACGTCTCGACCATTTCGAGACTCCTCGTCATGTCCCCGGTCTCATCCGGGACTCCGAACTCCTTCAGTACATTAAAACTCATAAACTCATAATACCGATCGTCATCAAACGTTAAGCGTGCGGACCCTTCGGGTTCGAGAACTATGTAGACATGACCGAGACTCATCTCCGGTCAATAACCAATAGCGGAACCTGGATGCTCATATTGGCTCCTACATATTCTACGAAGATCTTTATCGGTCAAACCGCATAACAACATACGTTGTTCCCTTTGTCATCGGTATGTTACTTGCCCGAGATTCGATCGTCGGTATCTTAATACCTAGTTCAATCTCGTTACCGGCAAGTCTCTTTACTCGTTCCGTAATACATCATCCTGCAACTAACTCATTAGCTGCAATGCTTGCAAGGCTTATAGTGATGTGCATTACCAAGTAGGCCCAGATATACCTCTCCGACAATCGGAGTGACAAATCCTAATCTCGAAATACGCCAACCCAACAAGTACCTTCGGAGACACCTGTAGAGTACCTTTATAATCACCTAGTTACGTTGTGACGTCTGGTAGCACACAAAGTGTTCCTCCGGTATTCGGAAGTTGCATAATCTCATAGTCATAGGAACATGTATAAGTCATGAAGAAAGCAATAGCAGTAAAACTTAAACGATCATAGTGCTAAGCTAATAGATGGGTCTTGTCCATCACATCATTCTCCTAATGATGTGATCCCGTTGATCAAATGACAACTCATGTCTATGGCTAGGAAACATAACCATCTTTGATCAATGAGCTAGTCTAGTAGAGGCATACTAGGCACACTCTGTTTTGTCTATGTATTCACACATGTACTAAGTTTCCGGTTAATACAATTCTAGCATGAATAATAAACATTTATCATGATATAAGGAAATAAATAATAACTTTATTATTGCCTCTAGGGCATATTTTCTTCACTTTGCGCTTATTGCCACTGCTTTGATTGGCCGGGTTAAACTGCTGTCCTCCTGTGTCATTACTCTTCTTCCCCTTTCCCGGTCTTTCCGCCTCAGACTAAGGGTCCTTGGTACTACCAGAGTCGGCATATTTGATGAGAGCTACCATAAGCTCCCCCATGTCATCGCAATGACGCGTAAGCCGCCCTAAGTTCTATTTGAGTGGAAGGAAACAACAATTCTTTTCCAACATTAACACTGTTGACCCAGCGTTCATCTTATCTGAAGAATGTATAATGTTTGAGACCCGGCGCACCCAGCTAGTTGTTGACTCGCCCTCGTTCTGAACACAAGAAGCTAGATCCACAATTGACATCGGCTGCTTGCATGTATCCTTGAAATGCTTGATAAACTTGGCTTTCAGCTCTGCCCATGACCCGATGGAGTTGACGAGAAATCCTTTCAACTAGTTACGTGCTGTGCCTTCCAGCATCATGGTGAAATACTTAGCAGACGCGGCCTCGCTAACATCAAACATATCCATAGCCATCTCTTAACTTTCCACCCAAGCCTCAGGGGGTTGATCTGCTGTGTAGTTAGGCACCTTATGAGGGCCCTTGAAGTCCTTGAGTAAACGCTCGTTCTGTATAGCCGCCGTCAAGCACGGTACGCCCCATGCTCGAGAAGTTCTACCCGTCTCTACTGAAGCCGTCGGGTAAAACGACGCCGGCTGATGATCTGCTGTTTGAGCCGCCAGCTCAGCCTCTCGGCACATCCTGCCTTGATCCACTAAGTCCTGCGCATTAGCGCCATGCCGCACCGGGTCATGCCCACGAGGCGGGTCACGGTGCCGCTCTGTGCTTGATACCTCTGGCAAGTCAACATGCCTGCTGTATCTGACACTTGGACGGGGGGTTGAGTGAATCCGGTCCCTACTATAAGAATAAGCATGTTGCTACTGAAGTGCCGTTTGAAGAAGTTCCTGGGCCCTCCGGGTCTCCACCGCCACTGGAGTTTCGCCCTCAACTGGCAAAGCCGCCAATATCGTCGCTGCTGCTATCATGTTATCCAGAGGGTTGGAATAATGAACCGCCGGTGTCGCCGGGTAATGAGGTGTTGGGCGATTTTGATTCACATACAGAGAGCCTGTCATACGCGGCTGAACCGGCCCTCCGGCCCTAGGCACTTTAGTCGTTCGGTTCATCCCTGGCGGGTTACTATCCCCTGCTCCAGCTGTGTTCAAAAGGTTCCTCGGCTCGTAAACAAAAGGTAAACGACTCCGTTGCTTCCTCCTCATGACCTCATTAGCGACGTTCTGATCCACCGAGAGCCGGTACAAATCTACTTGGATCCGCTGAGCCCGGGCATCCAAAACAACCCGTTCTGCATTCATGTTGGCGTCCTCCGCTGCCAGGTCTTCTTTTGCTGGTGCTATCTCCTGTCGTAGCTTATCCACATCCGCCTTATGCTACTCCTGGTTCTCCGGGGTTACCTCCGTTCCCATCAGAGTCACCAGAGCGTCCAACAGATCTGTCGAGACTTGAGTCGGCGAGCGTGCTGATCCGCCCGTGCCTGCCGCAGTCGCGGTCGCGCCGGGTGTTATGGCCTCGACGACTGTCGAGCCGAGTGCCGGCTGGGTGCCAGTCATGAAAATCGCCACCCTATTCGGCGGCTCGCGGGGGTCCGGAATACTGTTAGCATCGGACCAGCCCCCAAGCCGTCCGCTCTGCATCTGGTACATTGAATTAGTCTCGCACGTGGACGATTCACCATCAAAAAGCACGGCCGTCTCACCACGAGATCCAGAGCCTCGAGCGCCCTGGATGTATCCAACAAAAGCATGCTTCGCGGCAGGCTGAACCCGGGCGGGTCCTGCACGCTGAGCCGTCTCGATGATATCGGTGCAGGTGTCCGGCTCAGGGCCCGGTTCGCCGATCTTGCCGATGAAGACGTGAATTCCGCCAAAGGGGACCCGGTACCCGTACTCAATTGAGTCGGCCTCGGGATCCTAGCCTACATCGTCGATGTAGAGCTTGCCGCATTGACTCTTGGTCATCCGGCCCATAGCGTATCCCTTGAGCCCCTCAAATCCGCCCTTCAAGAACTCGAAACCACCGGACGCAGGCCCCATGGTGGGCGCCAACTGTCGTGGAGTTGTCATGGTAGATGTCTTAAGGGAAAGACTTAGTTGCGGAGCCATAGCGTCGTGGTTAGCTTAAAGGGGTTAAAAAACAAGACAAAGGACACAGGGAGTTTATACAGGTTCGACCCCTTGCTATGAGGGTAAAACCTAATCCAGTTTGAGGTGGAATTGCTGGGGTCTCGATTGCTAGGGAGCGAATACGCTGGCCTGCCTTTCGAGTTATTGTTTCTTGCCCTTAACCGCTGCCGGGTCGTCCCCTTATATACACGGGTTGACGCCCTGCGGCCTACGGAGTCCCAGCCGGCTCATACAATCGTGTCCGGCTCGGTGACTAATTGTTACATGCCTTTCAGTACAAGCTAAACATATATGGCGGTTTACACTTACGAGCTTTAAGCCGCTCACAGACTTTGGGCCTTTTATACATTACTCTTATTGAACCGCCATCTTCATCCTACTTCTCGGCTTGGCCCATGAACCGCCATTGGGTAACCCGGCCCCTCCTGGGCAGGTCATATCAAATAGTTATATCCCCAACAAAACACGTTGTGCACATTGGATAGTTCCGGTGACAGTTCTAGCTAGTAGGCAACTTCTCCTCATAAGTCAGTGATCTGGAAGGGACAGATGTACCTAGGCGCGAGCTTTCCTTTGACGTGGAAGCAATGGGTACCCTTGAGAGGTGTGACTCGGATATAGACATGGTCTCCAACATGGAAACTCATGTCTCGGTGACGTGAATCAGTTTAGCTCTTTTGTCTTGACTTCGTGGTCTTCAGACGTTCTCTGACTAGTTGGACTTGCTCTTCTGCTTCGCGGAGGACATCTGGTCCAAAGATTAGCCCTTCTCTGGTCTCCGACCAATGGAGGGGCATGCGACACTTCCGTCCATACAACACCTCAAATGGTGCCATTTGGATACTTGATTGATAAATGTTGTTATAGGAGAACTCGGCAAAAGGGAGGCAATCTTCCCACTTGGCTCCATCTGCTAAGACACATGCTTGGAGCATGTCTTCAAGTACCTGATTCACTCGTTTTGTCTGACCTCCGGTCTGCGGGTGGAAAGCAGTGCTGAAAGATAACTTGGTTCCCAAGGCTTCTTGGAATCTTTTCCAGAATCTCAAGGTAAACTGGGTGCCTCAGTCAGACACACTATCCTTAGGAACACCATGGAGGCTTACGATCCGATTGATGTATAGGCTGGCTAGCTGGTTCCCACTATAGGTTGTTTTGACGGGAATGAAGTGGGCTACCTTGGCTAGGTGGTCAACAATGACCCAGATGGAGTCATGCCCCTTGCTCGACCTAGGTAATCAAGTGACGAAATCCATTCTGACTTTATCCCATTTCCACTCAGGAACCTTGAGTGGTTGGAGCAATCCAGCAGGTCGCTGATATTCAGCCTTGACCCTTTGGCATATATCACATTTTGCAACATAGGTGGCAATCTCCCTCTTCATCCTGTGCCACCAAAATATTTCCTTCAGGTCTTGATACATCTTGGTTCCTCCAAGGTGGATGGAATACGGGGTGTCATGGGCTTCTAGTAGGATCAAATCCTTTAGTTCTTTCTTGTTTGGCACGCAGATACGGCTTTTGTACAAAACAATTCCGTGTTCGTCTTCGGATAATCATGGGGATTTGCCTTGCTTCATCTTCCTCTTGATGCCTTCGATGCTTTCATGTCCTTTCCGCGCTTCTTTGACTTCGTCCATCAGGGTTGGCTTGACTTCTAGGTTGTCTAGATATCCATGGGTAACCAATTCCAAGCCAAACTATTTCAGTTCTTCAAACAGGGTTGGCTGCCTTCCTTTAATCATGGCATTCAGGGAGCAAGCCTTTCTGCTCAAGGTGTCTTCTACCACATTATCCTTCCCGGGGTGGTATTGAACATTGAGGTCATAATCCTTGATATGTTCCAGCCATCTTCTCTGCCTCATGTTCAATTCCTTTTGAGTGAAAATATACTTCACACTCTTGTGATATGTGTATATTTCACACTGTTTCCCTAGGAGGTAATGCCGCCATGTCTTCAGAGCATGAACCACTGCTGCCAACTCAAGATCATGAGTAGCGTAATGTCACTACCTTGAAAGGTAAGCTATGACTCTACCTTCTTGCATCAGAATGCCTCCCAGTCCGGTTCGAGAGGCATCACAATATATCACGAACTCCTTGTGAATATCAGGTGTTGCCAGAACTAGGGCGGTGGTTAATCTCTTCTTTAGTTCTTTAAAGCTTTCTTCACACATGGACGTACATTTGAACTTCTTGTCCTTCTTCAAGAGACGAGTCATTGGCCGGGCAATACTGGAGAATCCTTCCACGAATTTGTGATAATAGCCCGCAAGTCCGAGGAAGCTTCTAACTTCCTTGACGGTAGTTGGGGATTACCATTGGGTCACAGCTTCAATCCTCGTAGGATCTACCGAGAATCCTTCCTCGGTTAAGACATGACCCAAGAATCCAACTTTGTGTAGCCCAAACTCACACTTGCTGAATCTGGCTTATAGTTGGTGCTCTCGAAGCTTGTCTAGGACCATCCTCAAGTGTTGCTCGTGCTCTTCTTCCCTCTTCGAGTAGACAAGGATGTCATCAATGAAAACGACAACAAACTTGTCCAAATATTCCATGAAGACCTTGTTCATGAGGTACATGAAGTAGGCTGGGGCATTGGTCAATCCAAAGGACATTACCGTACTCGTACATGCCATATCCGGTTACAAATTCCGTCTTCGGAATATCTTGAGGTCTGATCTTCAGCTGATAGTACCCAGACATGAGGTCGATCTTGGAGAACACCTTGGCTCCGTTGAGTTGATCAAACAGATATTCAATCTTGGGAAGTGGATACTTGTTCTTGATTATGACTTTGATAAGGGAATGATAGTAAACACATAGTCGGATGGTACTGTCCCTCTTTGCCACAAACAGAACAGGTGATCTCCAAGGGGATGCACTAGGGCGGATGAATCCTTTCCTCAACTGCTCTGCCAGTTGCTCCTCCAACTCTGCTAACTCTTCCGATCCCATTCTATAAGGCTTCTTATAGACAGGTCCTACTCCGGGCACGAGCTCGATGATGAACTCAATGTCGCGGTCAGGACGCATTCCCGGTAGCTCATCAGGAAAGACATTGGGGTACTCACATACTACTGGCACTTGCTCCAATCCAACTTCAGATAGACAGTTGACTTGGGTGACTTGAGCAGATGAGGGGTTGGGGGTAAACTTGACTTTGACTCCTTGGTCATTGGTCACGGTGACAGCCCGGTTGGCACAATCTAACAAGCCTTGGTGCTTGATGAGCTAATTCATTCCTAAGATCAAATACAAGCCTTGTGATCTCAAGATGATAAGGTTTGCTAGGAACTCTACCCCGTTAATGATGATTCCGACTCCTTTACAGCCTATCTTGGCTCTCATCTCTGATCTGAGGGTTTGTACCACCATGTGATTATTCAGGGGTCATGCCACTTTTTAATGCAAACTTTTGGGTGACAAATGAATGCGTGGCTCCAGAATCAAACAAGATAGTTGCAGGTACTGAGTTGATAAGGAACGTACCTAACACGACGTCCGGATCTTCCCGAGCTTCTTCTGCAGTGACGTGGTTCACACGCCCCTTGCCATTGTTGGGTGGGTTGCGGGGAGCTTGGTTCCTTGGTGGCATACCACGACCTTGTCCTGGGTTCTGCGCATTGGGGCACGAAGTATCGGGCTTCTTGTTGGGGCACACCCTTGAGATGTGTCCTGACTGACCACATCCAAAGTAAGTGACTTGGTTCGAGTGGTTGGTCTTGTTGCCACCACTGTTATTGGGGTTGTTGTAAGCTGGCCTGGGTTGGCATACTACTAAGGCTGATAGTTGGTGCGGGGTGCAGGAGCTCTTGGCTGCTGATAGGTTGGCCTGACTGGGGCTGTCTGCCATGGGCGAGGCTTCTGGTTATTGGGACTTCCCTTGCTGACCAGCTTGCGCTTGCGAGTATCTTCCAGAGCACGCGGCTTGTCTTCAAGCATGAGTGCTTTGTTCACCAGGTCAGGAAAGGTTGGGTAGTCACACACAACAAGCGAGTACCGCAGAGTCTGATTGAGGCCTTCCGTGAAGCGCTCCCTTTTTGCAGCATCAGTTCTGACCTCTTCAGGGGCATACCTTGACAAAACACTGAACTTCTGCATGTACTCCTTGACAGTGCCACTTCCCTGCTTCAGAGCTCGGAATTCACGCTTCTTGATAGCCATGATTCCGGAAGGAATATGGGCCTTGCGGAATTCTGCCTTGAGTCATTCCAAGTGATAGCTTGCCCTGCATGCATGACCTTGAATCCATCCCACCAACGGCTATTCTATGTGTAAGCTGTGGGGTTAGCTGACCCCACAGCTTTTTGCGAAAACATCCTAGAATTATTGTTGATTTATTGTTTATCGTGAAGAAAATAAGGATAAAAAATCCATTGACCCCACAGATTTATGAGGCTGGCACCACCACCGCATCCCACCAAGCTCTAGCAGTTCCCTCGAGGCAGTGGGCCGCATATGCCACCCTCTCACGGTCTTCAGTGCAGCCGACTAGTTCCAGCAGATCCTCAATGGTGCAGACCCAGTCGTGTGCATCTAGGGATTCAACCGTCTCGATGAAGGTTGGCGGTGCATGCTTCTTGAACCCGCCAATGTGGAACGTCCATTGCCGTTCCCCGTCGGCTGGCGGTTGTTGGTGACAGCTTGAGCAATCATCTGGAGGGCTGCAGTATTTGCTTGGCATTCCTCTCGAAAGGCTTGGGGAAGCTGAGCCATGTCCATGTTCGGGGGAGGTGGTGGTGTTGGAGTTTGTCCCTGGGTTTGTTCCTGGCCGGCTCCTGCTTGGGTGGATCCTTCGGCTTCTTGCTGTTGGGTAGAGGTACCAGTACGAGTTACAACAGGCATCCTGTCGGAGCGGTCAAGGTCTCATGATTGGGAAATATGAGGGAAAGCAATATAGATGGGTGCCTAGTAAGGGGGTTGGTATGAGACAAGTTGTTTTGATGCAAGGGCCAAAAGGGCCAAACACATTCATTAAAATCCAAATAGGTGATGTAGTCGTTTACATGTTCCCGAAAGGAAGACATGACTTTCATCAAAACACATTGAAAGCAACACAATACTACAAGGTTTCATTTGAACCATTACAAGGACTCAACCTTGCATAGGGTTTACATGACCTATCCTACCGTAGGGGTTATGAACTGGCATATCCGAGTTGCGAATGATGCCTAAGTAGTGAAATGCTCGATCGCGTATTCTGTATCTTCTGGGTCTTCCTCCTCGTCTTCATCTATCTGGGCTTCTCTATTACTTGAAGGTGTGGGGGAGTGGAGGAGTTGAACATGGCGTTGCTTTGTCGGTGGTGTAGGGAAGAGCTTGTGATAGACCCTTGCCATCATACGACGTCACTGGGGTGGTTCTCCATCCTTGGCTGATACATCTCCTTAGGGTCTTCCGCCCCGATAGGCGATGGCGGGTTGGCGTGGAGGAGCACCTTCTTTCTTGATCCTATTCGTATTCTCCTGCGCTTGATGAAGAAGTGCCCTGGTCTTATGGAGTTCCTTCCAGAGCTTCATCGACTCAGAGGCCAACTCTTGTGCCAAGCTGTCGGCACAAAGGCTGAAGTACGTCTGGAATCGGAGTGCAAGTCCTTCCTCCAGTGGTGGGGCTCTTGCGCTGCTCTCATCTTCGCCTTCCTTCCGATAAGGCAAGAAGCGGGTCATTGGCTTGTTTGCCATCTTCGGAAGAAGGTCTCGGAGGCGGGTTAGTGCCTTGAGTGCAGCTGCCTCTACAGTGAGGAGTAGTGTTGCCATTTGGGGTCCCTCGAAGAACCAACTTGTGGGAGGATCATTAGCCTTCACGATCACTTCCACATGGTACTCTGTCTCAGTGTCGCTAATCCAATGCTCATGATAGGTGAGGGTGGGGGCTCGGTGAAACCGGCACTCCTGGAGGCTATCCCCGAGAAGCAAGGGGAACCCGGTGGTGAGGAGCTCTTCGGGTACAACATCCATCTACAAAGGTTGAATGGGAGAGGTCAATAAGCTGATTACATCTTAGGTTTGGGAAATCTCAGAAAAGAAGAGAAGTTTAGATGGTTTATAAAAGGGTCTCATCCAAACTAATGCCCATGCTAACAAAGGCTTCCTACAGTCAAGATGGCTCTGATACCAGCTCTGTGGGCACCCCGACTCATAAGTTGAGATCACCGAATGCATGTGTATAGTGATGTGATGACCCGTGTCATTATTAATATAGACAATGACACTAGCCCTTGGATTATTTCTTGACAAAATCTTGTTTTGTCA
Organism: Secale cereale; assembly: GCA_902687465.1. Taxonomy (NCBI): domain Eukaryota; kingdom Viridiplantae; phylum Streptophyta; class Magnoliopsida; order Poales; family Poaceae; genus Secale; species Secale cereale. The sequence continues at coordinate 114,671,959 of LR738711.1, forward strand.
AATAATAATCTAGGTCAGAGATTTGCAATAGGGAAATAGCTATAGATGGTCATTATATTACATACCATGCCACACAGGGCTAAAAGTCTCAAGTAGGCTTCTGACATGTTTCCATATTATTACATCTCCTAACACTGTAGTTCCAACTAGCAATACTAGATAGATGGTGATAAATAGTTCCTGGATTACAAAGCTAGATTATAGTTACTTATTCATCCCAACCCCCATATGTGGCATCCAGATCATACATAGCATTAGATGGATCCACATCTAGGTCCCCTGTGTAGTTGTAGCCATCACCATTGCTCTCCTCACTTGGTCCAGTAGGATTCTCATACAAGATTTGCTCTAAGAAAAAGATAATTAATAGCAAGAGTGAGTACAAAGTACTCAGCAAGCTCAAATAGTAGAATGCAACATTCATGCCAACTCAATATAAATCAACAAGTCCTACCTCAACTCAACACTGTTCAAAGTAAACACTGTTGCAGAAAGTTCATTCTAAAAGCTATCAAACACTCGTATTGCGAGATAGACCACCAATAGGTCCCCGTAGTCTCCAATCCAAGAGACTGGCATGAAATTAGTTTGTTTCTGTAGCGCCTCCTTCTCCTGACTGTATTCGCTTCCTGCAGTTTGGCAAATATATATTTCGGGACTAAGTCGAGTGAATACTAGGGAAATAAATATATACGTCGGTGCAGTGTGGTCATCCTATAGTCAAACATTATTATTTGTTTTATTATCTAGAATTCTTTGTACTAAGCTTGCATTAATAGATGGGTTTAGAATAGATAACTACTAGATGTGCACTGAGTGTTTACTATACCATAATCCTACACGTGCCCTCATCCCTTCGCATTTTCTAAGCCTCTCTCTCTCTTTCTTGTACTAGTCTTGTACTAGTACTTTTGAACCGAACAAGCACACAAGTAGTACTAGTCCAGCCATAACACAGGTCACTGACGTCCTCCCCTAATTCCTCTGCTCTATGCCTAGATCGATCTCCTCCAGCACGCCACCAGTGACGGGGAAGATTGCTGCTCCGCCGCTGCTAGATCCTCGACTCTCTCTCTCTCTCTCTCCCTCTCTCTCCTAATGTAAATCCCTAGATATCTTTTCCCAAGGATTGATCCCTAAACTCTTCTAATCCCCTCTAAGATTTGACTTGCAGGTTAGGTCCTTGCTGTGATGTGATTCTTCTGCTCCAGATCGAAGCCGCCTGCATTGGTGTCGGTGGTGCCACTGGGTGCTGCAGGTGAATGCTCAAGTGTGCGGCCATGGAGAAGATCGAGCATATGTGCAGGTTACTGTTGCCCTTGTTCCGCTCCCTATTTTCTCTTCTTCTTTTTATGCTCAAGTTTTAGATTTAAATTAATTTAGTCTCATGTGTATATGTGTGTACTGAGCAAGTCCATCCCAGTGCGAGATGTTGGTGTACTAATGTTGTACATTATCTTGCTCCATTTTATTTTACTTATTTGAGGCTGTATCCCTTTTCTTTCCTATAATGTTGCTTTCAAGAACAGAGATGGATGTTCTTGCTGTGATTTGTGAGCACATATGAATACCTAGGATGCTTTTGTGTGTGTATCTGGGCTGGCTTCTTTGTGTATGTGAGAAATACAATATTGGCAGAAGAAGAACTCACCTTTCTTCTTTTGCTCTCTCTGCTTTCCCTACTAGTGCTGCTCCTACCTCCAGACCCCAGTCCAGTAGGCTAGCTTCTTGCTCTAGCCTACCCCCTTAAGTCTACTGATGATTTCTCATGTCACCATCTTCACTTATTGTTCTTGGATCTTTGTTGGTTGCAGGTAGAGAGATGAAGATAGTGGGGAAGACAAGCTGCTAGTTTGGCTATTTGGGGAAGAATGGAGACGTGTGAAGTCTTGGGAGTGGCTTGCTCTGCTCTCTCCCCTCTTAATATCAGAAAATCCATCTCCCTTGGCCGGTATGGCTGCCCATCCCCTTCTCCATTGTTCTCACAGGTGCTAGCTTCTAATTGGCTGAAGGTTGAAGCCCATACATAGACTATAATGTCGACCAATTGACTAGTAATCTATTCTGCACGTGAGAGTAGTGGTTAGTGTGTGTCTCCAATGTGTCATGTTGTCCTAGTTGACTCAAAGATATTTTGTGTTGGTCTAAGTTGGGTCTGCCTATATTTTTTCCCCAAAGATTTGTAATACACTTGTACAGTTGTACTGTTTGAGGTGTGAATATAAATATATATTTGAGTTGTTATGCTTGTTGTAGAAATCTGAGATGTATTTGCTTCATATATTCTACTTCATTATCTAGTTAAGGGTGGAATCACTATGTAAAAAAAAATGAGTCGTTATATCCTACCCTCCTTAGAAAAAGATTTCGTCCTCGAAATTCAAAACTTACTTAAAAAGGTCGGGGTAGGTTACTCGTAGGTCTTCCTCCTTCTCCCACGTTGCCTCACGAACCGAGTGGTTCTTCCATTGCACTTTGCAGAACCGAATGCTTCTTGTCCTGAGCTTGCGGTCTTCAACTTCTCACTACAAAAAAAGACACATCCGTGACATTTTGGTCTGAACGAAACTTTTTTCTATCATACTTATGACACTTCTATGACAATAATTGTGACAAAACACGGTATCATCATAGATGTGGTGGGGTCCTACTTCTATGACAAAAAATCATGACAGAAAATGGGCTTTTCGTCCTGGGTGGGCCGGAGACGCAGTTGCATGACATTCTTTGGGTCGTCCATGATGGAAAAAACCGCGGTAGAAGCGAGGGCGAGGAAAATATCGGGGTGTTCCCGGTTACGGTGGGTGGTCGGGGCCGAGCGATGCACGTTTCTCTCGTACACGCACGCGCGTGGGTGCGAGGCGTTGGGCTCTAACTGAACCCGAGCAATTACACTGCAGGCTACGCGTAACTGAACCCAAGCGAACGATCGATGGCTGTTAACTGAACCCGATCAAGCGATTCCTTCGCTACTGCTGCTAACTGAAGCCGATCGATGCTGCCTCTGCATGAACAGTGAGCGTTGCTGGGGGGGGGGGTTGGATGAATAGTTCCCGGTGGGGGTGGCTGAACAGGACCCCGTGGTGTTGCCTCTGCATGAACAGGACCCCGTTCGATCGAGCCGGTTGGGGCTGCATGAACAGGACCCCGTGGAGGGCTGCATGAACAGGACCACCCCGTGAGGGCTGCATGAACTGTAGACGGTGGAGGGCTGGTTGAACAGTAGCCCGTGGAGGGGTGGTTGAATAGGAGCCCGTGGAGAGGGCTGGTTGAATAGTAGCCGATGGAGTAACACGTGGTGGAGGCTGAACAGTCACAGGTGGAGGCTGGAGGAGGTCGACGGGGGATGAACAGTAGCCCATGGAGGCTGGAGGGGTCGACGATGGTGATGAACAGTATCCCGTGGAGTCCCGTTTTCGGTACGCCACACCCCTCCCGATGAACAGGACCCCCTTTTCGACCGTACCGCTCCAACACAAGTCCGTTTCCTCCATTTTGCACTACGCCACACCCCTCCCGATCAACATGACCCCCGTTTGGACCGTAGCGCTCCAACACAAGTCCGTTTCCTCCATTTTGCGGTACACCACACCCCCCGATCAACAGGACCCCCGTTTCGACCGTAGCTCTAACACAAGTCCGTTTCCTCTGTTTTACGGTACGCCACACCCCTCCCGATCAACAGGACCCCCGTTTCGACCGTAGGAGGTCCGTTTGCTTCGTTTTGGGGTACGCCAGACCCCTCCCGATGAACAGGATCCCGTTTCGAACGTGGTCGGTCGAACACAAGGCCGTTTCCTCCGTTCTGCGGTACGCCAGGCCTCGTTTCCATCGGTTGTTCCGTCCAAGCCCTCCCGATGAACACGACGACGCATTCCGTTCCGACCCAGCCGGTTGCCTCCCCATGAACACGATGACGATGCTGTTTCTCCCTTCCGACCCAGCCATGTAAACGAGTCCTGGCCGTACGTATGCACGACTAGGCATTTGAGACCCTACCCGTTTGTACGTACGTGGCCGTATTTTCTTTCTTGCACACTGGCCGCTGTACGTACGTGTACATGCTACGTGCGCGCCTCTACTACGACACGTGCGCGCCTCTACATCGACCAGTATGTACGTACACGTTTGCGACCAAAATGATAACGCTATGTACACTTCGACCAGGTGGGTCCCGACTGTCAGGCACTTCCTTGCGTGCGAAGATGTAGCTGGTGGGTCCTAGCAGTCAGGGGGGCGAATCTTTTTTTGCCCGAACGCACTTCCTTACGTGCGAAGATGTAGTTGGTGGGTCCCAACAGTCAGGGGGAAACGTTTTTCCGCGAAATACGGTCGCCCATCCAGTGGGTCCCCGCTGTCAGGTGGAGAATAATTATTTTGCGCGTAATAAGGAGTCACTTCCTTGCTGCGGCCGTGGACCCAGCTGTCAGCCTCTCCACGTACAGTCCACGTCCGATGAAGCCGTTCCTTGACCACGTTGACAACGCCACACCGAGAGCACCAGGGCGGTGGATGACGGCGAGGCCTAGGAAGGGGACGACACAGAGCCGGGGAAGACGCGACAGTGGATGCCCACGCGGAGAGGAGTACGAGGGTTCACTGATTCGGCTGTGGTGTGAGGCTGTCGTCGCTGCAGAATAATAGGGGGTGTGGGTGAGTAGAGGGATGCCCTGTCCAGCGGTGGGAATAGTAGGGGGCGGTGAGGCCTCCGTGATAGCACAGCCGACCACGTGAGGCAGGAGCATGCGGCACGACCGACGCTGCTTTGGGCGGCTGGATCAACAAGACCAGAGGTTGAAGAAGCACTATGGCCGATGGATGGACATCGTACGGTCACTGGAGCTAGAATTGTTCATATTGACTAAGTTGACAAAGCACGCCGTCCCCATCAACTTAGTAGGCCCACAAGTCAGCCTCCCACCAAGGTGGGTCCCAGCCAGCAGGGGGAGTATTCATTTTTTTGTGCGTAATAAGGAGGCACTTCCGGTGGGTTCGAGCTGACAGCGGGGGGAACATTTTTTCGCGCAATACGGTGACCCGTCCAGTGGGTCCCAGCAGTCAGGAGGGAAACGTTTTTTTTTGCCAAATACGATGGCCCGTCCGGTGGGTCCCTGCTGTCAGGTGGAGGAATAATTATTTTTCGCGTAATAAGGAGGCACTTCCTTGCGGCTGCCGTGGGCCCAGCCGTCAGCCTCTCCACGTACAGTACTCTTCCGATGGAAGTCGTTCCTTGACCACGTTGACCATGCCGCACCGAGAGCACCAGGGTGGTGGACGACCGTGAGGCCTAGGAAGGGGATGATGCAAAGCTGGGGAAGACATGGCAGTGGAAGCCCGCGCGGAGAGGAGTACGAGGGTTCACTGGTTCGGCTGCAGTGTGAGGCTGTCATCGCCGCAGGGCTTGGCCAGTGGTGGGAATAGTAGGGGGCGGCGAGGCCTCCGCGGCACCGCAGCCGGCCACGGGAGACAGGAGCACGAGGCACGACCGACACTTGTTTGGGCGGCTGGAGCAAGAAGACCAGAGGTTGAAGAATCACTACGGCCGTTGGATGGACATCGTATGGTCAATGGAGCTAGAATCATGCATATTGACTAAGTTGACAAAGGCCTATGTCCCCTTCAACTTAGTAGGCCCACAAGTCAGCCTCCCACTATACTGGGTCCCAGCTAGCAGGGGGAGTATTCATTTTTTTGTGCGTAATAAGGAGGCACTTCTGGTGGGTCCGAGCTGACAGCGGGGGGAACGTTTTTTTCATGAAATACGGTGGCCGTCCGGTGGGTCTCAGCAGTTAGGGGGGAAACATTTTTTTCGCCAAATACGGTGGCCCGTCCGGTGGGTCCCCGCTGTCACGTGGAGGTATAATTATTTTCCGCATAATAAGGAGGCACTTCCTTGCGGCTGCCGTGGACCCAGCTGTCAGCCTCTCCACATACAGTACTCTTCCAATGGAAGTCGGTCATTGACCAGATTGACCATGCCGCGCCGAGAGCACCAGGGTGGTGGACGACGGCGAGGCCTAGGAAGGGAACGACACAGAGGCAGGGAAGACTCGGCAGTTGTTTCTCACGCGGAGAGGAGTATGACTGTATGAGGGTTTACTGGTTCGTCTGCCATCGCCGGAGAAGAACATCACGTGTGGGTGAGTAGAGGGATGGCTAGGCCAGCGATGGGAGTACGGTGGGGCGGTGAGGCCTGCGCGGTAGCATAGCCGGCCGCGGGGAGGAGGGAGCAGGCAGTCCCGCTGGCGCTTGTTTGAGCGGCTAGAGCAGGAATAGTAGGGATTGAAGAAGCACGACGGCCGTTGGATGGACATCCAACAGTCACTGCTTGTGCATCAACATTTTTTTAGGAAGGCCTCAAATCTGTGGAAAACATCATACAACCCATATCTGCCATTATTTCTAATAATTTGCAGCCCAATTGCTAATCCTTAAGGTTTTATTTGGAGCCCATATTCTTTTTGTTAGCATTACAACCCATATTGTGGCCACAGTTAAAAAATTATACGAAATTTTGCATATTTCGGTGCGGTCCGAACTGTTTTTAAACCCGAAATTTCGAGTCACATTCAAACTGATTATAAAAATAAATGCATATCAATATAAAATCCAACAAATTTTCCACGCATAAAAATCAATGCAATTTAAAATTTCGAAATGAAAAAATATATTTGAAACTAATTGCCGGTTTGATGTGTTTTAAAAATGTACAACCCATTTCTCATTACTGATAGGCCATTTTCTCGGCCAGCCGAATGAAGCTCTCCTCGTCTTGAAAGATTTGCAGCCCAACAGGCCTGACAAAGCGACTTATTTGGCAAATCACAAAAAACTGGGTGGTGGCCGTGGACCCAGCCGTCAGCCTCTCCACGTACAGTACTCTTCCGATGGAAGTCGGTCGTTGACCAGATTGACCATGCCGTACCGAGAGCACCAAGGCGGTGGACGACAGCGAGGCCTAGGAAGGGGACGATGCGGAGCCGGGGAAGACGCGACAGTTGATGCCCACGCGGAGAGGAGTACGAGGGTTCACTGGTTCGGCTGCGGTGTGAGGCTGCCGACGCCGCAGAATAACAGGGGGTGTGGGTGAGTAGAGGGATGCCCTGGCCAGCGGTGGGAGTAGTAGGGGCGGTGAGGCCTCATCTGCATCACAGCCGGCCACGGGAGCCAGGAGCACGCGGCACGACCGGCGTTGGTTTGGGCGGCTGGAGCAAGAAGACCAGAGGTTGAAGAAGCACTACTGCCGTTGGATGAACATCGTACGGTAACTGGAGCTTGAATTGTTCATATTGACTAAGTTGAGAAAGCCCTCCATCTCCGTCAACTTGGTAGGCCCACAAGTCAGCCTCCCACGATGCTGGGTTCCAGCTGGCAGGGGGAGTATTCATTTTTTTGTGCGTAATAAGGAGGCACTTCCTTGCGTGCGAAGGTAGCTGGTGAGTCCAACCTGTCAGCGGGGGGCACGTTTTTTTCGCGAAATACAGAGGCCCTTCCGGTGGGTCCTAGATGTCAGGTCGACGAATCAAAGACTTGAGAAGGCGTACAAAACAAGCTAGTGTACTAGTAAAGAGACGTTGATGAGTTTTAGAAAAAAGAGAGACGTGCTCCTGTAGCTGGTTCGAATCCAAACCTAGACTATGACTATATATGGTGCCATGCTACTCTGCAAGTAATGAAACTGACATATCCAACGTTCGCTTCTCCTCTTCTCTACTTACTCTTCCTAACATCAGAAGCTCTGGCCGCAGCAACCATGTCCGCTGGCTTCTCGTCCACCTGCTGTTCAGCAGGCAACAACCAAATATGCGCCAAGTCGCCACCCGTACCATTGCCTGTGGGTCTCATCACACCCCCGCCGGCACGCGCACCGCAGCCGGTTGCTCATCACAACCCGCTGCCGTTGGTGTGGTGCCACTGCTGCAAATCACGCAAAGTCATACATCACGTCTCAACCACAAGCCTCAACCCTGGACGAGTCTTCTACAAATGCCCGAATCATGGGGTAATAATATGTTTAACTGTTGTTCTGCTGCTTTCAGTTGCTGATTTTTGAATAGTTTGGTTGATGATCTTCCAATTTGATTCGTGCAGAAAAGGGAAGATTCGTGTGATTTGTATTTCTGGGAAGTTGCTGATGTGGGGGAGTGCAACTACGCTGATTATTTGGTTAGCCAAGGAATCCCAATACCAGCAGGTTGGGGTGTTGGACAAGTAACTGAAGGAACGACAGAAGAGGAAGATGCAGAGCAGAAGGTTAAAGATGCAGTTCCTCTGATCATGGCCAAGCAACTGCTGCTGAACGGCCTTGACAACAATGAGGATATGAAAGAGCTTGTGAAGATAATGGGCAAAATCGATGTGCTCTGTAGGATGATTGTCTCTTTATTTGAAGTGTATGCTCGTGATGTATTCAGTGGCTATGACATGAACACTTTGCTAAAACTAGTAATGAATGAAACCCGTGTATCAGGCTGGGCGTAGTGTTGTGAACATCTAATGATTTCTATTAGCAGAAATCAGGGGGTATCCCCTTTTGCTCATAAATAAATAAATAACAGAGGCCCTTTTGGTAATAAATAAATAAATTAGCAGAGGCCCTGTCGGGTCAGCTTTGTTCCCATTCGAAGACGTCGAGCAAATTGCAGTCCAACATCAAACTATGTCATCAAATTCAAGTTTCACAGCCAAATATGAGTACAACTAAACAACAATGTCATCATATTTTAGTCATCATACAATCACCAAACACAAATCATCATACATAACAAGTGTTGTTCTCACAGGAAAATACTAAACAACATGTTCATCAGGTTTCAGTTGTCATAGCAAACACAATTTCACATAGTAGATAAAAAACGTCTTTTGACAAGCAAATACGACAAAAGCAATGTAATCATCATCCGCAGCAGCAGCGTCAACATCTTCGCCATGTGTATCAGTCTGAATCGTAATTCCCCACGGTGTCATCTTCTTCTTTGTCCTCAATGTGCTCGAACGTTGGCTTCTTCTTGATCAACTCTTGTATGTCCACAACACGACAGGCAATCTTTTCGCCGGCATCATTGACATGATGGTTCTCAAAGATATTAGGAACATCTGTGTTATCTTGTACATCAAGAGCAGTGTAAGCATCATCTTGTTGTGCAACTTCATTAAACGAATTCCTCTGCTCAAACCTTTGCAATACTCTCCAGTCATCGCTACGTGCAAATGTATCTTCCGGGAAAAATATCTGTGTTGCTTGATTTGCCAAAATAAAAGGCTCGTTGGTCTGGTACGCCGCCTTGACATTGATGGATTTGAAATAATCATCAGCTCTGGGGTTTTGCGATCCTGGAAAACAGGTTATACCAACGACAACACAACAGAACCACACACCGATGATCCTCGAAACTGGAGATATACTGCAACTGAACAATGTTTGTTATGTTAGCATACATTTCTGTTGTCTCTTTGTCATATGTATCCGTGCTCATGATGGCACTGTTTTGTGTCTTCCTGCCTTCGTCTCGTGCAAGGGTGTTGTAGCGCACATCTCCAACAATGCAAGATTCATAATGTCTTACCCGAGTATCAGTACCCATTACTAGTGAGTAAAGGGCATCATCAACTGCCTGCCCATCCTCCTGCATCTTCTTAACCTATGGTTAGAAAATAGACAAGCTGATCATCTTATGTACTCAATATATCAAAAAAAGCTGACAGTGCAATTCAAAAGCTTACATGGATCTTGAACCATTTCACAAATCCTGCCATAACCAGTTTGTCAATGTTTCTTGGATTTTGCGGTAGTAACTCCTTTTTGTAGATGCTGCACAACATAGTGATCGCGTCAAACATCTAAATATATAAGAATGTGCTGCAAGTTTAGTAGATTACGATGTATAAGCTGTAGTACTTAGCACTTACTTGATATAAGGTAGTATCTCAGGACAAATATTCATCACATACCAAACCATTTTGTCCAAATCTTTAGGTTTGTCCTCTTTTCGACTCTTCCCTGTAACTCGAACAGAATAATCGAAAACATTGAGCCCGAGATTGTCTTCATCCACCTCTTTGCTAAGCTGATCAGCTGTTTCAATGTATTTTGAGCAGAATGTCAATGCTTCTGTAGCAATGTAGGCCTCTGCAATGGAACCCTCGGGTCTAGCTCTGTTCCTAACATAACCCTTGAAAGTGCCTAGCCGCCTTTCAATAGGGTACATCCAGCCATACTGTACTGGACCTCTAAGTAGTGCCTCATCAAGTAGATGAACAGCCAAATGCACCATCACATCAAAGAAGGCTGGAGGATATATCTTCTCAAGGTCGCATAGGATAGTTGGTATCTTGTCTCTAAGACGCTCCAAAGCATCTATCCTGATATTTCTACTGCAGAGTTCCCTGAAGAATTGTCCCAACTCTGCAACTGCTCTGTATAAGTCAGGGCGGCCCAATCCTCTAAGGATAACAGGTAAAACCCTTTGAAGTAGGACGTGGCAGTCATGAGTTTTCAACCCTTGTACCTTGTTTCCATCTGCACTGACTCTCCTTTCAGGGTTGGAAGCAAATCCATGTGGGAATCTCACACGTGACAGGACCTCGCATAATTCTTTTCTTTTTACCTTTTCCAAGACGTACACAGCTGGTGCCATATCTCGTGGTTTACCTTCATCTTGCACCTACAAATCCTCTTTGATACCCAGGTGTGTCAAATCAATCCTAGATTTTAAGGTATCTTTCGTCTTGCCTTCAATATTATGAAGTGTGCCGATAATGCTGTCACATATATTTTTCTCGATGTGCATCACATCAAGATTATGCCACAGATCCAAATCTTTCCAATACTCCAAGTCCCACAAAGTGGACCTGCGGGTAAACAATAATCTCTCTTCTGCCCTGCCACACTTCCTTTTCCCGCTACCATTATCAGGATGGTTTCCTGGTGTAATATGCCTGTCCTTCTCTAATTCCACTTGTAACTCATCGACGGTGAGCCTCTTTGGCGCATCATGGTTTTCATGCTTTGCATTGAACACATGTCTTCGGTATTTTCTAGGATGCGGCTTGTCCTTGGCAAGGAAATGGCAGTGTCCAATGTAACAGATCTTGCTAAGTATTGCGTATGACAGCGGATTCCTGTCACAGCGAACACATGCATTGTAACCATGTGTCGTTCGCCCTGACATAGTGCCCAAAGCCGGATAGTCATGGATGCACCAAATTATAATAGCACGCAAAAAGAAATCAGCTGGTGGGCTGCTATATAGGTCTCGAGTGAGAACACCCCTCGAAAGTTGTTGAAGTTCCTCCACAAGAGGCTCCATGAACAAATCAAAATCCTTTCAAGGACTTTTTGGACCTGGGATGAGCAAGGCCATTATGTAGTTTGGTTCTTTGGTGCAGACATTTGGAGGCATGTTGTAAGGGATAACAAGCACTGGCCACATGCTATATGTGGTGCTCTGGTGGCCAAATGGGTTAAATCCATCTGAAGCTAAGCCAAGTCTAATGTTTCTCGGGTCAGCAACCAACTTTTCGTGCTTCCGATTGAAGCTTTTTTACTCACTACCATGTGATGGATGGCTCATTATATTCTGATATATGTACTCCCGGTTCCTAGAATGCCACAGTACATCCTCTCTTGTTTCAGCATCATGAAACAACCTCTGCAATCTTGGTGTAATTGGAAAATGTCTCAGAACATTATGAGGAATCCTCTTCACAGCATCACCATCTTTCCATCTTGATGATTTGCATTTCGGACATTCACTTAAGTTGGCATAATCCTTCTGGAACAGAACACAATTATTCTTATAAACATGGATCATATCATATCCAATTCCAACAGCACGAAGGAAATTCTTCATTTTACTGTAGGTGTGTGGCAGCTCAGATGCATCTGGGAAAGCTTTGCGGAAAGCAGCCAACATCGCATCGAATGATTTGTTGGTCATCCGCTCAGATGTCTTCACCTGAAGAAAGGTGACCATATCTGAGAATACTGACAACTTATTTCCTGGGGTGACAGCAACGTTGCATTGTTCCAACATGCGGGCCCATCGTTTTTCTTCTACAGGTGAAAGTTCACGGAATGCACGAGCATTTCGTAGCATTGTTTCAATGTTGGTCAAACTCACTGGCTCCGCCACCACCTCCTCCTCCTCCTCTTCCACCCGAGCATCAGGCAGATCAAGATGGCGATCTACTGCTTCCACGTAGTCAATAACATTGACGTTCACAGCTTCACCATGATGAACCCACCTAGTATATGTGATCGACATCCCATACTAGTGTAGATGATTTTGCACAGTTGACTGGGGTCTTGTAACTGAATTCATACAACTGCTACACGGGCAGAGCACATCTTATTTTGGACCACCGTACTCAGCTCTGATAATGTTCATGAAGTTTTCAACCCCCTCGACATATGCAGTGGAGAATCTTCGAGCAGAAGTTATCGAAGTCATGTCCATCTGTTAGACATACAAATTAGTTCTTCTACTAGATATTAGAGGAAAAACATATATGCTTTTTTATGAAGTCTAGAAGAAAATACCTAGGTCGATGTCTAAAGCTATGTGAAGATATTTGGACGAACAGATCTAAGTAACAAAATATATGTAAAGCTAATTCAGCAAACAGATTTGACTGCTAAATTATGGCAGGCTGTTTCAGCAGTCAATGAGGCCGAGCATGATGGATTATGTATTTCCAACAGAGCACACAACCATCGAACTATCGAAGGTCATCGCAGCAACAAAGATCGAGTATAAAATGGTGTAGAGCTATTTCACCTAACAGATTGGCTACTAGACCATGGCAATCTACATCACAATAAATATATGGCAGGATATTTTAGCAACTAATCGGCCTTGGCATGCCATCTCAGCTAAGCAGATTGAGTGCAGAACAGGGCAAGGAAGCTTCTTAAGCAAAGCATATTGACTGTAAACTACTTCGGCAAAAAGTGAGATTAACAACATCTATCAGCTAACATTCAGCGCTACACCGACATGCACGGGGCCTCAGTCTAGAATGCGCATACCGTGGGAGAAGCTGACCGCCGTGCGTCTCCACACGAACGTCGCCAGCGGTGGCAGCGCTGGCCGCCGTGTGCCTCTACAAGAACGTCGCCAGCGGTGGCGGCGCGACTAAAAGGCGGCAATCTATGAGAGCGTACTGTGGGAGCGAGAGGATCGCCGTGCGTCCCCTCGACGAACCGCGGCGCCGACGTATCGGTATGGCGGGGAGGCCGGCTTTGGCGTAGCGAATGGAGTGGAGGGGGACGGGGGGGAGGTGTTGGGGAACGTAGTATTTTAAAATTTTCCTACGATCACGCAAGATCTATCAACCAGATGTATAGCAACGAGGGGAAGAGTGTGTCTACATACCCTCGTAGACCGGGAGCGGAAGCGTCAAGTGACGCGGTTGATGTAGTCGAACTTCTTCGCGATCCAACCGATCAAGCACCGAATGTACGGCACCTCCGCGTTCAGCACACGTTCAGCTTGATGACGTCCCACGAGCTCTTGATCCAGTTGAGCTTCACGGGAGAGTTTCGTCAGCACGATGGCGTGGTGACGGATATGATGTATCTACCGGCGCAGGGCTTCGCCTAAGCACTGCAACGGTATGACCGAGGTGTGTTTCTATGGAGGGGGGCACCGCACATGGCTAAAACAATTCAACTTGTGTGTCCTAGGGTGCCCCCTGCCCCCGTATATAAAGGAGCAAGGGAGAGGCCAGCCCTAGAGGGGGCGCGCCAAGTGTGGGGAGTCCTACTAGGACTCCCAAGTCCTAGTAGGATTCCCCTTTCCTTTCCGGAGTATGAGAGAAGGAAAGAGGTGGAGAGGGAGAAGGAAAAGGGGGCTGCACCCCTTGTCCAATTCGGACCAGAGGGGAGGCGCGCGCCTCCTTCCTTTTGGCCTTTCTCCTCTATTCCCGTATGGCCCAATAAGGCCCATATACTCCGAGAAATACCCGAATCACTCGGAACCTTTCCGATGTCCGAATATAGTCGTCCAATATATCGATCTTTACGTCTCGACCATTTCGAGACTCCTCGTCATGTCCCCGGTCTCATCCGGGACTCCGAACTCCTTCGGTACATCAAAACTCATAAACTCATAATACCGATCGTCATCAAACGTTAAGCGTGCGGACCCTACGGGTTCGAGAACTATGTAGACATGATCGAGACTCATCTCCGATCAATAACCAATAGCGGAACCTGGGTGCTCATATTGGCTCCTACATATTCTACGAAGATCTTTATCGGTCAAACCGCATAACAACATACGTTGTTCCTTTTGTCATTGGTATGTTACTTGCCCGAGATTCGATCGTCGGTATCTCTATACCTAGTTCAATCTCGTTACCGGCAAGTCTCGTTACTCGTTCCGTAATATATCATCTCGTGACTAACTCATTAGTCTTTTGCTTGCAAGGCTTATTATGATGTGCATTACCGAGAGGGTCCAGAGATACCTCTCCGACACTCGGAGTGACAAATCCTAGTCTTGATCTATGCCAACACCACGAACACTTTCGGAGACACCTGTAGAGCATCTTTATGATCACCCAGTTATGTTGTGACGTTTGATAGCACACAAGGTGTTCCTACGGTATTCGGGAGTTGCATAATCTCATAGTCATAGGAACATGTATAAGTCATGAAGAAAGCAATAGCAGTAAAACTAAACGATCATAGTGCTAAGCTAACGGATGGGTCTTGTCCATCACATCATTATCCTAATGATGTGATCCCGTTGATCAAATGACAACTCATGTCTATGGTTAGGAAACATAACCATCTTTGATCAATGAGCTAGTCTAGTAGAGGCATACTAGGGACACTCTGTTTTGTCTATGTATTCACACATGTACTAAGTTTCCGGTTAATACAATTCTAGCATGAATAATAAACATTTATCATGATATAAGGAAATATAAATAACAACTTTATTATTGCCTCTAGGGCATATTTCCTTCAGTCTCCCACTTGCACTAGAGTCAATAATCTAGCTCACATCGCCATGTGATTTAATACCGATAGTTCACATCGTTATGTGAATAACACCCATAGTTCACATCGCCATGTGACCAACACCCAAAGGGTTTACTAGAGTCAATAATCTAGTTCACATCGCTATGTGATTAATACCCAAGAGTAATAAGGTGTGATCATGTTTTGCTTGTGAGAGAAGTTTAGTCAACGGGTCTGTCACATTCAGATCCGTATGTATTTCGCAAATTTCTATGTCTACAATGCTCTGCATGGAGCTACTCTAGCTAATTGCTCCCACTTTCAATACGCATCCAGATTGATACTTAGAGTCATCTGGATTTAGTATCAAAGCTTGCATCGGAGTAACCCTTTACGACGAACTCTTTATCACCTCCATAATCGAGAAACATTTCCTTAGTCATCCAATTACTAAGGATAATTTTGACCGCTGTAAAGTGATCTACTCCTGGATCACTATTGTACCCCCTTGACAAACTCATGGCAAGGTACACAACATGTTTGGTACACAGCATGGCATACTTTATAGAACCTATGGCTGAGGCATAGGGAATGACTTTCATTCTCTCTATATTTTTCTGCCATGGTCTGGCTTTGAGTCTTACTCAACTTCACACCTTACAAGTCAGGCAAGAACTCCTTCTTTGACTGATCCATTTTGAACTACTTCAAAATCTTATCAAGGTATGTACTCATCGAAAGTCTTATCAAGCGTCTTGATCTATCTCTATAGATCTTGATGCCCAATATGTAAGCAGCTTCACCAAGGTATTTCTTTGAAAAATTCCTTTCAAACACTCCTTTATGCTTTCCAGAAAATTCTACATCATTTCCGATCGACAATATGTTATTCACATATACTTATCAGAAAGGTTGTAGTGCTCCCACTCACTTCTTGTAAATACAGGTTTCACCGCAAGTCTGTATAAATCTATATGCTTTGATCAACTTATCAAAGCGTATATTCCAACTCCGAGATGCTTGCACCAGTCCATAGATGGATCACTGGAGCTTGCACATTTTGTTAGAACCTTTAGGATTGACAAAACTTTCTGGTTGCATCATATACAAGTCTTCTTTAATAAGTCCATTAAAGAATGCAGTTTTGTTATCCATTTGCCAGATTTCATAAAATGCGGCAATTGCTAACATGATTCGGACAGACTTAAGCATCGCTACGGGTGAGAAAGTCTCATCGTAGTCAACTCCTTGAACTTGTTGAAAAACTTTCGCAACAAGTCGAGCTTTGTAAACAGTAACATTACCGTCAGCGTCAGTCTTCCTCTTGAAGATCCATTTATTTTCGATGGCTTGTCGATCATCGGGCAAGTCAACCAAAGTCCACACTTTGTTCTCATACATGGATCCCATCTCAGATTTCATGGCCTCAAGCCATTTTGCGGAATTTGGGCTCATCATCGCTTCCTCAAAGTTCGTAGGTTCATCATGGTCCAGTACATGACTTTCAGAACCGGGTTGCCGTACCACTCTGATGCGGAACAAACTCTGGTTGATCTACGAAGTTCAGCAGAAACTTGATCTGAAGTTTCATGATCATCATCATTAGCTTCCTCACTAATTGGTGTAGGAATCACTGGAACTAGTTTCTGTGATGTTCCACTTCCCAATTCGGGAGAAGGTACAATTACCTCATCAAGTTCTACTTTCCTCCCACTCACTTCTTTTGAGAGAAACTCCTTCTCTAGAAAGGATCCACTCTTAGCAACAAAGACCTTGCCTTCGGATCTGTGATAGAAGGTGTACCCAACAGTTTCTTTTGGGTATCCTATGAAGATTTACTTCTCCGATTTGGGTTCGAGCTTATCGTGTTGAAACTTTTTCACATAAGCATCGCAGTCCCAAACTTAAAGAAATGAAAGCTTAGGTTTCTCGTCAAACCACAGTTCATACGGTGTCATCTCCACGGATTTAGATGGTGCCCTATTTAACGTGAATGTAGCTGTCTCTAATGCATAACCCCAAAAGCGATAGTGGTAGATCGGTAAGAGACATCATCGATCGCACCATATCTAATAAAGTACGGTTATGTCGTTCGGACACACCATTACACTGTGGTGTTCCAGGTGGCGTGAGTAGTGAAACTATTTCACATTGTTTTTACTGAAGGCCAAACTTGCTAACTCAAATATTTTACCTCTACGATCATATCGTAGAAACTCTTATTTTCTTGTTACGATGATTCTCCACTTCACTCTGAAATTCTTTGAACTTTTCAAATGTTTCAGACTTGTGCTTCATTAAGTAGATATACCCATATCTGCTCAAATCATCAGTGAAGGTCAGGGAATAACGATACCCGCCGCGAGCGTCAACACTCATTGGTCCACATACATATGTATGTATGATCTGCAACAAATCTGTTGCTCGCTCCATTGTTCCGGAGAACGGAATTTTAGTCATCTTGCCCATGAGGCATGGTTCGCAAGCACCAAGTGATTCATAATCAAGTGATTCCAAAAGTCCATCACTATGGAGTTTCTTCATGCGCTTTACACCATTATGACCTAAACGGCAGTGCCACAAATAAGTTGCACTAACCTTGCATCTTTTGGCTTCAATATTATGAATATGTGTATCACCACGATCGAGATCCAACAAACTATTTTCATTGGGTGTATGACCATCGAAGGTTTTATTCATGTAAACAGAATAACAATTATTCTATGACTTTAAATGAATAACCGTATTGCAACAAATATGATCAAATCATATTCATGCTCAACGCAAATGCCAAACATTTATTTAGGTTTTACACTAATCCCGAAAGTATAGGGAGTGTGCGATGATGATCATACCAATCTTGGAACCACTTCCAACACACATCGTCACTTCACCTTTTAACTAGTCTCTGTTCATTCTGCAATTCTCGTTTCGAGTTACTAATTTTAGCAACTGAACCGGTATCAAATACCTAGGGGTTGCTATGAACACTAGTAAAGTACACATCAATAATCTGTATATCAAAATATATCTTTGTTCACTTTGCCATCCTTCTTATCCGCCAAGTATCTAGGGTACTTCCACTTCCAGTGACCATTTGCTTTGCAGTAGAAGCACTTAGTTTCAGGCTTGAGTTTTAGCTTTGGGTTTCTTCACGGGAGTGACAACTTGCTTGTCATTCTTCTTGAAGTTCCCCTTCTATCCCTTTGCCCTTTACTTGAAACAGGTGGTCTTGTTAACCATCAACACTTGATGCTTTTCCGTGATTTCTACCTTCGCCGACTTCAGCATCGCGAAGAGCTCGGGAATTCCTTTCGTCATCCCTTGCATATTATAGTTCATCACGAAGTTCTACTAACTTGGTGATAGTGACTAGAGAACTTTGTCAATTACTATCTTATCTGGAAGATTAACTCCCACTTGATTCAAGTAATTGTAGTACCCAGACAATCTGAGCACATGCTCACTGGTTGAGCTATTCTCCTCCATCTTGTAGGCAAAGTACTGTCAGAAGTCTTATACCTCTCGACACGGGCATGAGTATGAAATACTAATTTCAACTCTTGGAACATCTTATATGCTCTGTGGCGTTCAAAACGTTTTTGAATTCCCGGTTCTAAGCCGTAAAGCATGGTGCACTTAAACTATCAACTAGTCATCATACCGAGCTTTTGTCAAAACGTTCATAACGTCTACATCTGCTCCTGCAATAGGTCTGTCACCTAGCGGTGCATCAAGGACATAATTCTCTGTGCAGCAATGAGGATAATCCTCAGATCACGGAACAATTCCGCATCATTGCTACTAACATCTTTCAACTTAGTTTTCTCTAGGAACATATTAAAAATAAACGGGGAGCAACATCGTGAGCTATTGATCTACAACATAGATATGCTAATACTACGAGGACTAAGTTCATGATAAAATAAAGTTCAATTTAATCATATTACTTAAGAACTCCCACTTAGATAGACATCCCTCTAGTCATCTAAATGGTCACGTGATCCAAATCAACTAAACCATGTCCGATCATCACGTGAGATGGAGTAGTTTCAATGGTGAACATCTTATGTTGATCATATCTACTATATGATTCACGCTCGACCTTTCGGTCTCCAGTGTTCCGAGGCCATATCTGCATATGCTAGGCTCGTCAAGTTTAACCCGAGTATTCTGCGTGTGCAAAACTGGCTTACACCCGTTGTATTTGAACGTAGAGCTTATCACACCCGATCATCACGTGGTGTCTCGGCACGACGAACTTTCGCAACGGTGCATACTCAGGGAGAACACTTATACCTTGAAATTTAGTAAGGGATCATCTTATAATGCTACCGTCGAACTAAGCAAAATAAGAAGCATAATAAGATAAACATCACATGCAATCAAAATATGTGACATGATATGGCCATCATCATCTTGTGCTTTTGATCTCCATCTCCAAAGCACCGTCATGATCACCTTCGTCACCGGCGCGACACCTTGATCTCCATCGTAGCATCGTTGTCGTCTCGCCAACTATTGCTTCTACGACTATCGCTACCGCTTAGTGATAAAGTAAAGCAATTACATGGCGATTGCATTTCATACAATAAAGCGACAACCATATGGCTCCTGCCAGTTGCCGATAACTTTACAAAACATTATCATCTCATACAAAACCATATAACTCATCATGTCTTGACCATATCACATCACAACATGCCCTGCAAAAACAAGTTAGACGTCCTCTACTTTGTTGTTGCAAGTTTTACGTGGCTGCTAAGGGCTTTAGCAAGAATCGTTCTTACCTACGCATACAAAACCACAACGATGTTTCGTCAAGTATGTGCTGTTTTAACCTTCACAAGGACCGGGCGTAGGCACATTTGATTCAGCTAAAGTGAGAGAGACAGACACCCGCTAGTCACCTTTAAGCAACGAGTGCTCATAACGGTGAAACCAGTCTCGCGTAAGCGTACGCGTAATGTCGGTCTGGGCCGCTTCATCTCACAATACCGCCGAAGCAAAGTATGACATGCTGGTAAGCAGTATGACTAGTATCGCCCACAACTCATTGTGTTCTACTCGTGCATATCATCTACGCATAGACCTGGCTCATGATGCCACTGTTGGGGAACGTAGTATTTTAAAATTTTCCTACGATCACGCAAGATCTATCTACCAGATGAATATCAACGAGGGGAAGAGTGTGTCTACGTACCCTCGTAGACCGGGAGCGGAAGCGTCAAGTGACGCGGTTGATGTAGTCGAACTTCTTCGCGATCCAACCGATCAAGCACCGAACGTACGGCACCTCCGCGTTCAGCACACGTTCAGCTTGATGACGTCCCACGAGCTCTTGATCCAGTTGAGCTTCACGGGAGAGTTTCGTCAGCACGACGGCGTGGTGACGGATATGATGTATCTACCGGCGCAGGGCTTCGCCTAAGCACTGCAACGGTATGACCGAGGTGTGTTTCTATGGAGGGGGGCACCGCACATGGCTAAAACAATTCAACTTGTGTGTCCTAGGGTGCCCCCTGCCCCCGTATATAAAGGAGCAAGGGAGAGGCCAGCCCTAGAGGGGGCGCGCCAAGTGTGGGGAGTCCTACTAGGACTCCCAAGTCCTAGTAGGATTCCCCTTTCCTTTCTGGAGTATGAGAGAAGGAAAGAGGTGGAGAGGGAGAAGGAAAAGGGGGCTGCACCCCTTGTCCAATTCGGACCAGAGGGGAGGCGCGCGCCTCCTTCCTTTTGGCCTTTCTCCTCTATTCCCGTATGGCCCAATAAGGCCCATATACTCCGAAAAATACCCGAATCACTCGGAACCTTTCCGATGTCCGAATATAGTCGTCCAATATATCGATCTTTACATCTCGACCATTTCGAGACTCCTCGTCATGTCCCCGGTTTCATCCGGAACTCCGAACTCCTTCGGTACGTCAAAACTCATAAACTCATAATACCGATCGTCATCAAACGTTAAGCGTGCGGACCCTACGGGTTCGAGAACTATGTAGACATGACCGAGACTCATCTCCGATCAATAACCAATAGCGGAACCTGGATGCTCATATTGGCTCCTACATATTCTACGAAGATCTTTATCGGTCAAACCGCATAACAACATACGTTGTTCTTTTTGTCATTGGTATGTTACTTGCCCGAGATTCGATCATCGGTATCTCTATACCTAGTTCAATCTCGTTACCGGCAAGTCTCGTTACTCGTTCCGTAATACATCATCTCGTGACTAACTCATTAGTCTTTTGCTTGCAAGGCTTATTATGATGTGCATTACCGAGAGGGCCCAGAGATACCTCTCCGACACTCGGAGTGACAAATCCTAGTCTTGATCTATGCCAACACCACGAACACTTTCGGAGACACCTGTAGAGCATCTTTATGATCACCCAGTTATGTTGTGACGTTTGATAGCACACAAGGTGTTCCTACGGTATTCGGGAGTTGCATAATCTCATAGTCATAGGAACATGTATAAGTCATGAAGAAAGCAATAGCAGTAAAACTAAACGATCATAGTGCTAAGCTAACGGATGGGTCTTGTCCATCACATCATTCTCCTAATGATGTGATCCCGTTTATCAAATGACAACTCATGTCTATGGTTAGGAAACATAACCATCTTTGATCAATGGGCTAGTCTAGTAGAGGCATACTAGGGACACTCTGTTTTGTCTATGTATTCACACATGTACTAAGTTTCCGGTTAATACAATTCTAGCATGAATAATAAACATTTATCATGATATAAGGAAATATAAATAACAACTTTATTATTGCCTCTAGGGCATATTTCCTTCAGGAGGGGGGTTTGGGGAATATTATTGGCTAGTTGGCCGATGGGCGTTTCAATCTAGGATTTGGGGGG
>LR738711.1:114693969-114821453 GCA_902687465.1 Secale cereale
TGGCGCGTGGTAGGTTTCTCCAAGTGTAGTCCCACGTGTCAGTGAAGAGGCAAGCCGAAGCACGTTCCGTTTGCGTGAGCCGTGTGTAGGACCGAACGTGTGTGGGGTGCAATGCGACCGCGACAGGGGTGCTGTGAGTGTACCGCCTTTTTTTCCTTTTAAACTAGGTGCTTCGCCCCCTAAAAAAAACTTGTTGCTTCGCGTGATCCATCGATACTACTACTAGTAATCCGGTAATCCTGACTAAAACGGTGTGGCCGGGTCTTTTCCCGCGTGATATGATGGGAGGTTGGCTTAGTTGGGTTTTTTAGGACGAGTAATGCTACACCTACGTAGTCCTAGTTACGTAATTAACATAATGTGAAATGTGTGAGCTGTTGATTGTAGATTGGGGGAGGGAGGGGCCCACCACCATGAAAATCAGGGGAGGAGAGAGAGAGGCAATTTACGTTAACCCTTTCGTAGGTTCCCATAGATGTGAAATGCGTGAATGTGCATTTGCAGATAAGGCCTTCCCCCGTTCATCCTTTTCTCCCACAAGATGTTGATCTTCCGTGCAATGCACGAGCATCTTGCTAGTACTCCTACAATATACTATATTATTGTGAAAGTTCATATACACCGGCCGAGATTAATGCAAACACGACAAATTTTCATAACATTTCGAACTTTTATAGGATAGAAAAATAAAAGAAACCTGACCCTAAACCTATTCTATGGCAGAGACCGACATCCTCCATCTGTGATCTCCATGTACGGGGGCGGGGTTCAAGACCCGTGAAGTGAAGGTGCGGTCTCCGGCGAGGAAAAGTAGAACACGGGAGACAGATCGGCCAGTTGGCACACAATGCCCTGCCGCCTCCCATGCCCTACTCATCCTCAGAGGATTCCCCGACCTCGGCGGTGCCGGACGTTGGACGGCGGTAAGTAGGACGCATGGCTGACGGTGCTCCCGTCATCGGCCGCCAGCGTGGCCACCGCTTGTGCGGCGACTTGAGCTAGGGCGGCGACCTCGAGCTCCATCCCCGAAGACAAGCTCTCCCACAAATCGTTCGCGCTTGCGGTCATGGAGGATGTGGTGCCAGGTAGGAGGACGATGCGCTATGGTGTGGAGGTTAGATGGGCGTTGCCGCTTTAAGTAGCGCATTCCGGCGAGGCCAAGCATCCTGGTGCATCATTAAGTCGCCGGAGTTGGTTCCTCGGGCACCGAGCCTCTTAACGACGACATACGAACGGACGACATGAATGCGGGCAGCTGGCGCCGGCAGGGAACACACCGCGCGACGGCGCGAGGGACGAGGGTTTTTGGTGTGCCAGGGTAGTCAGCTACGATCGTGGCAACATTGGAGATGCCCTTTTCTCACATGCGCTCGACACATGTCATTGAAAAAGCAAGACAACCCGGCATGGTCTCAGGTCCTGAGGATGCAGTTGGCCGTGCTACACCACTCCGCGGACGCGTCCCGGCACCCCGTGCATCCTCGATGAGCTGAGTGTTGGCATGTGTTTGGATTGTGGCCAAAGTGCAGCTTACCAAAATTTTGGCCATGACCCAAAGATTGGTCTTTGTTTGGATGGTTGCCATTTTTTTGGCATGCCAATGAACTCTAGCCAACTCTAGTTCATTTTTCTTGCCGATGTCGGCCAAATCATGGGCAACAGAAACCTCAACCAAAATTTTGGATACCCAATGCTTTGATGGGGCAACCTTTGTCACAAACCAAACATACTGTTGGTCATGCTACATCAGTAATGCCACCCTCGGCACACTAAAACCGACCGTGCCTAGCGACGATGAGCGTGTCGCTCACCGTGGTCGCCGTGTCCAGAGGCGGTGCTGGAGCTGCGCCACATTGTTGGCCCCCACGACCCACATGAACGGTTGCCGGTGGCGAGAAGGTCATGGGCCAGCTCCTCCATTGGACTAGTTTGCGCTACATCGTCCCGACATGTGTGCCCCACATGTCAATTTCCCTGTTTTCCCGGCCATATTCGAGCGTCAGTGCTCCACGTTGCGCATTAGGCCTTTCACTATGTAGGCCAAGCGAGACAACTTATTGTTTATTTGAGCCATTCAAGTATAATCATGTGGCGTTTGCTTATTTCTCATTCCTCTCCATCGATTATGCCGCCCTTCGGTCGAGTCCATCCTCCCGCATGCCTCATTTGACCATTCTGCCGAGTATCATTCGCATGTGGGCCTAGACCATGCTTGTATTTCCAATGTTTATTTGTAATTTGTCCGACATGCATACAAACAAACGGTTCGTTTGAAGTTTCACTTTGCCTCCACTACGTGTTGCTTCACGTCTTAGTTTTGACATCCCATTCGGTTCATGTTGACGAGATCGATAGATGACATGGCAGTTCCTTATAGCCATCGACTGGCTATATTATTAACCATGCTCTAATGCGTTTTTCAAAACCGCATTTGACTATTGACAAGATTAATAGTACATGAGATGTATAATGTGAAAATTATATCATTGGAAGCTCCTTTGACATACGTATCCCTGCCTTACCCTCCCTTTCGGTCACTTACTGGCAGACCCCATGCTTGCTAGGCCCCGCATGTTAGTTACTCAATGGGTTCGACCATGTCAGGGGATCCTCATCCGTAGTATACTCCCTCTGTTTTTATTTACTCCGCATAAAATGATGCGGGCGGGGGAGGGGGAGGGACGTCGGTTTGCTCTCAACTGCGGTCCCACAAGCGAGCGAAAACGCAAGACGAAGCGCGTTCCATTCGGTGAGCGACGTGGAGGGTCCAGCGTGCCGGGCTGCAACGCGAATGCGACAAGAGCGATGTACAGTCAAAACCGATTGACCGGTCATCACCGGAACCACTATTCACACCAGAACCTTCGCTTCTCGGCCTACTCCAGCCCCTTCCCCCACCTTCCGATCCCCTAGCCCGCATTAAGCGTCACCTAGTTCGCCGGAAAGCCATGGTGCGCCGCAAGATCACATACTACAAGATGCTGACGCCGGAGCGCCGTGTAGAAATCGCGGCGGCGGTCGGTGCCAGAGACCTCCGTTCCCAAGCTCGCTTTGCGGCGGGCCAATCCTCGAATTCTCTGGAGCCAAGCTACGTGGAGGAGGAAGCCGATGCAATGTTCATGGCGGAGGTCGCGGAGTAGAAGGCCCCTGATGGGTATGAGACGATGGACGTCGACTTCGTGCCGGCGTCCGAGTCCCCTATGGTGCAGGCGGACCAGTGGTTCAACCTGGCGATACTAAAGGAGGACCGGGAGGCAGAGGCTCAACTCGACGTGAAGCGCGTGCATGCCGCTGCCATCGAGGCTCTCCCGCAGGCGGAACCGGATGTTGTGGATGTGAACCGGGCGGCGAAGGCTCAACTTGAGGCGGAGCGCGTGGATGCCGCTGCCATCGAGGCCCTCCTGCAGGTGGAACCGGACATCCTGGACTTGAACCGGGCGGCAGAGGCTCAACTCAACGTGGAGCGCGCGGATGCCGCTCTCATCGAGGCCCTCCTGCAGGCGGAACCGGACGTCCTGGACTTGAACCGGGCGGCGGAGGCTCGACTCGACGCAGAGCGCGCGGATGCCGCTTCCATCGAGGCCCTCCTGCAGGCAGAACCAGACGTCCTCGACTTGAACCGGGCAGTGCTCTCGTCCGTGCAGAGCGCCCGCACGCTCCGCGTGAACGAGTAGCTGGAGGCCGAGGACAACCACGGTGTGGAGACACACGTCGACAGCTACGGCTGGTTCGCGCCGGCAGCCAAAGATGATGAGGCCGTCTCGTTCCGCGAGCAGTGATAGTTTTTCTTTATGTTGTTGTTTTATGGATCTTTTGCTGTGTAAAAACATATATTGTTATGCAAGTCGCCTGACTTGGGTCAGTCTACCTTTTCAGGCGGTTGGATGAATATCCTACATCTCCTAACCCTTCTTCCTCACCTCTTCTTCTTCCCCAACAGACCACCGCACGGGCCGTACAGATACTCCCCAACATGCGGTTGGATAAACATACTCTATGAACGAAAATTATGTGTCAGCAGTAGGATGGCTGAGTTTGGTTTGTTCACATGCGACAACACGTGTTAGTGAGGGTGCGTTCCCTTGGTTGGGTTTGCAGCGTGCATGAGCGACTATGCATGTGAGCGTGCGGTGCGACCGCGGCGTGCTGGAGCGATCGTGTGAGGGTGCGGTGCGACCGCGACAGCCGTGCGACCGCGACAGCCATGCGCAAGTGTACCTCCTTTTCATTTTGAAACTCTAGGCAAGCTTGGCAAAAATGTGTGGCGAATTATGGCAATGCAAGGCCTAGACCCAAACAGGATAAGTACGTAGTAGTACTATGTACTAGGAGTACTCGTGTTAAAAAAGAAAGGCGGGGTTTTCCTTCGCGGGATTAATCGATAGAAATCCTCGTTTCACGTGTCAATTAATGCGTATTTTTTCTCCAAATCCCAAAGAGCTAACCATCTCACTCCTCATCGCTTGATTAATGCAGCGCCATGCAAACCAACCTTCTGACTTCCGCATGCATGCAGGGGATATTAATGTCCTTGGTTGCTAGTACGAGGCAAACCCCATCAATTTTGCCTCAATTAGTGTTAGTGTCCTTTTGCAAATTGTAATTTTGATATACTGGCCTTGTGTACAAAAAAATGGAGGTAGTAACTATATTGGACTTCCTTCCCCATTGCGGTGACGTCGACGATATCTCGAACGTTGTGGTTTGGTGAAGTGCGTTCGATGGAGAACACCATTGAGGGAGACCATGGTAAATCGTTCTTAAGTGCCGCCTGCCAGTCGAGACAACCGCCTTATTTGCATCCAGGAAGTCCATTGAACCAAAGGACGCGTAAATGTACTAGTACTACTCGTACACAATTGCGTCGTCCGTCCAGCTTAGTGCGGTGAGATGGTTTCTCAAAGAAGACGATGGAGAAGCGGAGTCAGTGAAGAGTGAAATGATGGTTGCTTCGTCCGTGCTTTGTGATTTGATGCCTCACTGCTTTGTGATTTGTGATAGAAGGGACAGGGGAGTAGACTCTGTCCTCTATACTGTACATGCGTCCAAGCACGAGAGAAAGATGAGAGACGTTGCATTTTTCTATTCCTTCAATCAATCAATCAGCGAGCTTCGGTTCCATCCTTTTGGCTTTTGCAACACCGTTGTCGGCGTCCTGGGAACCAGGGTACCCAGACTTGCCTGTCTGCGGGCCGCGACGCGCTCCTACAAGCGGCCTGGTACAGCCCAGCTGATCGACCAGCCGTCCAAGACCCTCCTGAGGGGGCCAAGTCTCGCGAGGAGAACAACGTCAAGACCCCCTCAGGAGCGGCCTCGGCAAGGTGCTCCAGAGGGGCGAAGAATCCAAGGTCAAGCTTGCCTGAGGAGGAGGCAATGATGTCAGCAGTGATGCACCGCGCCAGCGGGTGCCAGCGTCCGCCAGCGGCGCAGTTGCCATTTCGGTGCAAAGGGGACAGCGCAACCGCGGGTTCCCGAGGAGCGGGACAAAGGTTTCCCCTTTGGTGCAACAAGACCGAAGACTGCAAGGACGACAAGAAGGATGTCGCCGTCGAGCCCACCACCGCATCACCGCCTGATCCTTTTGCACGCGAAGACCGCTTTTGTCAGGATAGGAACGTCCTTGTGTTCCCGCTCAAAAATGGCCGTTGTGGGATCCCTTCCCGCCTAAACATTTCGGGGGAAGAGGACCCTGGCCGCCTATATAAGTAGCTAGGACCCCCACTATGGAGGGACAAGTCGAACCAAGCCTAGCCAAGTAGAGCAGATCCATAAGCTCTGGACCACTCAAGGAGCAAGAACACTTGCCTCCTGACCCTCCTGAGCTCACCTCCTGAGCTCAGGGAACACTGTACTAACTCATATTCCAGCCCTCCCGAGGCTAATCCACCAAAGCAGGTGTTGGAAATATGCCCTAGAGGCAATAATAAAATGGTTATTATTATATTTCCTTGTTCCTCATAATTGTCTGTTATTCATGCTTGAATTGTATTATCCGGAAACAGTGATACATGTGTCAATACATAGACCACAACATGTCCCTGGTAAACCTCTAGTTACTAGCTCGTTGATCAATAGATGGTTACGGTTTCCTGACCATGGACATTGGATGTCATTGATAACGGGATCACATCATTAGGAGAATGATGTGATGGACAAGACCCAATCCTAAGCCTAGCACAAGATCGTGTAGTTCGTAATGCTAAAGCTTTTCCAATGTCAAGTATCTTTTCCTTAGACCATGAGGTTGTGCAACTCCCGGATACCATAGGAATACTTTGGGTGTGCCAAACGTCACAACGTAACTGGGTGGCTATAAAGGTACCCAACGGGTATGTAATTCCCAGGATGGGACTATACCTCCTACTTGTCGAGGCATGACTTAAAGGTATAAGCCCATTCTGGAATGATCGCAAGTTCGGTATCTTTGCACGACTCATGTAAAAATAGGGATGAAATTGCAAAAGGAGATAGTTGGCTTACACTCGCCACGTCACACAATTCATTACATAGTCAAACATCATTCAAATAACATCACAACCCGACTACGGGTGAAGATCCAAATGAAAGATACCAAAATACATAAAGCCACAGGTTCGGATCGCCCCTAGTAGAAACCACTACTGATCATCGGGATAGTGCACGTAGTAACGGCTACGTTCTTCATCGTACTCCCAGTACAGCTCTGTGCCGTCACCTGAGTAGTTCACCATGGTACCTGCATCTGGTGTGGTGTAGAAATAGTGAGCCACGGAGGACTCAGCAATCCCGTTCCCGGGTAGCAGAACTATCTAAGCCTTGGGTGTGGAACAAGGCTGAAGAAGAATAAAAGGCTGCAGCTGCACTAGCACTAGCTTACATAATAAGAGCGAGAAGAGAAGTGCCACGAGCGACAAGGTGATCTTGAAGTGATCCTAACTAAGCATGTCAATCATAACCCCACCATGTTCACTTCCCGAACCCCTTTAGGAAAATGACCATCACGGTTACTCACGCTGGTAGTGTGTTCTGAACATGGTGTCAAGTTATCTACAAGCGAATATTAACAAATTCCCATCTGCCACATAACCGCGGGCACGGCTTTTGAAAGTTCAAAACCCTGCAGGGGTGTTCCAACTTGGCCCATTACAAACCCACGATCCGCGGAGTCGCAACTGCAAGGTGGGAAGGCCCGAGTATTCTCGGAATCCCGTGCTCAAGATACTCCGACTAAGGTAAGACTAATCCAGCAAGACCTCTCGGCGTGCCGACACCCTGACAGTAGCCGCGCGTACCTAGTCTCAGGCCACGACCGGATGAGCACAGCGTACAGTGACCAAAACCCAAGTTGCCAAGGGGGGTACCGCACACGACTCTAGTTTGGACCAACACTCAAATCGAGCACTGGCCCAGGGGGGTTGATTAATTAATCCTCGGGTTAATTACTCCCTCGGTAAGTTTTTAGTTGTTAGGCGAATGGAGTACCAATGTTGGGCCTCGCTGGAAAAGAATTAACGCTAAGCGGTTTATCGAGGGGGTCCCATAACCCCAACCGTGTGAGGAACGCAAAATCAAGGAACATAACACCGGTTTATACGGTTCCTAGGGCGGCATGAGTGGAACAAATCACCAAGCAAGAGGCTTAGCCTTCCACCCGTTACCAATATATAGATGATTTCATTAAAGAGTTTATATAGTGTGATATCCCAACAAGCTTCAACATGAAGCAAGAATCTTCAAATCTTCTCCTGCAACTAGCAATGCTATAAGAGGGTTCTGAGCGAAGCCTACGTAGCCCAATCAAAGGTTTGCATAGGTAGGGTGGTTAGACAGATTCATGGTTACAATAGGAGGCTGACATACAAACATGGGCATCGAGGCATTAAGCTAAAGAGCGAGACTTCTAGCAATAGGCAAAGATAGTAATGATATCTGGGTCAGGTCATCTTGCCTGTCGAGTCGTCGATGGGATTGTAAGACGGCTCCTTGTTCTCAACCTCGGTAGTAAACTCGTTCTCGTACTCGGTCTCGGCTTTCGGCTCTACTCAACACAAGAACACACGAGGCACGAAATCAAACAAGGTGCAATGCACGAACTACAGGATGCATGTATGATGCACTTAGGATGGACAACAGGTGCACTTAGGATGCATTACATGACAACATAGGAAGCACAGAGAAACAGCACAAGAAACATGACAATAAGCTCAAGCAAGTAGGATGCAAGACAAGTCTATTTAGGAAGCATAACATGGCAGGGTAGGAAGCACAGAGAAATAACACAAGAAACAACAGGTTTAAATGAGGCCGGAAACTACTTAAGACAAATCCGGTAAGTCCTCATATGCATAGTTTGAAATTAGTACAGATCTGAACAAACCTTAAGTTAAAGTTGTTAAACAGCAAGTTAAGATGCACCATGATGATCTACACGAAATTCTAGTCAAGTTTCATATAAAGTTTGTTTAAAACGGAGCTACGGTCTAGAAGATATGATCAAAACAAGATAAGCATGGCAACGGTGCAAGATGCACCCAAACATCAAGCAAATATACTCCAAACATGTTAATAAGATGATATTATGAATCTACATGCAAAACCACACAAGTTTCATGTAGGGCACACTCAAAACGGAGCAACGGACTAAAAGATACACCCGAAACAAGAAACAATGTAAAGCTAAAATTAACAGCCACACAGCAAATTGGAAGCAAGATATATATACTCTACAACACTCAAACATGGTGACAAGAAGCATGGACATGAAGTAGACATATCCTACAGCAAACAACTCCATTGGAGCAACTCCATAGGAGGCATGGATCAATAGCAACAAGCTACAACATTTTGATCATGACACTAAAACCCTGACAACAATATTTTATAGCAACTTGGGAGCAAGAATTAAATATGCTACAGCAATCCAAAAGAGCATGTGAGGGCATGGATGGATAGGCAAAACCATATATAACAAGGAATGATCAATGGCCACCCCAAAACTAACATGGATTTGCCTAGGACATCAAGCAAACATAGCATCAGGATATTACAGATTCCAGACTTAGTGAAATTTCACTAAGTGTTAAAACAGCAATATTATCATGGCATGTTTGTGAGCATGTTTAAGTCACATCAAGGCATAATATGGCAAAAGGTTTGCACCACAGCAAAGAACACATGATGGGGAATCTAAAACATATGAGCATGCAACATGGGGACAAACACATCAATAGGAACGAGCTCCTCAACTAGGCATCTCGTAACAAGTTACAAAACCTAACAGCCACATGCACTTTTGCAACAGAGATAAACATGGCAATATGAACTCTAACAAGCATGCTATGGCAACCAACATGTAGAGCATCTCATGATGAACATTTGGACATATCATTTGCTTCATTTGTATAAACATGCACCAAGTTACCACATCTCAAACATGGCATGAAAATAACTAGTAGCATCAGTTTATATCAAGTAGCACTCTTGTCATGAAGATTAAGACATCTAGATGGACTCAAACATGCATGACACAATGGAACAAAACATAGAGCACTTCACCACGGTCATTTTGACATATTATATGCACAAATCGGACAAGCACAGTAAAAGTTATAGCCAATACAAAAATGCATCAGACAACAAAAACAACAAAAAGACTTACAGGGAAAACGGGTCAACCTCAGAGTCAACGCGGGCGGACGGGCCGGTCAAACGGGTTGCGGTACCGGGTGCGGAGCGGGCCGGGACCCGCTAGGATCGAACCCGCGAGCTGGATCGGGATCGGGGAACTGGATCGACTCCTCGATCGGGACCGGCGGCGGCTGCGGGATCGGCCGCGGGGCAGTGAATCCTCCCGGCGGCGAGCCGGAGGCTCGACGGGCGGCGGGCGGCGGGGGCTGGAGGAGGCCCCGGCGTCCTGTAGCCGGGGCGACGGCACGAGCTTGAAGGGCGACTGCGGCTTGAAGGGCGGCGGCGGCTGGCGAGCTCTCCGGCCGGGCGGAGCTCGCCGGCGGCGGGGATCCGGCGCGTGGGAGGCGGCCCGGCCACCGGAGGCAGCGGGGACGAAGGCCCTGGCGCGGGAGGCGTGCGGGCCAGAGGGCGGCGGCGGCGGGCTAGGAACGGGCCTGCGGGCCCGCGCGGCGGCGGCGGCGGAACTGCCACGTGTCGCACGCGGAGTGGCGGCAGCGGTCGCTGGACATGTCCGGCGGCGTATGGACGTGTCCGGCGCGGCGAAGGAGGGCAAGATCTAGGGTTTTTTGGACGAAAAATGGCAAGGGGGACGTTTTTATAGGCACAAGGAGCTAGGAGACTCCAAATGGGGAGCCATTTTCGGCCACGCGATCACAATTCGACGACCGAGATGATGGGAAGGGTTGTGCTGGGTTGGTGGGCTGTTGTGGAGGGGGTCTTGGGCCTCAAAGAGGAGGTACTTTTAGCCCACTAGGTTAACTGTTGGAGTACCAAACGAACTCCAAACGCGACGAAACATGACAGGCGGTCCACACGTATCGAAACAACATCGCACGACAAGTCTCACGCCATTCCGGAAACGTTACACGGCCAAACACGAAAGAAGGACTCGGGGATGCCACTGGCACGTGTGAGAGCGTAGGAACTCGAAACGGACAACGGGAAGAGACGAGTGGGACCGGATGCAAATGACAACACAAATGCAATGCAATGCACATGACAACATGACATGGATGAAATGCACACACGCACACAACAAAACGAAGAAACCGAAAAGAAAGAAGAACCCATAACGGAAATGATGAGGCCAAAGTTTATATATTGCCATATAGGGAAAGTGTTACATCCGGGGCATTACAGGGTATCTCCGAAAGTATCTGTTGAGTTGGCACGAACCGAGACTGGGATTTGTCACTCCGTATGACGGAGAGGTATCTCTGGGCCCACTCGGTAAGACATCATCATAATGAGCTCAATGTGACTAAGGAGTTGGTCATGGGATGATGTATTATGGAACGAGTAAAGAGACTTGCCATGACGAGATTGAACAAGGTATCGGTATACCGACGATCGAATCTCGGGTAAGTACTATACCGATAGACAAAGGGAATTGCATACGGGATTGAGTGAATCCTTGACATCGTGGTTCATCCGATGAGATCATCGAGGAACATGTAGGAACCAACATGGGTATCCAGATCCCTCTGTTGGTTATTGACCGGAGAGTTGTCTCGGTCATGTCTACGTGTCTTCCGAACCCGTAGGGTCTACACACTTAAGGTTCAGTGATGCTAGGGTTGTAGAGATATAAGCACACGGTAACCCGAATGTTGTTCGGAGTCCCGTATGAGATCCTGGATGTCACGAGGATTTCCGGAATGGTTCGGAGGTAAAGAATTATATATAGGAAGTCCAGTTTCGGCCATCGGGAGAGTTTCGGGGGTCACCAGTAGTGTACCGGGACTACCGGAAGGGTCCCGGGGGTCCACCGGGTGGGGCCACCTATCCCGGAGGGCCCCATGGGCCGTAGGGGGAGGGGAACCAGCCCATAGTGGGCTGGCGCACCCCCCTTGGGCCTCCCCCTGCGCCTAGGGTTGGGAACCCTAGGGGTGGGGGGTGCCCCACATGCCTTGGGGGGCAAGCCTCCCCCCTTGGCCGCTGCCCCCCTAGGAGATTGCATCTCCTAGGGCCAGCGCCCCCCTGAACCCTATATATAGTGGGGGGAGGAAGGGAAGCCGCACCCTTGCTCTTGGCGCCTCCCTCTCCCTCCCGTTACACCTCTTCCTCCTCCCGCGGTGCTTGCCGAAGCCCTGCAGAATTTCCGTTGCATCCACCACAACACCGTCGTGCTGCTGGATCTCCATCAACCTTTCGTCCCCCCTTGCTGGATCAATAAGGAGGAGACGTCGCTGCACCGTACGTGTGTTGAACGCGGAGGTGCCGTCCGTTCGGCGCTGGGATCATCGGTGATTTGGATCACGACGTGTACGACTCCATCATCCACGTTCTCTTGAACGGTTCCGCTCGCGATCTACAAGGGTATGTAGATGCACTCCTTTCCCCTCGTTGCTAGATGACTCCTTAGATTGATCTTGGTGAAGCGTAGAATTTTTTTGAATTCTTCTACGTTCCCCAACAGTGGTATCAGAGCCAGGTTTTTGCGTAGCATCTTGCACGAGTAGAACACAAAGCAGTTGTGGGCGTAGATTTGTTCAATTCTCTTGCCGCTACTAGTCCAATCTTGATTTGGCGGCATCGTGGGATGAAGCGGCCCGGACCGACCTTACACGTACGGTTACGTGAGACAGGTTCCACCGACTGACATGCACTAGTTGCATAAGGTGGCTAGCGGGTGTGTGTCTCTCCCACTTTAGTCGGATCGGATTCGATGAAAAGGGTCCTTTTGAAGGGTAAATAGAAATTGACATATCACGTTGTGGTTTTTGCGTAGGTAAGAAACGTTCTTGCTAGAAACCTATAGCAGCCACGTAAAAAACTTGCAATAACAATTAGAGGACGTCTAACTTGTTCTTGCAGCATGTGCTATGTGATGTGATATGCCCAAAAAGATGTGATGAATAATATATGTGATGTATGAGATTGATCATGTTCTTGTAATAGGAATCACGACTTGCATGTCGATGAGAATGACAACCGGCAGGAGCCATAGGAGTTGTCTTATTTATTGTATGACCTGCGTGTCACTGAATAACACCATGTAATTACTTTACTTTATTGCTAAACATTAGCCATAGTAGTAGAAGTAATGTTTGGCGAGACGACTTCATGAAGACACGATGATGGAGATCATGATGATGGAGATCATGGTGTCATGCCGGTGACGATGATGATCATGGAGCCTCGAAGATGAAGATCAAAGGAGCTAAATGATATTGGCCATATCATGTCACTATTTGATTGCATGTGATGTTTATCATGTTTATTACATCTTATTTGCTTAGAACTATGGTAGTAAATAAGATGATCTCTCACTAAAATTTCAAGAATTGTGTTCCCCCTAACTGTGCACCGTTGCTAAGGATCGTTGTTCCGAAGCACCACGTGATGATCGGGTGTGATAGGCTCTAATGTTCGCATACAACGGGTGTAAGCCAGATTTACACACGCAATACACTTAGGGTTCACTTGACGAGCCTAGCATGTACAGACATGGCCTCAGAACACGGAAGACCGAAAGGTCGCACATGAGTCGTATAGAAGATACGATCAACATGAAGATGTTCATCGTTGATGACTAGTCCGTCTCACGTGATGATCGGACACGGGCTAGTCAATTCGTATCATGTATCACTTAGATGACTAGAGAGATGTCAATCTGAGTGGGAGTTCATTAAATTTGATTAGATGAACTTAATTGTCATGAACGTAGTCTAAATTCTTTACAATATGTCTTGTAGATCAAATGGTCCACGCTCATGTTACCCTCAACTTCAACGCGTTCCTAGAGAAAACCAAGCTGAAAGACGATGGTAGCAAGTAGCAACTATACAGATTGGGTCCGTAACCTGAGGATCATCCTCATAGCTGCCAAGAAAACATATGTCCTAGAAGCACCGCTAGGTGACGCTTCCGCCCCGGCAAACCAAGATGTTATGAATGTTTGGCAGTCGCGTTGTGATGATTACTCCCTGGTTTAGTGCGGCATGCTCTACAGCTTAGAAACGGAGCTCCAAAAGCGTTTTGAGCACCACAGAGCATATGAGATGTTCCAAGAGCTGAAAATGGTTTTCCAAGCTCATGCCCGAGTCGAGAGATATGACATATCCGACGCATTCTACAATTGTAAGATGGAGGAGAATAGTTCTGTCAGCGAGCACATACTCAAATTGTCTGGGTTGCACAATCACTTGTCTCAGTTGGGAATTAATCTCCCAGACGAAGCGGTCATTAACAGAATCCTCCAGTCGCTCCCACCTAGCTACAAGAGCTTCGTGATGAACTTCAATATGCAAGGGATGGAGAAGTCCATTCCCCAGGTGTATTTAATGCTGAAATCAGCGGAGCTGGAGATCAAGAAAGAGCATCAAGTGCTGATGGTGAATAAAACCACAAGTTCAAGAAAGGCAAGGGTAAAAAGAACTTCAAGAAGGACGACAAAGGAGTTGTCGCGCCCGGTAAGCCAGTTGCCGGGAAGAAGCCAAAGAATGGACCCAAGCCTGAGACTGAGTGCTTTTATTGCAAGGGGATGGGTCACTGGAAGCGGAACTACCCCAAATACTTAGCAGATAAGAAGGCCGGCAACGTCAAAGGTATATATGATATACATGTTATTGATGTGTACCTTACCAGCGCTCGTAGTAGCTCCTGGGTATTTGATACCGGTGCAGTTGCTCATATTTGTAACTCAAAGCAGGAGCTACGGAATAAGCAGAGACTGGCAAAGGACGAGGTGACGATGCGTGTCGGGAATGGTTCCAAGGTCGATGTGATCGCCGTCGGCACGCTACCTCTACATCTACCCTCAGGATTAGTTTTAAACCTTAATAATTGTTATTTAGTACCAGATTTGAGCATGAACATTGTATCTGGATCTCGTTTAATGCGAGATGACTACTCATTTAAATACGAGAATAATGGTTGTTCTATTTATATGAGAGATATGTTTTATGGTCATGCCCCGCTGGTCAATGGTTTATTCTTGATGAATCTCGAACGTGATGTTACACATATTCATAGTGTGAATGCCAAAAGATGTGAAGTTGATAATGATAGTCCCACATACTTGTGGCATTGCCGCCTTGGTCATATTGGTGTCAAACGTATGTAGAAGCTCCATGCAGATGGACTTCTAGAGTCTCTTGATTATGAATCATTTGACACGTGCGAACCATGCCTCTTGGGCATGATGACCAAGACTCCGTTCTCTGGAACAATGGAGCGAGCGACCAACTTATTGGAAATCATACATACCGATGTGTGCGGTCCAATGAGTGTTGAAGCTCGCAGAGGCTATCGTTATGTTCTCACCCTCACAGATGACTTGAGTAGATATGGGTATGTCTACTTGATGAAACACAAGTCCGAGACCTTTGAAAAGTTCAAGGAATTTCAGAATAAGGTTGAGAATCAACGTGACAGAAAAATAAAGTTCTTATGATCGGATCGTAGAGGTGAATATTTAAGTCACGAATTTGGCACGCACCTAAGGAGCTGTGGAATTGTTTCACAATTGACATCGCCCGAAACACCTCAGCGTAATGGTGTATCCGAACGTCGTAATCGTACTCTGTTGGACATAGTGCGATCTATGATGTCTCTTACCGACTTACCGCTATCATTTTGGGGTTATGCTTTAGAAATTGCCGCATTCACTTTAAATAGGGCTCTGACTAAATCCGTGGAGACGACACCGTATGAACTTTGGTTTGGCAAGAAACCTAAGCTGTCGTTTCTGAAAGTTTGGGGTTGCGATGCTTATGTCAAGAAACTTCAACCTGAAAAGCTCGAACCCAAATCGGAGAAATGCGTCTTCATAGGATACCCAAAGGAAACTATTGGGTACACCTTCTACCTCAGATCCAAAGGCAAGGTCTTCGTTGCCAAGAATGGATCCTTTCTGGAGAAAGAGTTTCTCTCGAAAGAAGTAAGTGGGAGGAAAGTGGAACTTGATGAGGTGACAGTCACCCCTTCCGAACCGGAAAGTAGCACAACGCAGGAAGTTGTTCCTGAGGTGCCTGCACCAACTAAGGAGGAAGTTAATGATGATGATCATGAAGCTCCAGATCAAGTTACTACTGAACTTTGAAGGTCCACAAGGACACGTTCCGCACCAGAGTGGTACGGTACCCCTGTCATGGAAATCATGTTGTTAGACAACGGTGAACCGTCGAACTATGAAGAAGCGATGGCGGGCCCAGATTCCAACAAATGGCTTGAAGCCATGAAATCCGAGATAGGATCCATGTATGAAAATAAAGTATGGACTTTGGTGGACTTGCCCGATGATCGGCACGCCATAGAAAATAAATGGATCTTTAAGAAGAAGACTAACGCGGATGGTAATGTGACCATCTATAAGGCTCGGCTTGTCGCTAAAGGTTATCGACAAGTTCAAGGGATTGACTACGACGAGACTTTCTCTCTCGTAGCGATGGTAAAGTCCGTCCGAATCATGTTAGAAATTGCCGCATACTGTGATTATAAGATATGGCAAATGGACGTCAAAGCGGCATTCTATAATGGCTTCCTCAAGGAAGAACTGTATATGTTGCAGCTGGAAGGTTTTGTCGAGCCTGAGAATGCTAACAAGGTATGCAAGCTCTAGCGCTCAATCTATGGGCTGGTGCAAGCATCTCGGAGTTGGAATATTCGCTTTAATGATGGGTCAAAGCGTTTGGGTTTATACAGACTTGGGGAGAAGCCTGTATTTACAAGAAAGTGAGTGGCAGCTCTGTAGCATTTCTCATATTATATGTGGATGATATATTGCTGATGGGAAATGATGTAGAATTCTTGGAGAGCATAAAGGCCTACTTGAATAAGAGTTTTTCAATGAAGGACCTTGGAGAAGCTGCTTAGATATTAGGCATCAAGATCTATAGAGATAGATCGAGACGCCTCATTGGTCTTTCACAAAGCACATACCTTGATAAGATATTGAAGAAGTTCAATATGGATCAGTCCAAGAAAGGGTTCTTGCCTGTATTGCAAGGTAAGAGATTGAGCACAACTCAATCCCCGACCACGGCAGAAGATAGAGAAAAGATGAGTGTCATCCCCTATGCCTCAGCCATAGGTTCTATTATGTATGCCATGCTGTGTACCAGACCTGATGTGAACCTTGCCATAAGTTTGGTGGGGAGGTACGAAAGTGATCCCGGTATGGAACACTAGACAGTGGTCAAGAACATCCTGAAGTACCTGAAAAGGACTAAGGATATGTTTCTCGTTTATGGAGGTGACGAAGAGCTCGTCGTAAAGGGTTACGTCGATGCTAGCTTCGACACAGATCTGGATGACTCCAAGTCACAAACCGGATACGTGTATATTTTGAATGGTGGGGCAGTCATCTGGTGCAGTTGCAAGCAGAGCGTCGTGGCGCATTCTACGTGTGAAGCGGAGTACATAGCTGCTTGCGAATTAGCGCAGGAAGGAGTCTCTATGAAGGAGTTCATCACCGACCTAGGAGTCATTCCAAGCACGTCGGGCCCGATGACTCTCTTCTGTGACAATACTGGAGCTATTGCCATTGCCAAGGAGCCCAGGTTTCACAAGAAGACCAAGCACATCAAGCGCCGTTTCAACTCCATCCGGAATTATGTTCAAGATGGAGACATAGATATTTGTAAAGTGCATACGGATCTGAGGGCCAGTTCTTTTGCTAGCTTCTAGAATAAGCTGAAATAAGCTACCCCTACCCAGCTTATTCTAGAAGCCCAAACCAAATTATTTTTTTAGAAGCCTAGTAGTTAAGACTTTATTAGTAGGCTTCTAAAAGAAAAAAAATGATTGGGCTTCTAGAATAAGCTGGGTTGGGGGCAGCTTATTCTGGAAGCCCAAAAAAGCTAGCAAAAGAACTGGCCCTGAATGTCGCAGATCCGTTGACTAAACCTCTTCCACGGGCAAAACATGATCAACACCAGAACTCTATGGGTGTTCAATTCATCACAATGCAACTAGATTATTGACTCTAGTGCAAGTGGTAGACTGTTAGAAATATGCCCTAGAGGAAATAATAAAATGGTTATTATTATATTTCCTTGTTCATGATA
The DNA here is from genome assembly GCA_902687465.1 of Secale cereale. Lineage (NCBI taxonomy): Eukaryota > Viridiplantae > Streptophyta > Magnoliopsida > Poales > Poaceae > Secale > Secale cereale. Next base: position 114,711,648 of record LR738711.1, read on the forward strand.
ATTGTCTGTTATTCATGCTTGAATTGTATTATCCGGAAACAGTGATACATGTGTGAATACATAGACCATAACGTGTCCATGGTAAACCTCTAGTTACTAGCTCGTTGATCAATAGATGGTTACGGTTTCCTGACCATGGACATTGGATGTCATTGATAACAGGATCACATCATTAGGAGAATGATGTGATGGACAAGACCCAATCCTAAGCCTAGCACAAGATCGTGTAGTTCGTAATGCTAAAGCTTTTTCCAATGTCAAGTATCTTTTCCTTAGACCATGAGGTTGTGAAACTCCCGGATACCGTAGGAATACTTTGGGTGTGCCAAACGTCACAATGTAACTGGGTGGCTATAAAGGTACGCAACGGGTATCTCCGAAAGTATCTGTTGAGTTGGCACGAACCGAGACTGGGATTTGTCACTCCGTATGACGGAGAGGTATCTCTGGGCCCACTCGGTAAGACATCATCATAATGAGCTCAATGTGACTAAGGAGTTGGTCACGGGATGATGTATTATGGAACGAGTAAAGAGACTTGCCATGACGATATTGAACAAGGTATCGGTATACCGACGATCAAATCTCGGGCAAGTACTATACCGATAGACAAAGGGAATTGCATACGGGATTGAGTGAATCCTTGACATCGTGGTTCATCCGATGAGATCATCGAGGAACATGTAGGAACCAACATGGGTATCCAAATCCCGCTATTGGTTATTGACCGGAGAGTTGTCTCGGTCATGTCTACGTGTCTCCTGAACCCGTAGGGTCTACATACTTAATGTTCGGTGATGCTAGGGTTGTAGAGATATATGCACACGATAATCCGAATGTTGTTCGGAGTCCCGTATGAGATCCCGGACGTCACGAGGAGTTCCGGAATGGTCCGAAGGTAAATAATTATATATAGGAAGTCCAGTTTCGGCCATCGGGAGAATTTCGGGGGTCACCGGTAGTGTACCGGGACCACCGGAAGGGTCCCGGGGTCCACCGGGTGGGGCCACCTATCCCGGAGGGCCCCATGGGCCGTAGGGGGAGGGAACCAGCCCATAGTGGGCTGGTGCACCCCCCTTGGGCCTCCCCCTGTGCCTAGGGTTGGGAACCCTAGGGGTGGGAGGTGCCCACATGCCTTGGGGGGCAAGCCTCCCCCCTTGGCCGCCGCCCCCCTAGGAGATTGCATCTCCTAGGGCCGGCGCCCCCCTGGACCCTATATATAGTGGGGGGAGGGAGGGTAGCCGCACCCTTGCTCTTGGCGCCTCCCTCTCCCTCCCCCCGCGGTGCTTGGCGAAGCCCTGCAGAATTTTCGTTGAATCCACCACCACGCCGTCGTGCTGCTGGATCTCCATCAACCTCGCCTCCTCCCTTGCTGGATCAAGAAGGAGGAGACGTCGCTGCACCGTACGTGTGTTGAACACGGAGGTGCCGTCCGTTCGGTGCTGGGATCATCGGTGATTTGGATCACGACGAGTACGACTCCATCATCCACGTTCTCTTGAACGCTTCCGCTCGCGATCTACATGGGTATGTAGATGCACTCCTTTCCCCTCGTTGCTAGATGACTCCTTAGATTGATCTTGGTGAAGCGTAGAATTTTTTTGAATTCTGCTACGTTCCCCAACAACAGGAAGTAGGGTCTTACACCACGCGGTGGCCCAAACCCGGGTAAACTCTTGCGTGCTATATCTTGTTTGCTTGAATCTCTTGACCGACGAGGCCGAGACGCTAGGTAGATGTAAGTGGGATAGATCTTCATTCACGCCCCTCTGTGTTTGAACTTCTTGGGTTTTGCGGAGCCCTAAATCCGACATTTGGCGCGCCAGGTAGGGGGCGTGTCGAAATCTCGCCTCTTCGACGACCTCGTCGCGTTCTCGTCGTCAACTCTGCTCCACACCCATGGTGGACACACGCCGAGCTCGCGCTGCCCGCCGCGCTGCGAACATCGCTCAGACGGCGCCCGCGGGTAATGGTGCACCGCTCCGCCCCAACTCGCCGGTCACTAACGCCGCCACCGACCCGGCCGTCCACGAGCAGCAGGACTCGTCACTGCCACCGTCCGTGCGACGAGATGGCCGCACGGCGACGCCTTCACTCTCACCGGCCGCGGCGTCGTCCTCGGTGGCCCACCGCGGGCCGGTCTACCAGCAGCCTGCGCTGCTGATTGATAACCCACAAGTGTAGGGGATCGCAACAGTTTTTGAGGGTAAAGTATTAAACCCAAATTTGTTGATTCGATACAAGGGGAGCCAAAGAATACTCTTAAGTATTAACAGTTGAGTTGTCAATTCAACCACACCTGGAAACTTAGTATCTACAGCATGATAGTTTAGTAGCACAGTAATATGATAGTGGCGGTAGCAGCAATAAAAGTAAAGGCAGTGTTTTTGTAGTTTTTGTGATAATAGCAACGGAAAAGTAAATAGCAGCTAGCAATATAGGTAAAGCTTGTAGGCATTGGATCGGTGATGGGAAATTACGTCGGATGCAATTCATCATGTAGAAGTTATAACCTAGGGTGACACAGAATTAGCTCCAGTTCATCAATGCAATGTAGGCATGTATTCCGAATATAGTCATACGTGCTTATGGAAAAGAACTTGCATGACATCTTTTGTCCTACCCTCCCGTGGCAGCGGGGTCCTATTGGAAACTAAGTGATATTAAGGCCTCCTTTTAATAGAGTACCGGACCAAAGCATTAACACATAGTGAATACAAGAACTCCTCAAACTATGGTCATCACCAGGAGTGATCCCGATTATTGTCACTTCGGGGTTGCCGGATCATAACATATAGTAGGTGACTATAGACTTGCAAGATAGGATCAAGAACACACATATATTCATGAAAACATAATAGGTGCAGATCTGAAATCATGGCACTCGGGCCCTAGTGACAAGCATTAAGCATATCAAAGTCATAGCAACATCAATCTCAGAACATAGTGGATACTAGGGATCAAACCCTAACAAAACTAACTCGATTACATGATAGATCCCATCCAACCCATCACCGTCCAGCAAGCCTACGATGGAATTACTCACACACGGCAGTGAGCATCATGGAATTGGTGATGGAGGAAGGTTGATGATGACGATGGCAACGATCTCCACTCTTCGGAGCCCCGAATGGACTCCAGATCGGCCCTCCCAAGAGAGATTAGGGCTTGGCGGCGGCTCCATCTCGTGAAACGCGATAATTCCTTCTCCTTGATTTTTTCTCTCCCCGAAGCGGAAGATATAGGACCTGGGGGTACGTTGGTGGAGCATCGGGGGGCCCTCAAGGCAGGGGGGTGCGCCCTACCCTCGAGGATAGGGTGTGCCCCCCGATGCAGATCTTCTTTTAGATATTTTTTATATTTTCTGAAATAATTCTCCGTTGATTTTCAGGCGATTCCGAGAACTTTTTATTTCTGCACAAAAACAACACCATGGCAGTTCTGCTGAAAACAACGTCAGTCCGGGTTAGTTCCATTCAAATCATGCAAGTTAGAGTCCAAAACAAGGGCAAAAGTGTTTGGAAAAGTAGATACGTTGGAGACGTATCAACTCCCCCAAGATTAGACCTTTGCTTATCCTCAAGCAATTCAGTTGATAAACTGAAAGTGATAAAGAAAAACTTTGACAAACTCGGTTTGCTCTTGTTGTTGTAAATATGTAAGCTAGCATTCAGGTTTTCAACAAGATCATGAACTAACCACATTCACAATAACTTTCAGGTCTCAAGACTACTCACATCAATGGCATAATCAACTAGCGAGCAATAATAATAAACCTCGGATGACAACACTTCTCAAAATAATCATGATATGATATAACATGACGGTATCTCGCTAGCCCTTTCTGAGACCGCAAAACATAAATGCAGAGCACCTTTAAAGATCAAGGACTGACTAGACATTGTAATTCATGGTAAAAGAGATCCAATCATGATCATACTCAATGCAAATTAATAGTAATACATGCAATGACAGAGATGCTCTCCTACTGGTGCTTTTTTATAAGAGGGTGATGACTCTGCATAAAAGTAAATAGATAGGCCCTTCGCAGAGGGAAGCAGGGATTTGTAGAGGTGCCAGAGCTCGATTTTTAAATAGAGATTGAATAACATTTTGAGCGGTATACTTTCATTGTCAACATAACAACCAAGAATCTCGATATCTCCCATGCTACGCACATTATAGGCGGTTCCCAAACAGAATGGTAAAGTTTATACTCCCCCAACCACCAACAAGCACACTCCACAGCCAGCCGAATCCACGGGTTACCATCCAAACAAGCAACAACCCTGGGGGAGTTTTGTTTAATTATTATAATTTTTAGCATGGGACTCTGCATCCCGGTTACCAGCCATTTTCTCGTGAATGATGAGCGGAGTCGACTCATCGTGAGAATAACCCACCTAGCATGGAAGATATAGACAGCCCTAGTTGATACATGAGCTGTTCGAGCATACAGAACATAATTTCATTTGAAGGTTTACAGTTTGGCACATACAAATTTACTTGGAACGGCAGGTAAATACCGCATATAGGAAGGTATGGTGGACTCATATGGAATAACTTTGGGGTTTATGGAAGTGGATGCACAAGCAGTGTTCCCTCTTAGTATAGGTAAAGGCTAGAAAGAGACTGGGAAGCGACCAGCTGGAGAGCAACACCGGTCACGAACATGCATTAAAACTAATCAAAAATGAATGCAAGCATGAGTAGGATATAAATCACCATGAACATAAATATCGTGAAGGCTATGTTGATTTGTTTCAACTATATGCGTGAACATGTGCCAAGTCAAGTCACTTAAATCATTCAGAGGAGGATACCACCCATCATACCACATGACAACCATTTTAATATCATGTTGGCACGCCAGATAGACCATTATAAACTCTCAGCTAATTAAGCATGGCATAAGCAGCTATGATCTCTAATTGTCAATGCAAACATGTTTCATTCATAACAAGCTGAATCAAGAACGACGAGCAACCATATTTACAAAAACAAGAGAGGTCGAGTTCATACCAGCTTTTCTCATCCCAATTAGTTCATCATATATCATCCTTATTGCCTTTCACTCGCACGACCAAACGGTGTGGAAAATAATAATAGTGCACGTGCATTGTACTAAGCTGGAATCTGCAGGCATTTGATACAAGAGAGAAGACAAGGTAATATGGCTCAAGATTAAATCTACAACAAAGCATATGAGAGCCACTAAGCATTTTCATCATGGTCTTCTACTCTTAACCCCTAAAGAAAAGAAAAGAAACTATTTACACGGGAAAGCTCCCAACAAGCAAAAGAAGAATGGGAAATCTTTTTGGTTTTCATTTTTAGTTACTACTACAAGCAAAGAAAGTAAACTAGCTAGAAGCTACAACTATTTTTTTTTTCTGGGTTTTCTAGCTCACAAGAAAAAGACTAAGAAAAAGAAATTTAAACTAAGCATGGATGGTACAGTGAAAGAGTGTGAGCACTGACAACTAGAATAAGTGTGGACATGAATGTAAGTCAGTGAGAAACACGTACTCCCCCAAGCTTAGGCTTTTGGCCTAAGTTGGTCTATGGCCAGGGATCGAAGCCACTCCCTCCAGTGTACTGAGATGTGTCCTTCGGGCGCCACTGGTTGGCTAGCTCGTCCAGCTCCCACCCATAAACAGATTGACGAGAAGGATCAAATGGTGGTTCTGGCTTAGGCTCTAAAGCTTGTGCCTGGCCTTGGTATTTGTAGAAGGCATCTGAGGTAATGAGGTACTTGCCTGTGGACAGATCAAACAGAGATCATGCAGGCAAGATAATAATTTCACAGTATATTTCATCAAACCTCAATTTATAAAGTAGCTGCATATTTTTGTCTTTAACAATAAAGTCATGAGCTACCATGCTCTTGTAATCTAGATAAACAGGGGCAAGCAATTTTTCTTCCTTCTCATGATGCCTAATAGGTATATTAAAATGTTCATCAAGGCGAGAAGCAAAGATGCCTCCAAAGACGGGCCCCTTTGAGCGGTTCAGACTCAATCATTTGGCAACGACGGCGCCCAAGCTAAAAGTTGTGTCACGAAACAAGGCATGGTGTAAAATGATAATATCAGGGGCACTGAGATTCCCACTGTTCCCGCGACCAATTAAACACCTACTAGCAAATAAAGCAAAGTAGCGCAGAACAGGGAAGTGTATACTAGTGATTCTTGCCCCTAAAACTTGTCTAGTTTCACCTACGGCTATCATATCAATAAACCCTTTGAAGTCTTCATGACGTGGTTCATCTAGTCTACCTTTAAAGGGTACTTTGCATATTTCACAAAGATCTAATAGTGATATCTCCTTAACCACATCATATAAGCGAAACTCCACCGTAGGTGGTGTTTTCCTAGAATGAAAATGGAAGCTTTGCGTAAAAATATTGGTGAGTAAGAGATATTGTTCTTTTTGGTCGTGGAGGAAGTCGGTGAGGCCTGCATTATTTGCCATCCAATAAAAGTCTTCGTAAATACCAACGGACATCATGAAATTATTACAAGGCCATTCACACGGTCGAACTTCCGCCATGCGAGGAAGATGATACTCGGGCTTCTTATTTTCTTCTTTCTTCTTCTCCTCTGAGCTCTTGCTAGAAGATCCCCTCAATATTCTTTTTAACATTTTCCTTTTCTGAAAATTTCTGAAATTTTTAGTAAATCACAATAAAAGTTAACCAAACTCAAAAAAGAATGATAGCAACAACTCCTATAAGTGCCTAGAAGCTATATCATGCATTATAACTACTTGGGACCAAGACAATTTGACATGCAAGCTCAAGAACAAGGTCACCACAATAGCACAAATTTGCAACAAATAAATCACTAGAACAAAAACTAATTGGACCAATGGAGGAGTCACATACCAAGGAACAATCTCCCCAAACGGTTTGGTGAATGGTGCTTTGAGCAAGGAGATCGAAAATGGCAGCAAAATGAGCTAGAACTCGAGTTTGAGCTGGTTGGGGATTTTTTTGGGAGGAAGAAGAAGAGTATGGGTGAAAGGATAAGTGGAGGGGGGCCACGTGGGGTCCTCGAGGCAGGGGGCGTGCCCTGTGAAGGGGTGCGTGCCCTGTGCCCTCGAGGCCACGTGCTGGCTCCCCTCGCTATGTGTTCAGTGCCATATTTTCTTAAATATTCTAGAAATAAATCATATTTCATTTTCATGGCATTTGGAGAACTTTTATTTTCGGGATATTTTTATTGCACGGATAAGTCTGGAAACAGACAGATAGTGCTATTTTTGTTTTATTTAACCTAATTAACAGAAAGTAAAAGAAGGGTATAGAAGGTTTGTGCTATCTAGATTCACCTATCCCATGTTCATCAAGAGGAATCCATTAACAAGGTTGATCAGGTCTTGTTAATAAACTCTTTCCGAGTAACATGAAACCGGAGAATTTTCGAATAACACTATGTTACCTCAATGGGGATATGTATGTCCCCAACAATAAGTATGTCATATGCCCTCTTGATAGTAGGAATAGGAAACTCAAAACCTCCAATAGTAATTGTTGAAGTTTTTCCAGTATAATTTACACTATAAACCTGAGGTTGATTCCTCGGAAAGTGTACCGTATGCTCATTACCATTGACATGAAAAGTGACATTGCCTTTGTTGCAATCAATAACAGCCCATGCAGTACTCAAAAAAGGTCTTCCAAGAATAATAGACATACAATCATCCTCGGGAATATCAAGTATAACAAAGTCCGTTAGAATAGTAACATTTGCAACTACAACAGGCACATCCTCACAAATACTGACATGTATAGCAATTGATTCATCAGCCATTTGCAAAGATATTTCAGTAGGTGTCAACTTACTCAAGTCAAGTCTACGATATAAAGAGAGAGGCATGACACTAACACCGGCTCCAAGATCACACAAAGCAGTTTTCACATAATTTCTCTTAATGGAGCAAGGTATAGTAGGTACTCCTGGATCTCCTAATTTCTTAGGCATTCCACCCTCAAAAGTGTAATTGGAAAGCATGGTGGAAATTTCTACTTCAGGTATCTTTCTTTTGTTGGTAATAATATCTTTCATATACTTGGCATAAGGATTTGTTTTAAGCACATCAGTCAAACACATACACAAAAAGACAGGTCTAATCATTTCAGCAAAGCGCTCAAAATCCTCATCATCCTTTTTCTTGGATGGTTTCAGACGAAAAGGCATGGGTTTCTGAACCCATGGTTCTCTTTCCCTACCGTGCTTCCTAGCAACAAAGTCTCTGTTATCATAACATTGATTCTTTGATTGTGGGTTATCAAGATCAACAACAGGTTCAATCTCTACATCATTATCATTGCTAGGTTGAGCATCATCATGAACATCATTATTAATATTATCACTAGGTTCATGTTCATTACCAGATTGTGTCTCAGCATCAGAAACAGATATATCATTGGGATTCTCAGGTGGGTGAGCTATAGGTTCACTAGAAGCATGCAAAGTCCTATCATTTTTTTCTTCTTCTTAGAAGAACTAGGTGCATCTAAATTAGCTCTCTGAGAATCTTGCTCAATTCTCTTAGGGTGGCCTTCAGGATACAGAGGTTCCTGAGTCATTTTTCTACCTATAGTTACAACTCTAATGGCATTATCATTATTCTTACTATTTAGTTCATTGAGCAAATCATTCTGAGCTTTAACTACTTGTTCTACTTGAGTGGTGACCATGGAAGCATGTATACTAATGAGTTTCAATTCATCTTTAGCATTAGACATATAATCACTCAAGCGTTCAATCATATAAGCATTGTGTTGTATTTGTCTACCAACATAAGCGTTGAAATTTTCTCGTTTCACAATAAAATTGTCAAACTAATCTAAGCATTGGCTAGTAGACTTATAACGAGGAATATCACCTTCATCAAATCTATAAAGAGAATTTACCTTTACTACCTTTGTCGGGTTATCAAGACCATGTATTTCTTCAATAGGCGGTAAATTCTTTACATCTTCAGCTTTAATACCTTTTTCTTTCATAGATTTCCTTGCCTCTTGCATATCTTCAGGACTAAGAAATAGAACACCTCTGTTCTTCGGAGTTGGCTTAGGGGCTGGTTCAGGAAGTGTCCAATTATTTTTATTGGCTAGCATATTATTCAATAGTAATTGAGCTTGTTCCACTGTTCTTTCCCTGAAAACATAGCCAGCACAACTATCCAGGTGGTCTCTGGAAGCATCGGTTAGTCCATCATAAAAGACATCAAGTATATCATGCATCTCAAGAGGATGATCAGGCAAAGCATTAAGTAACTGGAGAAACCCCCCCAAGCTTGTGGGAGACTCTCTTCTTCAGTTTGAGAAAAGTTATATATTTCCCGTAAGGCATCTTGTTTCTTATGAGCCGGAGAATATTTAGCAAAAAAGTAATACATCATATCCTGGGGACTACGCACACAACCAGGATCAAGAGAAATAAACCAAGTCTTAGCATCACCCTTTAACGAGAATGGAAACAACTTAAGGATATAGTAGTAGCGAATCTTTTCATCATTGGTAAACATGGTGGCTTTATCATTCAACTTAGTAAGATGTGCCACAACAGTTTCAGACTCATAGCCATGGAAAGGACCAGATTCAACCAAAGTAATTAACTCAAGATCAACAGAGAATTCATAATCCTTATCAGTGACACATATAGGTGAAGTAGCAAAAGCAGGGTCATGTTTCATTCTAGCATTCAAGGACCTTTCTTTCAGCTTAGCTAATAATTTCTTAAGATCATATCTATCGTTGCAAGCAAGAAAGTCTCTAGCAGTTTCTTCATCCATAACATAACCCTCAGGCACAATAGGCAATTCATATCTATTGGGAGTAGTTTCATCATCACTTTCATAAATATCATCAGCATTTGCACTCTCCCTAACCTTAGCAATTTGTTCATCTAGAAATTCACCTAGTGGCACAGTATCAGGCATAGAGATAGTTTCATCATACATAGCAGAAGTAGCATCATCGAGAACATACGACATATCAGATTCAATAGCAGGAGTAGGTGTCGCAAGTTTACTCATAACAGAAGGAGAATCAAGCGCAGAGCTAGATGGCAGTTCCTTACCTCCCCTCATAGTTGAGGATAATATCTTGGTTTTTGAGTCCTTTAAATTCTTCATAGTGATAAGCAGATATAAATCCCAAGTGACTTAAAGAATAGAACTATGCTCCCCGACAACAGCGCCAGAAAATAGTCTTGATAACCCACAAGTGTAGGGGATCGCAACAGTTTTCGAGGGTAAAGTATTAAACCCAAATTTGTTGATTCGACACAAGGGAAGCCAAAGAATACTCTTAAGTCTTAGCAGCTAAGTTGTCAATTCAACCACACCTGGAAACTTAGTATCTGCAGCAAGATATTTTAGTAGCACATTAATATGATAGTGGCGGTAGCAGCAATAAAAGTAAAGACAGTGTTTTTGTAGTTTTTGTGATAATAGCAACGGAAAAGTAAATATCAACTAGCAATATAGGTAAATGTCGTAGGCATTGGATCTGTGATGAGATATTACGTCAGATGCAATTCATCATGTAGAAGTTATAACCTAGGGTGACACAGAACTAGCTCCAGTTCATCAATGCAATGTAGGTATGTATTCAGAATATAGTCATACGTGCTTATGGAAAAGAACTTGCATGACATCTTTTGTCCTACCCTCCCGTGGCAGCGGGGTCCTATTGGAAACTAAGGGATATTAAGGCCTCCTTTTAATAGAGTATCGGACCAAAGCATTAACACATAGTGAACACATGAAGTCCTCAAACTATAATCATCACCAGGAGTGGTCCCGATTATTGTCACTTCGGGGTTGCCGGATCATAACACATAGTAGGTGACTATAGACTTGCAAGATAGGATCAAGAACACACATATATTCATGAAAACATAATAGGTCCAGATCTGAAATCATGGCACTCGGGCCCTAGTGACAAGCATTAAGCATAGCAAAGTCATAGCAACATCAATCTCAGAACATAGTGGATACTAGGGATCAAACCCTAACAAAACTAACTTGATTACATGATAGATCCCATCCAACCCATCACCGTCCAGCAAGCCTACATTGGAATTACTCACACACGGCAGTGAGCATCATGGAATTGGTGATGGAGGAAGGTTGATGATGACGATGGCAACGATCTCCACTCTCCGGAGCCCCGAATGGACTCCAGATCAGCCCTCCCGAGAGGGATTAGGGCTTGGCGGCGGCTCCGTCTCGTGAAACGCGATAATTCCTTCTCCTTGATTTTTTTCTCCCCGAAACGGAAGATATAGGACCTGGGGGTATGTCGGTGGAGCATCAGGGGCCCTCGAGGCAGGGGGCGCGCCCCCACCCTCGAGGACAGGGTGTGGGCCCCCCGGTGCAGATCTTCTTGCAGATATTTTTTATATTTTCTGAAATAATTCTCCGTTGATTTTCAGGCGATTCCGAGAACTTTTTATTTCTGCACAAAAACAACACCATGGCAGTTCTGCTGAAAACAACGTCAGTCCGAGTTAGTTCCATTCAAATCAAGCAAGTTAGAGTCTAAAACAAGGGCAAAAGTGTTTGGAAAAGTAGATACGATGGAGACGTATCAACTCCCCCAAACTTAAGCCTTTGCTTGTCCTCAAGCAATTCAGTTGATAAACTGAAAGTGATAAAGAAAAACTTTGACAAACTCGCTTTGCTCTTTTTGTTGTAAATATGTAAGCTAGCATTCAGGTTTTCAACAAGATCATGAACTAACCACATTCACAATAACTTTCAGGTCTCAAGACTACTCACATCAATGGCATAATCAACTAGCGAGCAATAATAATAAACCTCAGATGACAAAACTTCTCAAAATAATCATGATATGATATAACAGGATGGTATCTCGCTAGCTCATTCTGAGACCGCAAAACATAAATGCAGAGCACCTGTAAAGATCAAGGACTGACTAGACATTGTAATTCATGGTAAAAGAGATCCAATCATGATCATACTCAATGAAAATTAATAGTAATACATGCAATGACAGAGGTGCTCTCCTACTGGTGCGTTTTGATAAGAGGGTGATGACTCTGCATAAAAGTAAATAGATAGGCCCTTCGCAGAGGGAAGCAGGGATTTGTAGAGGTACCACAGCTCGATTTTTTAATAGAGATTGAATAACATTTTGAGCGTTATACTTTCATTGTCAACATAACAACCAAGAATCTCGATATCTCCCATGCTACAGCGCCTCGTCTGGCCCGACAAGTTCAAACCAGACATGCCTCTGCGCTACGGCGGCACCATCGACCCCACGGAGTTGCTCCAACTCTACGAGCTGAGCATCGAGGCGTCCAACGACACCGAGCAGGTCATGGCGAACTGGTTCCCCATGGCTCTCAAAGACGGCGCACGCTCCTGGCTCCTGAACCTCCCCGTGGGATCCATCTCCTCCTGGGAAGAGCTTCGCGAGCGTTTCGTCGCCAACTTCCAAGGCACCCGCGACTGAGCCCCGACAGCTGTTGATCTGCGCTGTGTGAGGCAGCAGCCGGGAGAGACCCTGCAAAAGTACATCGAATGCTTCAACACCATGCGCCTCCGGATCCCAAGGGTCTCGGACAAGGCCATAATCTCGGCGTTCTCCGACAGCGTCCACGACATTAGGATGAGGGAGGAGCTCGCCATTCAGGAGGACCTGTCCACAGCCCTCGAGATGTTCAAGCTCGCGGCAAAGTGCGCCAGGGCGGAAGAAGGACGCCTCTACCTCCAGGAGCTGCCAGAGGCGGAGGAGGACGAAAAGAAGACCAAGGCCAAGGAATCAAAGCGCAAGGAACCCGCTGTGCTGGCTGCGGAGCCAGAAGTGAAGCGTGGTTGCGGCTACGATGACCTCCCCAGAGACAACCGACCGTACTGCGTCTTCCACAACGTCCACATCCACAACACTAACGACTGCTAGGAGCTCAGGGCGATGCGCGGCGGGCGCGTCGGGCAGCGCCCTGAGCGCGACAACCGTGGCTACGACCGTGGAGGAGGCCGAGGAGGAGGACGTTGGGACGGCAGGAACTCACGCCAGGGGTGGCGCGAACAGCCTCGTGCAGACCACTGGCAGGAGCAGCCTCGCGACGCCCCCTGTCGCGACCAGCCTCGCGAGGGTTGCCCTCAGGGCAATGGAGGCCTGCCTCCGCTGCCGCCACCACCAAGAAGGAACGACAACGACCGCTAGGGAGACGGAGCAGGGGGCTTCCAGGAGCCGCGTGCAGTTGCATGCATCTTGGGAGGAGCCCATGCTCCGGCTTCCCATCGCATCTTCAAGCAGTTTGCCCGTGAGGTAAACGCGGCGCTTCCCAGGCCTGAAGCCGCGCGCAACCTCAGGTGGACCAAGCAAGTCATCGCCTTCAACCCCAAAGACCAGCTCTAGTGCACTGCAGCCCCAGGTGCCCTCCCGATGCTCTGCACCCCGACCATCAGCAACGTCCTCATGACCAAGAACCTCATCGACGGCGGAGCAGGACTCAACGTCCTCTCCTTCCAGACCTTCGATACGCTCCAGGTTCCCTACGATCAGCTCCACCCGACCAAGCCATTCTACGGAGTCACGGATGGCTCCACACTCCCGATGGGACAGGTCCGCCTTCCCGTCACCTTTGGTGACCACGACAACTACCACACCGAGCTCATCTACTTCGACATCACCAACATCTACCTCCCGTACAACGCCATCCTTGGATATCCTGCCCTCGCCAAGTTCATGGCGGCAACCCATCATGGCTACAACGTCCTCAAGATGCCTGGGAGCGGCGGAGTCATCACGATCGCCTCCGACAAGAAGGAAGCGGTGCGTTCCCTGGAGCGCGCCTACCAGACCGCGGTGGTCGAATACTCCGATGAGGATGGAGCCGTCCTCGCCCTGCAGACCGCCCCCAAGAAGAAGAAGAACCTGCCCGTCAACGGACCTCAGGACGCAGGGGCTCCTGACGGCTTGGCCTCAGGACTCGCGCCTACCAACAAGGCGCCCTCCACCCTCGCATAGGGGGGCGCGCCCGACGCCCCTCTCATGACGGGCTCGGGGGCTCTCCTCTGGAGTGTCTCTGGGCTGACCAACGTCTCCAGGGAGGTGTTCGGGCACCACCTGCAAGCGTGTCTTGATGCGCGTTTTTGTGAGCCCAGCGTGAACCGCTCAGCGCTGGGGGCTCAGGACTTCATCAACCAAGTTACTGAGGAACTTCAGTATGCAAGACTCATCCGCGATGGGCGTAACCGCACAACCCCAAGTTCTCCTGCTCGCAGCACGAGCGACCACTTCCGCGTCTGCATTGACATCGCGGGTCTCAACCGAGCCGCCTCTCAGGAGCCCTTCTGGCCGACGGCGGTCGGCCGGAGGAGGGCCCTCCCCTGCAGCTACGTCCGCACACTCTTCGGCTTCCGCAATGCAGCTGCCACGTTTCAGCATCTCGTGCAACACGCCTTGGGGGCTCGGGAGGCTTAGTGGCAGGCGGTCAGGACGGAGCAAGAACCGGACCCACGCGACCATTGAGAGCCTTTGGAGCCCGTGGGCCTCAGGAGCCCGACGATCCTCAGGAGCGACCCGCATGGCTCGCATCTTCAGCTACCCCAACTCTTCTTCGACAAGTATCAGGTGACCCTTCAGGTATCCAATCGAGGGCGCCCCTAGGGCTGCATCATCCTCGGACTGCTGGGGGCTGTTCCCCCGCAGTTGTCTCCCTTTTTTGCATGATCAAGGCTAGTTGTTTCTTTCCATTCGCATTATCAGCATGCTTGGCGTCCTCACCGCCACTAAGGTCATGAGCCCTTGTGAGCCCACTCACGCCGCCCCATGATTAAGGACTGGCACGACGTCTCTGCTCGGGTCCGTCCCTGCAGCGTCGCTAAACCCAAGGACCGAGCTCTGTCTCGCGAGCCATTCCCGTGACGTCACCTCCCATGGTCCTTGGTGCCTTGTTCTCGCATGGGCTAATCATGGATGGGTAAGTAGGGGCCCGTGGCGGGTGCCTCGCTCACGCGGGAACCGCGCGCCGGTTGTTTTTCTTTTGGACCGTTGCATGAGAAGACTGGGCACGACGTTTGTGCTCGGGTCCGTCCCTGCAGCGTCGACAAATCTAGTGGCTGAGCTCTGTCTCGCGAGCCATTCCCGTGACGTCACCTCCTAGGGTCGCTGGTGTTGCGGCCTTCTCATGCGATACCCTCTAGAGATGCACTCGACGCAGGTCGACACAACACCTCTCTTTTCACATTTTGCAGAAGAAGACTCGGGCGCAACCCGCCTCAGGGTAGGGTCTCATGAGTGATGCGTAAGCTCACGAGAACTTCCCCAGAGTCGTTCAGCTCGTCCTGAGGAGGGCTCATATACACCTTGGTTGTCCTACCGTGCAAGCCACGTGTCAGGACGGGGCTGTACACGCCCCGGAGTCTCTCCCAGTGGGAGGCTCCCTCCCACGGTCCAGTGGAAGTACCAAGCTCCGCGCTGGCAGATCCAACTGAGGAGCGGCTATGCCCACGAACCAGTGGAAGCACCAAGCTCCGCGCTGGCCGCTAAGACCGAGGCGCAGTTATGCCCACACTCCGCGCAAGTGTGGTAGCTCTATGCTCCGCGCTAGTTATAAACAACTGAGGGCGGCCCCCAGTGGTCGCACCAACCTTAGGGAGCTTTTCAGCTCACGACGCTCACATCTTCTCCTTGGTTGGGTGTCGTGAGGGGGGCTAGGCACGGGGGCTATGCTCAGGTCACGCCTCGTAGACGCCACCCTACCAGGTAACCAGACACCAGGCCTTCTCGCGCCCCCATCCCAGGCGAAGGCTCATGGGCAAGGTATGGTGCTCGTTCTCCTTCATGAGAGCCGTTCATATGTCAAAGGGGACCCCTCGGCATCGCGACCCAGGGGCCTAACTAGCCACGTAGCCCCTCATCCCTTGAGTCTAGTTATGACGATAACCCCGGTCACCCGGAGGGCTCAATGGCGATCAAGGTATGTGCGGGGTTGGGCCCTGCCGACACACAACACAAACGGGATCGCTTGAATGTTAAGGGGGACCCCTGGGCATCGCGACCCAGGGGCCTCACTAGCCACGTAGCCTCTCATCCCTTGAGTCTAGTTATTACGATAACCCTGGTCACCCATAGTGCTCAATGGCGATCGAGGTATGCGCGGGGTTGGGCCCTGTGGACGCAGAGCACCTAAGCAAACATGAAAGGAAGCAAGCATGGAAATCATCTTGTTATTACAGTAATACCAATTTTTTAAAATTCAAACAAAGTTCTTACGCCTCCCCGAGGCACTCGCACTTATCTCTCTGGACAGGAACAGATCAGGCATTACCAAGCGCATCATCACCGGTCTCCACCTCCTCGGCTGCAGTAGCAGTGGCCTGGAGGAACGCTTCCACCAGTGCCATGACCTTCACCCCCAGGACCTCGGCAGCCATGCCCCCCGTGACTTTGGTCACGAGCTCGGACAGCGAGGCCAGGTCAAGGGTGGGGTCACGAAGACTTAGGTGGCTGCACACCTGCGTTAGAACCAAGGTAAGGAGTGTGCTGCTCTCGACGTCAGCTAACTGGCCAATTGCGGCTGCAACCTTGCGCAGGGACTTCACAAGCGCAGTGAGGAGCCCGACCGGGCCTCCCTCCGGGGCGGCCAGCGATTCCTCGAACCCCTCTCCGTAGGGGGCCTGCAGAGCCTTGCAGGCCTCAAGGTTGAAGGCGGCAAGGGCCTCGGGACTCACCGCTGCCGAGGCCACAAGGGCATCCTCCTTGTCGCGAGCGGCTTGGGTCGTCTTGGCCTGCTCAACTTCAACCTTCAGCTTCTCCAGGGCCGTGCGGTCAGCAAGCTGCTCCTGTTGCAGCCGGGACATCTCAGCCTTCTGCGTCTCGAGCTCCTTCTCCAACCTCTTGAGCTCCAGGGCGCGCCCATTACCTTCCTCGCGAAGGGCCCCCAGCTCGCTCTTTGCCTTGAGGCAGCGCTTCTCGAAGGACGCGGCGGCGGCTCGCGCGGTGTCGCGAGCCCGCGTGGCTGCCAAAGCTTACTCTCGACCCTTGGCAGCGACCGCCGAGGCCTGGTCCCAGGAGGTCCACGCAGACTCGCCTGCCAGGAGCCAGCCACGGATCAGCCCCAGGCATCCTTCCATCAGGCAGCCATCACCATCTTGCAGTTCGACGCGAAGCCGACCAAGCGCGGTGGAGGCAGCCTCCAAGGTCTCAGGACCAGGCTGCACCGGCTGGTGCACGGGCACCGACGAGACCGACTGCTCGACCAGGGGCTCAGGGGCTCTGGCCCCGCTTGCCAGAGCAGCCGGAGCAGGAGCCACCGCGACCTCGCAGGAAGCGAGGACGCCCCCAAGTAACGCCGCCACCGCATGCTCGGCGGCCTGGTCGACCGAGAGGCCTAGCGTTGTGGCATCCTTCCCCGTGGTCGCATCAGCAGCAGGAGGGGCAGGGCATCGCGACGTGGCCTCCCCTTTCGCCTTCTTCATCACACCTCCCAAGCTGCTGCATCAGGAGAAGCACATCAGGGACACGACAACTAAGGATAGGCGAGAAATTGCACACTTACTCGTCGGAGGCGAGGCGTGCCCTTCTCTTCGCGAGCAGGTCAGCAGCAGCCGCTGGCGCTATGGGCGTGCCAGTAGCCCAGATCTTGGCGAGGCGTGAGGCCACAGTCCTGGGCACGGTCGTGGTCGCCAGATTCGCTGGCATGGTACTCCTCGGCGGGGTCGCCACATTGCCTCCCCCGGACGCAGCGCGTCCGGATCGACGTGGAGTGGCCGCCTGGAATCGTCCGACGGCACCTGCGCGTGACGTCATTACTCTAGCGAATGCCTCGAAGGAGTCCCCCTTGTCGTGCAGGGTCTCCTCTGAGCCCCCTCCTCGCTCTCGTCATCAGCACCAGAAGACATGTCGAACGTGGGCGGAGCGCCCATGGGTGCACCAAAACCCGACACGGCGTTCAACAGCTCGGCCTTGGCAGGATGGCTGTACAACGGCAGGTGGGCCCCGGGGAGGTCCTCCCAAACCATCCCCAGGAGGGTTCCCGACGTGAAGTCCAGATCGTCCTCAGCCAGCACCACTGAGTGCAGCCGGAGCCTGTCATCGTCGCCCATGAGCTCCCACATGGGGCGTGAGTGTGCCTGCAGCGGCGCTAGACGCTGCCTCAAGAACTCCTTCATGATCTGGCCCCCTTCGAGCCTCGAGCTCAGGTCGGGCTCAATCCTTGCCAGGACAGGCCCGACAAGGGGGTCGGTGAGCTTCGCATAGCTCCAGCCGACGCACTTCGCCGGACGGGCGGTAGGCAATGCCAGTAGAGGGTGGACGCATTGGGCATACAGATAGACCCACCTCATCCGGTGGTGCTCTATCTTCTTCCCGACCATCATCAGCCGACAGCCCTGGCGCTGGAAGAGAAAGGAGACGCAGCCCGACGACGGGCCATCGTCGTACCGGCACATGGAGAAGAAATGACGAAGAGGGCGATAGTCGGCCTCACCCCCACGAGCGCCTCACAGTAAAAGGCGAAGAGCGACATGACGAAGATGGAGCGAGGCTGGATGTGGAGAGCGTGCACCTGGTAATGTTCCAGGATGGCGTAGAAGAACTCGGAGAAAGGTGGCAAGAGCCCCACGGAGATGCTGTGGATGAAGAAGGGGTAGCAGGACTTCAGCAGGGTCCGCGTCATGGTGGATCCAGCCCAGATCCGCGTCGGGCCGTGCTCGTTGTGGACGCTCGACAAGAAAGGTTGGACCTCTGAGTAGTCCTCCTCCTTGGTGATGGAGGACTCCTCGAGCGTCGCCTCAAGGGAAGAGGCAGATCCAGACGCCGGTGCAGCACCCTTGATCCTCTTTGCCATTACTGAAGGAGCCGAAGGACGCAGGCAATTTAGGAAGGCAGGAGGCGTAGGAGGGAGAAATCCGAGCAGGAAGGAAGGGGAGAAATAACTCCCCCAGCGGATACGGTCCCTTTTGTCAAGACGCACGGTTTCTGAGACGGCGTGGGGAGCGGGGTCGCCCGCGTCCCATCCAACCATCACGCGCCAGCCTGGCCCACAACCTTTTTGGGGCCCGCGATGCTTCGTCCTCGACCGAGGCTTCGCCCCGTGTCGGAGATATTGACCATGGGTACCCTCGGCGACTACCCTTGGTATTTTAAGACAAATGACAGCCGCCTGGTCCACTGCGGCCGTCTGCTCATCAAGCCGCCTCCTAGGGTAGCCTGCCATAGGAGCCGGCTGCGAGCAGGCGCCAGGGACCCAACAGGCGGCGACACTAACACCACCAGCCAGCAGACGATCCATATTCCTTCCCCAGGATGCGTGCTGGGGGAACCCCTGCGCGGCGGAGGCGTGGCTACAGGAGAACATGTCCTTAGAAGATCTATAAGGGCGTGGCTACAGTGAGCGCGTACCTTATGAATATCTCCTAAGTGGCGGGTCACTGTAGCCACGCTGCTATGACCAAGCATCGGTCAGAGAAGGTCACGATCCCACTACCCGCAGACGGCGGGGCCAGCAGGCGGTTGGCCCCATTGGTCAGCGGGTAGCTCATGAACAAGCCGCCCCTGGCAGACGGCCATGGGAGACAGCCGCCTGGTAACAGATGGCAATTCTCACCCCAGAAATCCGAGCCTCATCAAGATGACGGGACAGGGCGTGGCGACAGCGCACGGCGGGAGACGATGGCACTGTATCCACTTCCCTCCCGACGAGGCTGTCGTCAGCAGAGGCACGTCTACAGTGAAAGACGGTCACATTGGCCCGCAGGCAGCGGGCCCCAGCAGGCAGGCGGCAAAGCCGGCGCCAGAAGACACTGACGGCTGGGAGCCACACCGTCGAGATTACCATTGTACCCCTGGGGAGTAGGCCTATATAAACCCCCCAGGGTCCTCCATGAGGAGGGGTTAGAAGATTACGCGGTTAGATCCTAGCAGAGAGAGAGATAGAAGGTGGGCTAGCCCTGTTCATCTTCTTCCTCTAAACCGCACAGCTCAAGGAGCAACCTTGTAGCTACCATAGTGCTATCAGTCATGACGCGGAGCCCCCGCAGAGCAGGACTAGGGGTGTTATCTCCTATGACAGCCCCGAACCTGGGTAAAATCCGTAGGCTCCCTAAGTTCCGCTTTATCCCGCTTCCCGAACCCAGCGACTTTCTTTTGACCCCATGCATGATAAGCCATTCATTGGCATATGTCGTTCCAAAACCTCGACATTTGGCGCCCACCGTGGGGCTAGGTGCACCGTCGTGCGGAGACATGTTCTGGACGGGAACCTTGTTCCTTCCTGGCGAGAGTAGCCAGCCCGGCATGCCCGCTGGCGTGGAGACCGGGATGCTTCGCGGCGCTAAGGCTGCATGCGCCATGAGCGGGCTCGCCGATCTGCTCGGCGCCGTCCGCATCCACGACGAACCCTGTCCGGCGGCTGAGCCAGTGGTACCGGAGGGCTTCCTCATCGAGCTCCTCGACAAGCTCCACATTGTCGACGAGTGCGCCTCTGACGTGGAGTCAGTAGGCTCTTCTGACCCCCCGGTGGACATGATCGTCGACCTCGGCGCGGGGCCCGTCGACTCCTTCCCTGAGCACGTGGAGATCATCAACGACCCCCTCCCCGTTCTTCCAATCGGTAGCACCATCAGCACCGTCACGGAGGTGCTCGTCACCGACCACGGCGAACCATCTTGCCGGATGGGCCTAGACCCGCTTGAGGCTGCTCTGCAGCACCTCGCTGCTCCTGTCATGGCGGGGGCAGACGGCGAGGCGTTAGAAGCGCTCCGCGTTTCGCTCCTCGACAGCGCCAAAAATTGGCTGCCTCCCGACGCCTCACCGAAGCTTACCGCCGCAAAATGGACCGCGCCATTTGTGGCACGCCAGCTGCTGGCGAGCCTAGCCAAGCCGGCGTCGTCCGCGATCGCGGCGGGCTGCTAGCAGACATGCTGGGGGCCCCGCGGCCTGTGTACCTCACTCCGTCGGAGAACCTAAGGGCTGCCCAGGCGACGGTCGACGAGATGGGCCAGTTAGAGGGAAACGAGCTCCGTTTTAAGACCCAGCGTGCCCGCCAGCTCCTCGACGCTGCTGCCACGCAGCAAGAGGCCCGTCGCCGGGTATCAGAGGCGGGCGCGCACGTAGACAACCGCCCTTTTCGGCGGGAGTAAGGAGTCACGTCTCGCTCTCCAACAGTCGGCGCCACCAACCGGCGAGACTCGGAGCCCGCTGCCAGCCGCAGCCGGCAGACTCGTGTCACCATCGAGCGCGACGAAGACGGCCGCCCACGGGCCGTAGAACAGCGAGGGGAGCATCCGCCTCCTCCCAGACGGGCGAGGCGCGTGTCTCCTCCGCCTGTTGACCACCCCTCTCTGGCAGGCCGCTTGGGCCGCCGCGAGGGGGTTGGGGAGAACGACGCCCGCCACCGCCTGGACCGTCTGGCTCGATCCCAGGCGGTTGAAGAAGAAGATGACCTCGGTCCGGCCTGCTTCGGCCCTCGCATCCGCAATGAGCCTTTTCCCAAGGGCTTCTCGCTCCCCAGAGACACCCCCAAGTACAATGGATCAGTGAAACCAGAGGACTGGCTGGTGGATTACTCCACGGCCGTCAGCATAGCCACCGACAACAGACGTGTCGCAGTGAAGTACATGCCCCTCATGCTCCAGGGCACGGCTCGGACTTGGGTGAACAGCCTTAAGCCCAATAACATCAACGACTGGTTGGACTTCACCGACGCCTTCACTCGCAACTTCACCAGCACCTACAAGCGTCCTCCCAAGCCGCGTCAGCTTTCCCTGTGCGTCCAAGGCCCAGACGAGTTGGCCCGCGACTATCTGACGCGCTGGGCAGAGCTGCGAAACTCTTGTGAAGGAGTACACGAGGTCCAAGCCATCGAGTATTTCATGGCCGGGTGCAGAGAAGGCACCTTACTCAAACACCGGCTCCTTTGTGACGAGCCGGCCACGTTGGATGAACTGCTGAGCATAGCAGACAAGTACGCCACCGCTGACTCCTCCATGAAGACCGAGCTGGAAGTGGACGCTTCTGAGAAGATGACCCCTCCAACTTCCAAGACGTCGGCAGGAGAGTCCAACCGGCGCTAGCAGACAAGCGACCAGAAGCGCAAGGCCCACGCGCCGGCTGCCAACAGCCGGCTGGTGGCAGCAGTCGACGGACATCACCCAGAAGCTCAAGCAGGACCCAAGCGCCAGAAGGGCGGCAAACCGGTGTGGCAACCGGGCTTCTCCTTTGATCAAGCCCTGGACGCCCCCTGCAAGTTCCACAGTGGCGCGAAGCCTTCCAACCACACAACACGAAAGTGTCATTGGCTCACAAGAATTGCGAGGGGAGAGGCTCTGCCACTACCGCCTGCTGGGTAGCCGGCCCCGCCTCCTAATCCGCCGGCTGCCCGTCCAGGCGGCCAGGTCCAGGACGAATTCCCAGAAGAAAACGGAGCCTATGTTGTCTTCACTAGCGAGGCGGACGATAGGCACAGCCGGCGCCAGCAGCGCAGAGAAGTCAACACTGTTGCCGTCAAGGACCTGGGATTAATGCATTGGTCTGAAAGGCCTATCAGCTGGAGCCGAGGGGATCACCCGGCTGTCATGCCTTCGCCAGGGGCCTATGCCTTGGTCCTGGATGCCACCTTCTCCACTGACAGGCGGGCCTGTCGTTTCTCCCGGGTGCTGGTAGACGGCAGCAGCATCAACAACATCATGTACCGAGACACCATGGAGACGTTGGGCATCAAAGAAAAGCAACTTCAGCCTACCAGGACCGTGTTCCATGGCATTGTGCCAGGCCTCTCTTGCTCACCAATCGGCAAGGCCAGGGTCGATGTCCTGTTTGGTGACAAGATACACTTCCGAAGGGAGCCGGTCTGGTTTGAAGTGGTGAACCTGGAAAGTCCCTATCACGTGATCTTGGGCCGGCCAGCTCTTGCAAAGTTCATGGCAGTCCCCCATTATGCCTACCTCAAGATGAAGATACCTCGCCCCAAAGGAATAATCACCATAGCCCGGGACTACGAGAAGTCCATTGCATGCACAACAGCCAGCAGCCGCCTGGCAGAGACCCTTGTCGTGGCTGAGGAAAGCGCCGTCTGGAGCGACTGGTGGCAATGGCTGGTGAGCAGCCGGCCATACCAGCCAATCCCAGGGAGGCGGAGCCACATGGCTTGTTCCAGCCAGCCAAGGACACAAAGAAGATTGCCTTGGACCCGTCTCACCCGGAGCGATTTGCTGTCATAGGGTCAAGCCTAGACAGCAAATAGGAAAGCGAGCTCGTCGATTTCCTCCGTGAGAATCGGGACATCTTTGCATGGTCCCCCAAGGACATGCCGGGTGTCCCGACGGATTTCGCCGAGCACAAGTTGCATGTGAGAGAAGATGGAAAGCCTGTCAGATAGCCGCTGCGCTGCCTGTCAGAAGAGAAGAGAAGAGTCGTTGGGGAAGAAGTCGCCCGCTTGCTAGCAGCCGGCTTCATCATGGAAGTCTTTTATCCTGAGTGGCTTGCGAATCCAGTCCCGGTGCTGAAGAAGAACAACAATGGCGCATGTGCATTGATTACACCAGCCTAAACAAAGCTTACCCTAAAGACCCGTTTGCTGTGCCGCGAATAGATCAAGTGATCGACTCCACAGTCGGATGCGAGCTGCTGTCTTTCCTTGATGCCTATACGGGGTACCACCAAATCAAGCTTGATCCATCCGACTGCCTGAAGACCGCCTTCCTCACGCCGTTTGGGGTCTTCTGCTACCTGACCATGACGTTCGGCTTGAGAAATGCCGGCGCCACCTTTCAGCGTTGCATGCATAAGTGTCTCCTCAAGCAGCTTGGCAGGAATGCCCATGTTTACGTGGACGATATTGTGGTGAAGACGGAGAAGAGAGGAACCCTTTTGGAGGATCTCCAGGAAACGTTTGAGAACCTGCGACGCTTTCGGATTAAGCCAAACCCGGACAAATGCGTCTTTGGGGTACCGGCCGGCCAACTCCTTGGTTTCCTGCTATCCGAACGCGGCATCGAGTGCAATCCGGCGAAGATCAAGGCCATTGAGAGGATGGAACGACCGACCCGTGTGCGGGATGTCCAGAGCTTCACGGGGTGCCTGGCATCTCTCAGCCATTTCATCAGCCGGCTGGGAGAAAAAGCACTCCCCCTGTACCAACTGATGAAGAAGATCACGTGCTTTGAGTGGAACGACCAGGCAGACGAAGCTTTCTAGCAGCTCAAGCGACTGCTATCCACCCCACCCGTCCTAGCGGCGCCAGCAGACAAGGAACCCATGTTCCTTTACATAGCCGCCACCAGCCGGGTGGTCAGCACTGTCATTGTGGTCGAGCGCCCAGAGGACGGCAGAGCCTTGCCCGTCCAGAGGCCCGTCTACTACTTGAGCGAAGTGCTATCAGCGTCCTAGCAGAACTACCCCCATTACCAGAAGATGTGCTACGGCGTGTACTTCACCGCCAAGAAACTCAAGCAGTACTTCCAAGAGCATTCTGTCACGGTCGTCTGCACGGCCCCGCTTGCTGAAATCATGGGGAACAAAGATGCCTCAGGAAGAGTGGCCAAGTGGGCCATTGAGCTGGCCCCCTTCACCATCTTCTACCAGCCGCGCACCACCATCAAGTCGCAGGCATTGGCCGACTTCCTCGTCAATTGGGCCGAAACCCAGTACTTGCCGCCTGTGCCAGACTCAACCCATTGGCGGATGCACTTTGACGGGTCAAAGATGCGCACTGGCCTGGGAGCCGGCGTCGTCCTCACCTCCCCCAAAGGCGACAAGCTCAAGTATACCCTGCAGATCCACTTTGCCGCCTCCAACAACGTGGCCGAGTATGAGGTACTCATCCACGGGCTCCAGATGGCCAAGGAGATTGGCATCCGCCAAGTGCTGTGCTACGGTGACTCAGACTTGGTTGTCTAGCAGTCGTCTGGGGACTGGGACGCCAAGGACGCAAACATGGCAAGCTATCGCTTCCTTGTCCAGCAGATCAGTGGACACTTTGATGGCTGTGAGTTCCTCCATGTACCGCGGGCCGATAACATGCAAGCCGACACCTTGGCACGAATCGGCTCCACCCACCAAGCAATACCAGCCGGCGTATCTCTCCAATGCATGCGCAAGCCGTCTGTCAAGCCTTCACAAGAGTCGGAATCAATATTTATACCAGCCGACCCTGGAGCAGGCGGCCTCGCAACTTCGGCAGCTGGCCGAGAGACTGCCCCAGCAGGCGGCCATGACACTCCAACTCCAACAGACGCACCACCTACAGCCGCGCCAGTTCTTGGCCCGGGGTCTGCTCCAACAGACGACCAGGAGGCGCCGGCTCCAACAGACGACTCGGGGGCTTCGGATACACAGCAGGCGGCTCAGCCCAACCCTCCGCCTCCCAGCCCAACTGCCCTGGTCTCTCTGGCCGAGGCAACAGGAGTCTCAGCGCCGCCTTGGGCGTAGCCAATCCTCACGTTCCTGCTCAAAGGAGAGCTGCCAGTAGAAGAAACTTTGGCACGACAAGTTCAACGCCGGGCCTCAGCATACACCATAGTCAACAAAGAGCTTGTCAGAAGAAGTGCAACGGTTGTCTTCCAGCACTGTGTAGAAGCAACAAAAGGGATGGCTATCCTGAAGGACATTCACCAAGGGGAATGCGCCCACCACGCGGCCTCAAGGTCTCTCGTGGCGAAAGCTTTCTGCCAGGGTTTCTTCTGGCCGACTGCTTTGGACGATGCCAAAGATTTGGTGAGAAAGTGCAACGGCTGCCAGCGC
The DNA here is from genome assembly GCA_902687465.1 of Secale cereale. NCBI lineage: Eukaryota > Viridiplantae > Streptophyta > Magnoliopsida > Poales > Poaceae > Secale > Secale cereale. Next base: position 114,737,383 of record LR738711.1, read on the forward strand.
TTCAGTTCCAAGCAACACTTGCTGGCTTCTGCACTCAAGACTATTCCGATCACTTGTCCATTTGCCGTCTGGGGCCTGGATATGGTAGGACCTTTCAAGACTGCCAGAGGAGGCCTGGCACATTTACTCGTGGCAATAGATAAATTCACCAAGTGGATCGAAGCCAAACCAATCAAGAAACTCAATGGCCCAACTGTTGTGACATTCATTGCAGACATCACAGTCCGGTATGGTATACCGCACAGCATCACCACCGACAACGGCACAGATTTTGCCAAAGGCGCACTTGCCCGTTTCTATGCAACACAGGGCATCCGACTGGACCTAGCGTTTGTTGCCCACCCATAGTCTAACGGCCAAGTCGAGCACCCCAACGGCCTCATCCTGTCCGGCATCAAGCCCCAGCTGGTCGAACCTTTGGAGCGGTCAGCCGGCTGGTGTATCGAAGAACTGCCGTCTATCCTGTGGAGCCTCAGAACCACTCCGAACAAAACCACCGGTTTCACTCCTTTCTTCCTCGTGTATGGGGCCGAGGCTGTCATCCCAACAGATGTTGAGTTTGACTCGCCTCGCGTCACCATGTATACGGAAGCAGAAGCCAAAAAAGCACGCGAAGACGGCGTGGACCTGCTGGAGGAGGCCCGGCTGGTAGCACTCAGCCGCTCCACCATCTACCAGCAGGGTCTCCGCCGCTATCACAGCCGGCGAGTCAAGCCACGCTACTTCCGTGAGGGAGACCTTGTGCTTCGGCTGATCTAGCGAACAACCGGCCAACACAAGCTCTCGGCTCCTTGGGAAGGACCGTTCATCGTCAGCAAGGTACTAGGCAACGATCCCTACTACCTCATTGATGCCCAGAAGCCAAGAGCGCGCAAGAGAGACGACTCAGGCAAGGAGTCGGAGCGCCCATGGAACGCAAATCTTCTTCGTCGCTTTTATAGCTGAAATACAGTATGTGTCGTGCTATCTAAAGTTATTTTGAGAATCAATGGGACCCATGAGGAGTTCTCGGGGACTGCCCAACCCTTTATCTATACGATAAGAATTATGCCCATGAATGATTATTGCTCACTCGTTTGTCCGGCACCGGAGCCTAGCAGACGGCCCGGGGACTGGCCGCCTAGCCCTATGTCTAAGAAATCCTCCTTAAAAAGTCAGACTAGTAATGTGATGGCATTCAAGCCCTCTCCCGCATCAAGTCACAGACTCGCAGAACGCGGCTGTCCGACTGGCAGGAGCTAAAGGCAAGAAATGGTGCCCACATGAAAAATGGCTAAGGAAAAAAGACATAGGGCCAGCCGGCCCTTCACACAAGCGGCCGACTGTCAAATAGCCGGCCAGCCGGTTCTGGGCTTAGCCAAGCCGCCTTCCAGAGGGAAGAATACCTGCCTACTCTAAAGAAAAGCCAAGTCCCTGACTCAGCCACAGAACCACAGAGTGGCTGTCTGGCAGGCAGGGCGGCAGTTCAAGGAGACAGCAAGAAGAAAATCGCCACAAGGAAACTAGGGCAAGGCTAATCCTAGGATTCGGCACAATTGCATAAAGACCATGCAGCATTAAAAAAGAATATTTACATCCAAGAGGCCTCAAGGGCCGCCTTGCAGTAACAACTTACTGATACACCCAGCGGGTGGAATTGTTCGGATTAACCCTACAAGTCTTACAGGGAAGCAGAAGATACAAAAGGAAAAAAAACTTAAGGTGCAGCAGGCTGGGCAGGCGGCACGACGGAGCCGGCTTCCGGAGAGGCCGCCTGGTGGGTCTCGGTCTGGCCGTCTCCTGCGGCAGGCGGGGCCATCACTCCTGGTCCGCTTGTCGAGGATTGGTCAGGCTAGCGGCTGGCTGACGGGTCCGCCTCCTGGGAACTGGTCTCCTCGTCGCTGCCCTCCTCCTCCTCGTTACCTTCACTGGAGGCGATCTCTTCGTCCGGCTGCTCTGACGCCGCCAAGTCCAGCCCGAAGTTGCCAGGCAGCACCACATGGCCCTTGTCATCCAACTCCGGGATGAAGACGGAGGTGTCGGCGTATTCGGTGAGGGCGGCGGCACGTTGGATGAGCTCCTTTTGCTCCGCGGCTAGCTCAGGCTGGGCCTCCGTGCGGAAGGTCTCCAGCTGATCAAGGCTCAAGCCAGGATACCAGCTCTTGATGAACTCCAGGGCGGTCCGAGCTCCAGCCCTCACTACAGAGCCCTTCCGGGCCTCGAAGCGTTGGCCGGCCGCCTCCAGCCAGGCGGCCGTCCGACTGGGAGTGCGGAGTACTGGCACACTTGGCTAGAGGGCGGCCAGGACCTGGGCGCCAGCACGCTGCAGACGGCGAAGAAGAAGGCGGACCGGCAGGAGACGCACCCGAACGGCAAGAAGCTCCTCGGCCGGGGTCCTGGGCGCGTTGGGTGCGATCGCCCGGCCCGCCTGGCGCCTCGCAGCACGCTCGGCTTCGATGTCCTGAGTGGCGGCCACAAAATAGCCCGGGAAGAACTCTGCCAAAACTAGAAGAAGGATCAGAAGAAAAGAAAGACGGCTGTTACAAACGGCGAATAAAAGATGAAAGGATAGACGTCTCACTGTCAACCATGTCTCCAATGGCTACGTAGTCGTTGATACGTCCAAAACGTATCTATAATTTCTGCTTGCTCCATGCTTCTTTTGTGTGATATTGCTATGATATTGATGCACTTCCATACACTTTTGATCATATTTGGACTAACCTATTAACTCAGTGCACCACAGTGCCAGTTCCTGTTTTCTGCTATTTTTCTATTTCAGGTTTCCCCCATATTAAAAGTGCTCCAAAAATTCCGAGAAAAATACAGGAAAAACCAGCGTACAGGAAGCTTCGCGAAGAACCAAAGATGGGCCAGAGGGGAGCCAGGGGAGGCCCAGGCTGCCACCTGGCGCGGCTCCACCCCTGGCCGCGCCAGGGGGGCGCGTGGGGCCCCTGCTCCACCTCTGGCTGCCCCCTTCGCATATATATCCCTCTCGTCCCGAAACCCTCGAGGACAGAACCCTTTTTCGCGATCTCCCCTCTGTTCCGCCGCCGCAGCGCTTCCAAGATCGGGAGCATCAGGAGAACTCTTCCCGGCACCCTGCCGGAGGGGAGAACCACCACCGGGAGCTTCTCCACCACCATGGACGCTTCCCGGATGAGTCGTGAGTAGTCCACCTTGGACCATGGGTCCATGATCAGTAGCTATGTGATGTTCTCCTCCCCTCTTTGCTCTTCATGGTTTAGACCTCGTGAGCTGCCCTACATGATCGAGGCTTATATGTAATCTTTCTACTGTTGCTTTGCTGTGTTTGCTGGGATCTGATGGATTATGAGACTATGTTCAGATTGTGTTTGAGTAATATATTTGATTCACCTCTTTTATATCTTTGTTCTTGAGTAATTCTTGCATGTTCTCCGTTGCTGTTTATTGCTTTGGCCAAGTAGTAGGTAGTAACTCCAAGAGTGAGCGTTATGCTTGATTGTGGGTTCATGCCCCCTGATGACTAGCTTGAGTGACAGAAACATGAGTCTAGGGGATGTGATGTTGCCACAAGGGAGAAAACAACGGTGCTTGTACTTGCGGGTGCAAGGATTGTTTACTTTACGCAAAGTTCTTTTAATGCAGTTGTCTGTTGCTTTGAGTTTACACTTTGGGTGGGATTCGCAGCTTAATACCAGCGAGATGTTCTGTATAGATATCTCAAGGTGGATGATTAGTAGTAGATGCAGATGGATTTCGGTCTACTTGCCTTGGTGTACCGCCCATGCTTTTGAGCCTCTACCTTTCTTTGCAGCATAGTTAGCATTGGTTTGCGCACATAATCCTGTCAATTGCCCAGCTGTAATTTGTTTACCTCGCTTTGCTGTTTTATCGTCTATTGGGAGAGAGACATCACTAGTGAACATCATGGGACCCCGGTCCATATTACCACCGCTGATCACACCTTCTATTTACTTCCTGTTTTTATTTCCTAGTTGCAGTCATAGCTATCATTATTATCTCTTGTGTTTGATCCTTTGTAAACAACAAGGCCGGAGGGATTGACAACCTCTCTGTACTCGGTGGGAGCAAAGTTATCTGTATCTGTGTGCAGGTCCTGTCAACCGCTAAGTTTCTGGCGCCATTGACACCTACTTGTTGACCCTCGGAGTCTCACAGGATTCGATCCTTGGTATCTTTGCCAAGGGAAGTTTGCCGCTACGCTACATCTCAACCTTCCACTTGGGGTAACCAACGAGGGGCGAGAAGCCATCAAGCAAGTTTCTGGCGCCGTTGCCGGGGACTCCACTCTTCAAGATAGGGGAGTTGCACGCTATCTTTTATCTTTTCTTTTTAGTCTTCTTAGTTTACCTTCAGTTTTTGCTTTAGTGTCCCTTACCAAAAATCACAAAAATAGTTATCTTGCTTTTAGTTGGCATTATGTCTGGTCCTTTTGCCTTTGGTGAGGCAGAAGTGCTCACCTTTAAACAAAGAGGTGGTGAAAGTCTAAAAGATGCTTGGTATAGAATTAATGATTCTCAAAAAAGAGCCACCAAGAAGCAATCTACTACTATCCTGCTTAGAAATTTGTATGTTGGAATTACTTCTTGGAATAGGTTTATTCTAGATTCTGCTATCAATGGAAATTTCCTAGAAGCCCCAGTTTGGGAATCTCTTAGTATTATGGAAAATCTTGTTGGAAATCCCCCTGTTGTTAGCATTCAAGAGGACATTACCCTAGCTCACATTATGAAAAAACTTGAAAAGATAGAGCTAGAGATGCCAAGCATTAATAAGATAAATGAGTTGGACCGTAAGATCCAAGGGAATTTGAATAGGCTTGATAGCTCCATGCATAAAATTCTCAAAACTTTGGAGACCATCATATCCCATGACTTGGATTCTTCTAGGATAGACAAGATTGAGGAAATCTTTGACACTTTAGGAACTACTTTCTCCTCAATCAAAGCCAAAAAGGTAGAAACTCCGGCAAAGAAGGAACCTAAGTTCGTTTACGTTCCAAAGGCTCCTCGTTCCAAAAGTAATCCATCTATTGTCAAAGGGGTTGAAACTGTGAAGACTTTGGAAGAAATACCTCTCTTTGATAAATTTATAAATGAATCTCCCATTGACTTTCCACCTTTTGGTTTTCTCCCTAGAAGTATCTTTATTAGGCCTTTATTTGAAAGTCCTCTTAAGACTAGTTATACTATTGAAGAGCTTTTTGATGATCTTGATGATGGTTCAATTGATACAACTTGATCTTTTTGCATCATGCCTAGCTTAAAGGCATAAAAGAAAGGGCTTTTGGGAGGCAGCCCACAACGAATTAGGTTTTATTTTGCTTTTGTTGTGTCTTGATGTTTGCTACTACAGTAGCATCATCATTGTATCTTTTCTTTTCAGCTTTGTGCCAAGTTTAGCCTCCGATTGCAAGAAAGTTCAAAAGTTGTGATGTGCTGTCCAGAAAACAGATTCTGTCCTTGGACAGAAAATTCGAATAAAATCACCAGATCATCTTTTTGATCTGAATTTTTTTGACAGCGTGCTCTATACAATTGGCTTTCGAGCGTGTGTTCTGAGTTTTTTGATTTGAGTTGCAGAAGTGCCCCAAAAAAATTATTTACTACCTGCTGGTCTGTTTTTCACAGATTCTGTCCTGTTTTGCCTTTTCTTCATTTTGCAAACCTTGAGCTTGCTTTTTCTTTGCAAAAACCTTTTGGCAATCTTGAGAAACAGTAGCTCTTCAATATTATCTTTATTTCCAGTAGGGAAAAATTATTTTATTGTGGGTACTAACCTCGATAATCAGATTATGATGAGTTATGTATGAAGGGAGTTTTCAAGTGTGCGAGGGAAGATGATAAAAGAGGATTCAGGAGGGTCAAACGCTCAAGCTTGGGGATGCCCCCATGCACCCCCAAGAAATATTCAAGGAGACTCAAGCGTCTAAGCTTGGGGATGCCCCCATGCATCCCCTTCTCCATCAACAATTATCAGTTCGTCTTTCGTTCCACTATATTTTTATCACTTCATGCGTTATGTGCTATGCTTGGAGCGTCTTGCTCTTAGTTTTTTTAGTTTTCTTTAGCTTTGCTTGCTGTTCATAAAAAGTTAGAACCCAGCTTTCTTTGTGTGGGAGAGAAACACGCTCCACTTCAACCTAGAACACAACATAGGATTTTCATGCTTATCTTTGCTGTGTGTGTTCTTTGTCTTTCCATAGCTGCTGTCATGTTTAGCTCTTAGTTTTCATGCTTTTCTTTTTAAATAGCTTTTGTTTAGTTGGTTGCTGAACTCTCTTGAGTTTTCATGTTTATCTTGTTAAGAGAGTTTGCCTGTTGCACTGAGTTGTGTGTCTTAACTTAAAGTAGGTAATTGAGGTTGCTATTTAATTTTAGTTGTAACTTGCAATAGTTTTGAGGTATTGCCATGAGTAATGTTTGAACTTTTGGTGTCAAGAGCTTTAGCCTATTAGTGATAGATGTCGTATTTTGGGCAATCCGTGTTTATTTTCGAAAACCTACAAATAGTTGAGAACTTTAGCTACTAGATGGATCACTAATCTTTGGAGGGATCGAATATTAGAGTACACTCACGTACCATGAGTCGAGGATGCGCAAGGATAACCAAACCCCCATACACTCCTCCTCGGGGTACTTGTCTCTTTGTGAACCTCCTAATTAGATTGAGAGTTACCGATAATAAGTGCATGAGTTCTTCGGACTAATGTGAGTATTCGAAAGTTGACACTTCCACCTAGCCATATTTTTTCTAGCCTCGTCGGTACCGTGCATTGCCCTTTCTCACCACGAGAGTTGGCGCATACTTCGCCGGCGCATCCAAATCCTTGGCACGATACGCTCTGCCATCATAAGCCTCATTATATCCTTCCTCAAAACAGCCACCATACCTACCTATCAAGGCATTTTCATAGCCTTTCCGAGATACATTGCCATGCAACATCCATCTTCTCATGACTTGATCTTCATGTCATACATGCTTTTTGCTTGATCGATGAGCCGCATGCTAGTTGGGCCTTGCCCTAATCATTGCTACATGACGTGCTAGTATCATTGCATATCGTGCTACACTGGCAGAGGCATACATTTGCATACATCATGATAGTTTCATTTTCTTTATGTTGAGTACTTTTGTAAAGTGTGAAAGATCTTCTATACTTCTTGTAATATATCGAGTGTTGCCCCTAAAGTGAGGAAAAGATCCCAAAGAGGACAAAATCAAAAGATCCCAAAGAGGACAAAATCAAAAGATCCCAAAGAGGACAAATGAGAGTTAAATAGAAAGAGCCATTGAGGCCACAAAAAAAAATAGAAAAAAGAGAAAAAGAAATAAAAAGAGAGAAGGGGGCACACTGCTATTCCTTCTGGGAGATCCACACTCGTACTCCATCTTATACCTTGTACTCCATAGAGATTATCATTCATGCATATAGCTATGTGGGGACCTTCACACTATAGAACTTGGCTTGTATATTTCAATGATGAGCCTCCTCAAAAGAGCTCCAGGTCTTCTTGAGCAAGCAAGTTGGATGCACCCCCACTAGTTCCATTGGAGAGCTTACCTTAGCTCATATTTGCATCCGTTGCATGGCAATCCCTACTCCTCACATCATATCTATCATTTGGCTTTCTCTCGCCTATGATTGTCCTCATTGATGTGAGCCTTTCACACCTTTTTTTTGTCTTCCCCCTTCATCATTTTTCTCTCTTTGCCATCCTAAGTGTCAACTTTCTTGCTTACGCTCATCCATTGCATGAGTGCTCAAAATATCGAAAGGGAGTGGATCATTTTGACTTGTACCTGGCTAGTGGTCTGGGGATGAGTCAAGATAAGATTCCAAAGAAGACCAAGTGTGAAACTTTAGTAGATTAAGTTCTCAACAATACAAAAACTATGTTTTACTCTCTCGTATATCCCTATCCCCTTTCTTGCACGCAAACACCATTTGGAGACATTCGAGTCACGGACAGCGAGAGCTCTTGCACCTTTATGTTCTTATGTTGCTTGTTACAATGCTAATATAGACTCTAGCTTGTTATGACTTGAATTGAATTACATGCCTTGATTGCTTTACTTAAAAGTTCTTATATGGTTGATAGCATGTCACCACAGAAATTATGCTTGTTATCATCTACCTACTCGAGGACGAGCAGGAATTAAGCTTGGGGATGTTGATACGTCCAAAACGTATCTATAATTTCTGCTTGCTCCATGCTTCTTTTGTGTGATATTGCTATGATATTGATACACTTCCATACACTTTTGATCATATTTGGACTAACCTATTAACTCAGTGCACCACGGTGCCAGTTCCTGTTTTCTGCTGTTTTTCTATTTCAGGTTTCCCCCATATTAAAACTGCTCCAAAAATTCCGGGAAAAATACAGGTAAAATCAGCGTACAGGAAGCTTCGCGAAGAACCAAAGATGGGCCAGAGGGGAGCCAGGGGAGGCCCAGGCGGCCACCTGGCGCGGCCCCACCCCTGGCCGCGCCAGGGGGCGCCTGGGGCCCCTGCTCCGCCTCTGGCTGCCCCCCTTCGCATATATATCCCTCTCGTCCCGAAACCCTCGAGGACAGAACCCTTTTTCGCGATCTTGCCTCTGTTCTGCCGCCGCAGCGCTTCCAAGATCGGGAGCATCAGGAGAACTCTTCCCGGCACCCTGCCGGAGGGGAGAACCACCACCGGGAGCTTCTCCACCACCATGGACGCTTCCCGGATGAGTCGTGAGTAGTCCACCTTGGACCATGGGTCCATGATCAGTAGCTATGTGATGTTCTCCTCCCCTCTTTGCTCTTCATGGTTTAGACCTCGTGAGCTACCCTACATGATTGAGACACATATGTAATCTTTCTAATGTTGCTTTGCTGAGTTTGCTGGGATCTGATGGATTATGAGACTATGTTCAGATTGTGTTTGAGTAATATATTTGATTCACCTCTTTTATATCTTTGTTCTTGAGTAATTCTTGCATGTTCTCCGTTGCTGTTTATTGCTTTGGCCAAGTAGTAGGTAGTAACTCCAAGAGGGAGCGTTATGCTTGATTGTGGGTTCATGCCCCCTGATGACTAGCTTGAGTGACAGAAACATGAGTCTAGGGGATGTGCTGTTGCCACAAGGGAGAAAACTACGGTGCTTGTACTTGCGGGTGCAAGGATTGTTTACTTTACGCAAAGTTCTTTTAATGCAGTTGTCTGTTGCTTTGAGTTTACACTTTGGGTGGGATTCGCAACTTAATACCAGCGAAATGTTCTGGATAGATATCTCAAGGTGGATGATTAGTAGTAGATGCAGATGGATTTCGGTCTACTTGCCTTGGCGTACCGCCCATGCTTTTGAGCCTCTACCTTTCTTTGCAGCATAGTTAGCATTGGTTTGCGCACATAATCCGGTCAATTGCCCAGCTGTAATTTGTTTACCTCGCTTTGCTGTTTTATCGTCTTTTGGGAGAGAGACATCACTAGTGAACATCATGGGACCCCAGTCCATATTACCATCGCTGATCACACCTTCTATTTACTTCCTGTTTTTATTTCCTAGTTGCAGTCATAGCTATCATTATTATCTCTTGTGTTTGATCCTTTGTAAACAACAAGGCCGGAGGGATTGACAACCTCTCTGTACTCGTTGGGAGCAAAGTTATCTGTATCTGTGTGCAGGTCCTGTCAACCGCTAAGTTTCTGGCGCCGTTGACACCTACCTGTCGACCCTCGGAGTCTCACGGGATTTGATCCTTGGTATCTTTGCCAAGGGAAATTTGTCTCTACGCTACATCTCAACCTTCCACTTGGGGTAACCAACGAGGGGCGAGAAGCCATCAGCTGTCTTGGAGAGCCGCCTCCTTCTCGGCCCAATTCGAGTGCTCGGTCTCGAATTCGGCCCGCAGAAGTGACTCGGCATCTGACATCTTGCCAAGCTCGACCTCGTGGGCCGCCGCCTGGTCCGCCAGCTCCTTGGCCAGGCGGTCGTGGTCCTGAGCGGCAAGACCACGATCCCGTTCCTTGATACGTCCAAAACATATCTATAATTTCTGCTTGCTCCATGCTTCTTTTGTGTGATATTGCTATGATATTGATGCACTTCCATACACTTTTGATCATATTTGGACTAACCTATTAACTCAGTGCACCACAGTGCCAGTTCCTGTTTTCTGCTGTTTTTCTATTTCATGTTTCCCCCATATTAGAAGTGATCCAAAAATTCCAGGAAAAATATAGGAAAAATCAGCGTACAGGAAGCTTCGCGAAGAACCAAAGATGGGCCAGAGGGGAGCCAGGGGAGGCCAGGCGGCCACCTGGCGCGGCCCCACCCCTGACCGCGCCAGGGGGGCGCCTGGGGCCCCTGCTCCGCCTCTGGCTGCCCCCCTTCGCCTATATATCCCTCTCGTCCCGAAACCCTCGAGGAGAGAACCCTTTTTCGCGATCTCGCCTCTGTTCCGCCGCCGCAGCGCTTCCAAGATCGGGAGCATCAGGAGAACTCTTCCCGGCACCCTGCCGGAGGGGAGAACCACCACCGGGAGCTTCTTCACCACAATGGACGCTTCCCGGATGAGACGTGAGTAGTCCACCTTGGACCATGGGTCCATGATCAGTAGCTATGTGATGTTCTCCTCCCCTCTTTGCTCTTCATGGTTTAGACCTCGTGAGCTGCCCTACATGATCGAGGCACATATGTAATCTTTCTGCTGTTGCTTTGCTGAGTTTGCTGGGATCTGATGGATTATGAGACTATGTTCAGATTGTGTTTGAGTAATATATTTGATTCACCTCTTTTATATCTTTGTTCTTGAGTAATTCTTGCATGTTCTCCGTTGCTGTTTATTGCTTTGGCCAAGTAGTAGGTAGTAACTCCAAGAGGGAGCGTTATGCTTGATTGTGGGTTCATGCCCCCTGATGACTAGCTTGAGTGACAGAAACATGAGTCTAGGGGATGTGCTGTTGCCACAAGGGAGAAAACATCGGTGCTTGTACTTGCGGGTGCAAGGATTGTTTACTTTACACAAAGTTATTTCAATGCAGTTGTCTGTTGCTTTGAGTTTACACTTTGGGTGGGATTCGCAACTTAATACCGGCGAGATGTACTGGATAGATATCTCAAGGTGGATGATTAGTAGTAGATGCAGATGGATTTCGGTCTACTTGCCTTGGCGTACCGCCCATGCTTTTGAGCCTCTACCTTTCTTTGCAGCATTGTTAGCATTGGTTTGCGCACATAATCCTGTCAATTGCCCAGCTGTAATTTGTTTACCTCGCTTTGCTGTTTTATCGTCTTTTGGGAGAGAGACATCACTAGTGAACATCATGGGACCCCGGTCCATATTACCACCGCTGATCACACCTTCTATTTAGTTCCTGTTTTTATTTCCTAGTTGCAGTCATAGCTATCATTATTATATCTTGTGTTTGATCCTTTGTAAAACAACAAGGCCGGAGGGATTGACAACCTCTCTGTACTCGTTGGGAGCAAAGTTATCTGTATCTGTGTGCAGGTCCCGTCAACCGCTAAGTTTCTGGCGCTGTTGAAACCTACTTGTCGACCCTCGGAGTCTCACGGGATTCGATCCTTGTTATCTTTGCCAAGGGAAATTTGCCGCTATGCTACATCTCAACCTTCCACTTGGGGTAACCAACGAGGGGCGAGAAGCCATCACTCCTTAGCAGCCAGCTCCATCTGGGCCTCGCCCAACTGGTTGCTGATGTCTACACACACTTCTACTCTTGTAGACTATGTTGGGCCTCCAAGCGCAGAGGTTTGTAGGACAGCAGCAAATTTCCCTCAAGTGGATGACCTAAGGTTTATCGAACTCAGGGAAGTAGAGGTTGAAGATGGTCTCTCTCAATCAACCCTGCAACTAAGATACAAGAAGTCTCTTGTGTCCCCAACACACCTAATACACTTGTTAGATGTATAGGTGCACTAGTTCGGCGAAGAGATGTTAAATGGCAAGTTATATGGATGGCAAAACAAAGTAATATAAATCTGTAATAAAAAGTGCAGCAAGCAAACAAGTGGTAAACGTGAGCACAAATGGTATTGCAATGGTGGAAACAAGGCCTAGGATTCATACTTTCACTAGTGGCAACTCCCAACAACATTAACATAATCGAATCACATGATATTTCCCATAAAACATGCAAAGGGGACGCACTCGGAGGTCATTCCTTCGTGGTCAAGAGAGGACGAGAATTATGTAGGGCTACAAAAGCACACCTCAAAGTTCGTAGTTCTCAATCTAAGGATTTCCCAATGTCACCGCGGCCATCCAAAGAGAGTCCCACAATCACCACAACATATCTAAAGGATAGTCAAAGACAAGCACCAAGAGACTCTCAATCTTCAATCAACACACAAAAAGGAAATCACTCATGAAATTATTCTTCTAATCCATGTCCAATAGACCGCTGTCACCTTGGTCTCGGGGATTATACTAGATAAAGACAAGTGGGTACATCAATCCAATACATAGAGGAAGGGGAAATATCATGGGATCACCCTAGATTAACATAGCCTATGATCACAATGAAGATCACATCATGGGAGAGAGAATTGACCACATAGCTACTGGTAAGAACCTCAGCCCCGAGGAGGAACTACTCCCGCATCATGGAGGGAGGAAGCAACGTCGATGGAGATGAATCCGGGGGCACTTCCCCGTCCTGGCAGGGTGCCGGCGCGGGAATTCTGGTCCCCCGAAGCTTGATGGCGATGGCGGCGGAGATCGGAATCACGTCTGGAGAAAAGGGGTCTGGAATCAGGGTTTCCGCGACACGCTTTAAATATATGCCAAAGGGGGGCATCGGAGGAGCCTCGGGGGGCCCAGGCGCCCCCCCCGGCGCGTCCCAGGGGGGGGGGGGCGCCGCCAGGGCGCCTGGAGCCCTGGTGCCCCCCCCGGCTGTCCTTCGGGTGCACGGTAGTTTCTGGAACGCTGATTTTTTATATAATTTTTCTGGATTTTTCCTGGCAGTTCTCGTAATGTGAAAACCTGAAATACAAAAACAGCCGAAAACAGAAACTGGCACTGGGGTGCCCTGAGTTAATAGGTTAGTCCAAATATGATCAAAAGGGTATGGAAGTGTATAAATATCATAGCTATCACCCAAAAGAGGCATGGAGCAAGCAGAAATTATAGATACGTTTTGGACGTATCAACATCCCCAAGCTTAATTCCTGCTCGTCCTCGAGTAGGTAAATGATAACAAGAATAATTTCTGTGGTGACATGCTATTAACCATATAGGACTTTTTCATAGTCATATGACAAAAGCTTACTGAGACAATGGATCTATAGTAATTAAGTTGCCTCATGAGAAAATCACAAAGGACTGAAAGTTTTACAATATGATACTGAAACATCAAATAGATTTGCAATGAACATGATGTGCAGATATGATAAAGTGATATCTAGCTTGCCCCCTTTAGTGAAGCAAAACATAAATGCAGGGGCACCTCCAAGGTTTAAGTGATGACTAGATACAATGATTTCAGAATAAACGATATCACAATGATGCAAAAGACAATGCTACTTTGGGACAATGCACATTACACTCAGAATGACAATCATGCTCTCGGTAGTTGGTGCTTTTAAAAGACGGTGGAGACTCTCGAACCGTGGCTTTTGTTGGCAAGGTTGAAAACCCTTAGTCGGAAACAAAGACAAAACATGTACCAGAGCTCTTGGTTTTAAAACAAAGGTAATAATTTTTTTTAGATCATGCATGTTTCGTCAACGAATGCTAGCAGACAACTCAATCACTTCTTGAGATGGACAAGTTTCGAGGAACGGCTCCCGAATGAGGACGATCACATCCTATTAATCTCCTTTGTTTATCACTACCAAAGTTTTCTGATTTCTCATGAACAAAGCGTGAAGGAGGGTTTGTTTGTTATATTATCTTTTTGAGCCGGGCGCACTCAATGCCAGTTCCTTCTCGTATTATGGGTTTGCACAGTATACATGCAATCCTGGGGTGAAGCTTGTCCAACTTAAAAAGATCATGAATTAACTACTACTTCCTCATGAACTTAAAACAGAGGCACAAAATAGGAATGCTTTTTCTTTGAATAATTTCGAGATGGTACATGCAAGTCTCCGTTAGGAATGGCAGGTAAATACCATGTAGGAAGATATGGTGGACTCATATGGCATAACTGGATTAAAAGGATGTGGATGCACAAGCAGTCAGTCCGCTTAGTACAGGCAAATGTTAGCAAAAGACGGGGAGCGACCAACTAAGAGAAAAATGACGGTCATAATCATGCAGAGCGACAAAGCAACATTGAATCAGGCATGGAAGTTATATCGCTACTCAGAAACAAAATATCATCAAGGCTTGACAGACTTTCTTTACAGTCTTAAATATGCGTGAGCATACGCCAAGTCAATCAAAATAAATTCTTTGAAGGAAGATATTACTAAACCATACCACATCATAGGCAAACAAATCATGTTGGTACTCCAATAACACATTGGGAACCCCCCCAGCTATTTGAGACTAACCATAAGAAAACATGAACTACTAAGCGCCATTATGCACGTAGCATCTTTATCATAGACATATCAACCAATGCAACGGAAGCAAACTCTCTTAATAAGATAAACATGATAACTAAAGAGAGTTCAAGCAACCAACTAAACAAAAGCTCTTTAAAAAGATAAGCATGAAAGTTAAGAGCTAAGCATGATAGTAGCTATTAAAAGACAAAGAACACACACAGCAAAGATAGACATGCAAATTCTATGTTATGTTCTAGGTAGAAGTGGAGTGTGTTTCTCTCCCACATAAAGAAAGTTGAGTTCCAACTCGTTATGAAAAGCTAAAGAAAACTAAAAGGAAAACTAAAACAAGACGCTCCAAGCATAGCACATAACACATGAAGTGATTAAAATATAGTGGAACGAAGGACGAACTGATAATGTTGATGGAGGAGGGGATGCACGGGGGCATCCCCAAGCTTAGACGCTTGAGACTCCTTGAATATTTCTTGGGGGTGCATGGGGGCATCCCCAAGCTTGAGCGTTTGACACTCCTGAATCTTTTTATCATCTTCCCTCGCACACTTGAAAACTCCCTTCATACATAACTCATCATAATCTGATTAGCGAGGTTAGTACCCTTAATAAAATAATTGTTCCTTGCTGGAAATAAAGATATTCTTGAAGTTCTACTGTTTCTCAAGATTGCCAAAAGGTTTTTGCAAAGAAAAAGCAAGCTCTAGGTTTGCAAAATGAAGGAAAGGCAAAACATGACAGAATCTGTGAAAAACAGAACAACAAGTAGTAAATGATTTTTCCGGGGCACTTCTGCAACTCTAATCAAAAAACTCAAAACAGACGCACGAAAGACAATAATATAGAGCACGCTGTCAAAACAATTCAGACCAAAAAGATGATCTGGTGATTTTATACGAATTTTTCTATCCAAGGGCAGTATCTGTTTCCTGGACAACACGTCACAACTTTTGAACTTTCTTGCAATCGGAGGCTAAACTTGGCACAAAGCTGAAAAATAAAGATACAATGATGTTGCTACTGTAGTAACAAACATCAAGACCACTATAAACTGAAAGAACAAACTGAAAGCAAAGATAACAAGGGTTGTCTCCCTAGAGCTCTTTCTTTATAGCCATAAAGATAGGCTTAAGACTTTCATGATGCTCTCGTAGGAATAAGAGTTGAAGAACAAAAGAGAGCATCAAGAAGCGCCGCCGTCTGCACGACGTTGCCCAAGGAGTTGAAGTGGTCCAGGACGTCCCGCGACGCGACGATCCACGCGCCGCCTCCTCCAGGCCTCCAACTCGATGGTGCCGCGCTGGTCGCCTCATTCTCCGGCGAAGACAAGCTCGCCCCGCCGACCTCCACCTGCTGGGGCATAGAGACCGCCCTCGCAAGGCGCCGGCGAGTTGGGGCTCGGGGGGGCTGGTTGCGGGCCGGTCACCAGCACGCCCCCAACTGGCGGCACCTCTATCCCCATTGGCTGACTGTCTTGCTCCCCAGCAGGCGGCGCGGGGGTCGGTGGCGGTGTCTCCAGAATAACGCAGCCGTCCCCCTATCGCCTGGAGCTGGCTGCGCGTCAGCAGCCGGCGCCTGGGCCGATGGCTCCAGAGACCCTGACTCCGGGCAGACGACGTGGCCCGCTGGCTACTGAGGGCCCTTTCCCCGCTCTCGGACTCAGGCGGCGTCTGCCTCGGCCTTCTTGGCGGCTTCGGCCTGCGCCTGGGCGGCTGCATCGGCCGCCGCTCGCTCACGATCCGCGGCCTCACGCTCCGCGCGCACCTCGCGGGCATTCCTCTCTGTCACCTACCGGAGCGCGGCGGCTGGATCCACGCGAGGGGGTGCAGGAGGGGCATCTGAGCCTCCCACAACAGAGCCCACTGGCACCCGCGAGAGGGAAAGCGGTGCGCTGCGCGGATATCCCCAGGGAACGGAGGGTCAGCCAGGAAGGTATCAGCTGAGAAAGATGAGTACCACGCAAAGAAGGAATGAAGAATACTTACCCGGACACAATCGGCCTGGCCTTGGGCATCTTCGGCACGTTTGCCCTGGCAGCCGCCTCCCGACGCCTCGTGGCGGCGGTCGACAGTCGGAGCTTCTTGGGTGGGGCACCAGTCGGCCCTGATGAGGACCGCCGTTTCCCACCGCCGGTTGTGCAAGACGGCCCGGCCTGCTGGCTGGTGCGGACGGGTGCCTCCTCCATGTCCTCGTAATCATCCGGCCAGCTCTCAATGCCGCCTTCTGGCAGGGTGCCCGATGGCTGGCCCCCGCCGCCCGTCACCTCTTCCTCCGCCATGGCGGTGGCCCCAAGATCGGGGTCGCTTGTGTCGCTCTGGGAGCGATCCGGCTCCAGGGGCGGCCCAGTTGGTCGGAGCCCGGCGCCGGCTGGCCAGAGAAAATCTGAGCAAAATATCAGGACCAGACGACTACAGCAGCCGGACGAAAAAGAAAGAAAACAGAAGGATGAAAAGCTTACTGCGGGCAGCTGGTTGCTGTGGCTGTACGGCGGCTTGCCGAAGGCCCAGCCAGAGTCGGAGACCTTGCAGCTGGAGATGTGGTTCACCAGATGGGCCACCTCCCCGTAGGGCAGGGCCTTGGTCCATGTTCGGCTGGGGTCCCGGCGCCCGCTCATGTCGCAGATCAGGTGAGGGCAGCGCTGCAGCGGCAGCACCCGGCGCTCAGCAAACGTGAGCAGCAGATCCGCGAAGACCAAGCCCTCGCTGTCTCTCAGCTCCCGGAGACGGCGCAGTGCGACAGAAGCGCCTTCAGTGAGGGTGGCGGGCCGGGTCCTCCAGGAGTCCCGAGGCTCGGCAGGCGGCCCCGGCACCCACTCCCGCAGGCAGATGAAATCCTGCTCGGGGTCGACGTTGGAGACGTAGAAGTACGTCTTCTGCCATTGCTTCACCGACCCCACAAGCTTCGGTGCCGGGAAGAAGTTCTTCGTCCCACTACGCTTCACCGCAATGCACCCCCCGCACTGGGCGGGCACGCTCTGGACGGTGGTGCCGAGCTTCACGTAGAAGATCTCAGTCCAGACCTCTATGGTGGGGAGGATGCCGAAGTAGGCTTCGCGGAGGACGACGAAGGATGAGAGAGTCATCACCATGTTCGGCGTGAGGTGGTGAGGTTGGATATGGAAGAAGTCCAGGAAGGAGCGGAAGAAACCGCTCGCCGGGAGGCCAAATCCGCATGGAAAGTGCGAGCGGAAGATGATCCACTCGCCTTGCCGCGGGGCCGGCATGATCTCCGCCACCGGCGCCAGGCGCACGGCGACCCTGTCGGCCGAGGGCAGCTTCCGCGACCGTCGGAGAACGTCAACGTGCTCCTGCAGGACCTCGCTGCTGTCCCACTAGCCGTGGTGTCGGGGAGGTGCCGGACCGTACTTGGTTTGGGCGGCGGTTCGCTGCGACGACGACGAGAAGGGCGAGGTAGAATAAGGAGGATGGGGGAAGTGAGCGCGAGAACGGTGCCTGCCCTCTCCCCTGGCCTATATATAGGCCCGGGCAGCGAAGGCGAGGGGGCGGGCGTGGGATTAACCGCTCCACGCCCCGCACGACCCCCGCTTTTTTCGCATCTAATCCGCTGGCATTACATGCGCGTGGGAGGGTAATCGATTACCCCTGCCACTGTGGATCCGCGCAGGGACCGAGGCCCCATAGTGGCGGGCCCCAGCCCGTTGTTACGTCCTGTCATGCGCGTGGGCTGGCAGGCCGACGCCATAGGACGATGACGCGTGGCAGCAGCCAACGGCGTGCGGGCCTACTCGACTGCCTGCTGACCAGGCGGTGCCTTCCCCCCCGAAGATTCTAGGGCGACAGTTCGGCTGCTGGGGGCCGGCTCCAGCGGTGCAGGGCCGGCTGTCAGCGGACGGATATCCATGGAAGACAAGTGAAGGAAGTTGGGCCTGCCTAAGAGGGGAAGCTGATAGAACCCCTCGGCACCTCCAGCGCCCGCCTCGGAGTTCCACCAGCTTCGGGGACTACTGTCGGAGATATTGACCATGGGTATGCTCGTCGACTACCCTTGGTATTTTAAGACAAATGACAGCCGCCTAGTCCACTGCGGCCGTCTGCTCATCGAGCCGCCTCCTAGGGTAGCCTGCCCTAGGAGCCAGCTGCCAGCAGGCGGCAGGGACCCAACAGGCAGCGACACCAACACCACTAGCCAGCAGACAATCCATATTCCTTCCCCAGGACGCGTGCTGGGGGAACGCCTGCGCGGCGGGGGCGTGGCTACAGGAGAACATGTCCTTAGAAGATCTATAAGGGCATGGCTACAGTGAGCGCGTACCTTATGAATATCTCCTAAGCGGCGGGTCACTGTAGCCACGCTGCTATGACCAAGCATCGGTCAGAGAAGGTCACAATCCCACTACCCGCAGACGGCAGGGCCAGCATGCGGTTGGCCCCATTGGTCAGCGGGTAGCTCATGAACAAGCCGCCCCTGGCAGACGGCTAGGGGAGACGGGTGCCTGGTAACAGACGGCAATTCTCACCCTAGAAATCCGAGCCTCATCAAGATGACGGGACAGGGCGTGGCGGCAGCGCACGGCGGGAGACGATGGCACTGTAGCCACTTCCCTCCCGACGAGGCTGTCGTCAGCAGAGGCACGTCTACAGTGAAAGACAGTCACGTGGGCCCATAGGCAGCGGGCCCCAGCAGGCAGGCGGCAAAGCCGGCGCCAGAAGACACTGACGGCTGGGAGCCACACCGTCGAGATTACCATTGTACCGCTGGGGATTAGGCCTATATAAACCCCCCAGGGTCCTCCATGAGGAGGGGTTAGAAGATTACGAGGTTAGATCCTAGCAGAGAGAGAGGTAGAAGGTGGGCTAGCCCTGTTCATCTTCTTCCTCTAAACCGCACAGCTCAAGGAGCAACCTTGTAGCTACCTTAGTGCTATCAGTCATGACGCGGAGCCCCCGTAGAGCAGGACTAGGGGTGTTATCTCCTCGGAGAGCCCCGAACCTGGGTAAAATCCGTAGGCGCCCTAAGTTCCGCTTTATCCCGCTTCCCGAGACCGGCGACGTTCTTTTGACCCCATGCATGATAAGCCATCCATTGGCATATGTCGTTCCAAAACCCCGACACCCCGAAGCCAACTCCACGCACGCCTTGGCCCGGGGGCTACTGTCGGCGTCCTGGGAACCAGGGTACCCAGACTTGCCTGTCTGCGGGCCGCGACGCGCTCCTACAAGCGGCCTGGTATAGCCCAGCAGATGGACCAGCCGTCCAAGACCCTCGCGAGGGGGCCAAGTCTCGCGAGGAGAACAATGTCAAGACCCCCTCAGGAGTGGCCTCGGCAAGGTGCTCCATAGGGGCGAATAATCCAAGGCCAAGCTTACCTCAGGAGGAGGCAGCGATGTCAGCAGTGACGCACCGCGCCAGCGGGTGCCAGCGTCCGCCAGCGGCGCAGTTGCCATTTTGGTGCAAAGGGGACAGCGCAACCGCGGGTTCTCGAGGAGCGGGACAAAGGTTCCCCTTTGGTGCAACAAGACCGAAGACCGCCAGGACGACAAGGAGGATGTCACCGTCGAGCCCACCACCGCGTCACCGCCTGATCCTTTTGCAGGCGAAGACCGCTTTTGTTAGGATAGGAACGTCCTTCTGTTCCCGCTCAAAAATGGCCGTTGTGGGATCCCTTCCCGCCTAAACATTTCGGGGGAAGAGGACCCTGGCCGCCTATATAAGTAGCTAGGACCCCCACTATGGAGGGACAAGTCGAACCAAGCCCAGCCAAGTAGAGCATATCCATAAACTCTGCCACCACTCAAGGAGCAAGAACACTTGCCTCCTGACCCTCCTGAGCTCAGGGAACACTGTACTAGCTCATATTCCAGCCCTCCCGAGGCTAATCCACCAAAGCAGGAAGTAGGGTCTTACACCACGTGGTGGCCCGAACCTGGGTAAACTCTTGCGTGCTCTATCTGTTGTTTGCTTGAATCTCTTGACCGACGAGGGTGAGCCGCTAGGTAGATGTGAGTGGGAGAGATCTTCGTTCATGCCCCTGTGTTCGAACTTCTTGGGTTTTGCGGAGCCCTAAATCCGACAACCGTCCACAATGGTTCCCACGATGCCAAAAGCTATTTTCACATTTGGCTACACATTGTGGATGCCCTTAACTGCACGACTTGGCTTTGCTCATGTGTGCTATGTATACAAATCTCAATTATATTGAGCTAAAAATTTATAGAATCAAGATTAGTAAAAAGGAAGTGATTTTGCCGCGCGGATGGCGGGGGGAGGGGGTTCTTATTTTTAGAGGACGTTGTCCTAGCGGTTTGCTAACATGCGGTCCCACGTGTCAGTGCTTCACCAAGCCGATCCGCTTCCCACATGACGCAGAACAACGACAGAAGCAACACAGGGTTAACTTGAAGAAGATGAGGGAGAAGCGGATTCAGCAACGAGTGAAATGATGGCTGCTTCGTCCCTCCAACTTCTTCTTTTTAGCATTATTACTTCCGTCCCTCCAACTTAATTGCGGGAAAGGTGCAGCTTTGTGATTTGACGCCTCATTGCTTATTACTACGCCAGCACCATGACTGGGTGCTTCATCCCGGCTGCTCTGCACTGTATTCCGATATGGCACGTGGACCCGGTAGCTTGATGACCCACATGTCGGCGAAAGGGCCTAGAAGATTTATAAAAGCGAGCGCTCCACTCTTACGACGGAGGAGTACACGACACGAAGGCCCAGTGAACTGTCACTTGTACTTTATATAGAACTATAGTTTTGCTGTTTCGCATGATCCATCGATACAAACCCGATTAAACATGAAAGAGTGGGATTTTTCCCGCGCGGCATATGATACTGGCCATACATTTCAAAGGCAATTTTAATGTATGTAAACTGAATAATTAAGTAATGATATGATATCTAGTAAAACTAAAAACACATATGATTTATTGTGTTAGAGTGTAGTAGTGGTGCTGTATTGCATAGTTGTTAGATGTAACATGCGAGAACGTGTAGAGATGTAGTTTTGGAGGGCCTACAGAGAGAAAAGCGTAATACGTTCACCGAACTTCAGGATAAGCTGATTACGGTCACTATATACGTTTTGCGGTGATTATACGGTCACTTGCTCATGGTTCGATATTGGATTGCACTCTGTTGAACGG
The DNA here is from genome assembly GCA_902687465.1 of Secale cereale. NCBI lineage: Eukaryota > Viridiplantae > Streptophyta > Magnoliopsida > Poales > Poaceae > Secale > Secale cereale. Next base: position 114,758,984 of record LR738711.1, read on the forward strand.
CCAAATAGTCTGCGTGGCACCATGTTGACTAGTTAAATTGAACATGTTCCTAGTGGGTCCCACCTGTCAGTTCGCATAGGGAAAAGGTCGGATAAACACAAATTTACGCAGGCGCAACAAGACTCCACCCCGTGCGCGGGAATCACCTGGTTGTGTATGTGTCTATCACGGCCTGATGTGTGCGCATGCATGTGTAGGTTGAGCACTTGAGCATGAGAGTGTGTGTTGGTCATGTGGTGTACTGGTGTGTGCATGCATGCGTGCGTCTGTGCGTGTGAGTGTTGCGTGCATGCGTGGCTGCGTGTGTACGTGTGAGTGTTGCGTGCGTGCGTGGGTGCATGTGTTCTTGTGAATGTTGCATGCATGCAGTTTGTGTGCATGCATGCGTGTGTGTATAATCACCACACCAGCTCATGTGTGTTAAAATAGACGGCTTAGCATACCAATACAAGGCCACCTTGTCCGTTGTGCCCGCGGTCATGACTTCGAGCCACCATCCAATATTTTGTTGTCGTTTGTTTTCATTCTTACTAGCAAGATGCCCGTGCATTGCACGTAACATCAAGATGCATTTGTATGACTAGTTTATCTTGTGAGAGAAAAGGAAGAACGAGGGAAGGCCGTATTTGCAAATGTGGAGAGGTGTGTGGGTACCTTTTTGCAAAATTGTCATAGTTTCTTTCCTATCCGTTAGATATAAATCGGACGGCCTATATTGCAGGATGGCAGGAACACCATCATCACCAACTCTATTTTTTTATAAGAGTGTATTTTATCCCTACTCTTATAAAAAGCATAGTTGGTGATGATTGTGTGCCTGCCATCCTGCAATATAGGCCGTCCGATCTATATCTGACGGATAGGAAGAAACTATGACAATTTTGCAAAAAGATACCCACACCCCTCTCCACACTTGCAAATAAGGCCTTCCCTTGTTCATCCTTTTCTCCCACAAGATAAACTACTCATACAAATGCATCTTGATGTTCCGTGCAACGCATGGGCATCTTGCTAGTATTTTATAAGAGTGTAGATGTAGAGTAGATACAAACCGACATGTGAGCCCGATGGTAGTGAGATAATGTGATGCAACACTAGAGGTGCCACGTGGAGCGTTTAACTGGTCAACTAGTCGTGTCTTGAGCAAATACAGAGTTGTACGGTGAGCCCGTGACTGTATAATAACCACAAAATGTAAATGGTGACCGTAATGAGTGGATTCTGAAGTCCAATGTACGTATCGTGCTTTCGCTTCAAATACAATGATCGTCATTGTATACATCACGAGATAAAGATGAAACATGCGTGAATGTGCTGGGGGCTTACTCTTAGAGGACCTGGAGATAGTTTGTGTGCGTATGTGAAAGGGGCGTAGATGGGGGTATGCGATGGAGAGAGAGATGCTCTTCGTTTCTCTTTACTATGACTAACTTTATATATAGTATAAAAATATACAAATTCATAGTGCAGAATAAATATCATTGTGGGCACCATGCAATGCAAGCGTTCATACTCCTCCATACAACTTTGTAATGTTGTATATATGTAGAAATTCTAAAATATTTTTTGGCCACACTTTATTCAAAAGGAATGTTGTATGCGAAATAGACGTGAAGAGAGGGCTTTTTAGATCAATGGGGTATGTGATGTAACATGTGTGAATGTGTAGTTTATGCATTTGGCAGGGCCTAGAGAGGTATGTGTGTGTATTACATATTCGAGAGAGGCATGGATAGAGGGCCGGCAGGGGGCGTGGGAGAGATAGCACGTGAAATGAGAGTGGTATAGAGAGAGATGAATATGACATCACGACGAGAGATTCTCTTGAGTGTGTATATGCAAGGGGGAGTGGATAGAGGCACCAGGAGCATTTTTTGTGTGTGTGTGTGTGGTGTCTGTGTTGGTATGTGTGGGTGTGAGAAGATAACGAAACGTGGGGGCAGAGGGTGTGTCACCGCGTGAGGTCCAGTGGGTCGAGGTGAGGCCCTTTGTTTGGTTCCATCCCGCACCACATTGGTCGGCCCGTGACACATTTAGGGAGACCCATGGATGACTAGTCATACAAGACAGAGATAGCATAATTGTGAAGGACTCTATGTCCACTGACAAAGCCGGCTAGGTTTTGTAACCCTAGGTTCTCGGACTAAGGTAACCCATTTATCTCTGATATTACTATTCATCCCACCTAACTTTAAGGGGCATCCTACAGAATGCTCTGCTAGAATCATACTCGTCGATTAGGAAGAGAGGTGTGAGACAATGAGTGAGATACATGCCTAAAGATAATGTGCGTATAGGAGACACGTAGGTAGGTCTATGTATATAGAAAGGGTCGATGGGGATTGTGCGTGTGTATGCTTGCGAGAGGGCGAGTGCTTGTGATAAAGGTTAGTGAAAACAGTTGTAAATGGTTATGAGAGGGAGGGAGGGTTATATAGAGAGCATGTGTGCGAGAAAGACACCTCGGGAGAGAGTGTGTGAGCATGTGTGAGAGACCACCGATGGAGAGTGAAACTACACGTACAAGACTGCTGTACACATGGATTAAAGATATAAATTGTATCCAAATATTAGGATGGGATCATGATATTTGCAATTCACGTAAGGAAATGTCATTGATCCATCAGACATCTAGATTCTATCGAATTTGAGCATGTCTATGTTATTATTTGACACAATTGATCCACATAGTTCGTATTTTGAACTCTAGACAATGCATCGCTTTAGCAATCGGATATAACGTGAGTATAGTTCATGTTGTGTGTGTAAAGCACATTATACATACGAAAGTTAGACAATGAACATTATAAATAGCTACCTATGGACTAGCATACATTTAATTCAACTTAAGGTGGTTTAAAATATCGAATTCAACATGAAGTCCATTCAATTATTTGAATTTGATATCATGGCATTTGTAAATCATACCTAAATTATGGGGGCACCAATCTTTGCTCTGATTTTGTACATAATAGCATATGTAGTCGTGTACAAAATAGATTCTAATTTAGCTCCTCCATTCCAAAATAATCGTAGTTATATGATTTTCAAGTGTCAAAATTTCAAAAAGAAGCGGATAATTTCATGAGGTTTTCAAACATAGAAGGTCAAATTTAACGTTATCTATTTAGGTCAATCCTCAAAGTTCAAGAGTACTCTAAACGTGAATGCTTGTGTTTCAAAATTTCGAACGAAGCGCCAAAAGAGCCTCTACTCGCCCGAAACCGCGTGAGACCAATGTTTGGTAGTACAAGGAAATTTCTTTTCTAATAACTCCGACCCGTGAAACCTACTGGCCCGACGTCCAAAGGTCTAAACCGGGGTAGGTTTGTAGCTTCATCTAGACGCCACGCATCCGCCTTCGAAAAGCATTCATACACAATGGCCGCCTAAGCACACATGCGCGCGGCCGAAATCGCTCCCGCCCACTATTTGGGACACCTGGGATTACCATCCTACCCCCGACCCGCAGTAGGTCCGAAATTTAAGAGGGGGGCCAAGTTTGTACTTTCCCCAAATTTCAAACAACCGCGTCCCATCTTCTGTTAAAAAAAGCCAAAAAAAGCGCGTCCCAGACCCGAAACATGCTTCTCCCCCCTCCCCCCGCCCACCTGTCCGATTCCCCATTCGTACTCTGTGGGCGCAAAAACTACCTCTCCACCAGCTGCGAAACCCCGGCGTCCTCCGTCCGCCACCCCATTCCACACATCAATCGCCGCCCTCCTCCATCAGGCCGAAGCCGATACCCCGACGTCGTCGTCCACCACAACCTCAACCGCAACGCCCTCCACGGCTAGTAGTTGAAGCCAAGGCCGACCCGTCCATACCCAAGCTAGTTCAACCACGCCGTCCTGCGCCTCACCGCTGTCGCTCCAACTTCGCCACCCTCCACCGCACCGGAGCTGTTCTTGCTACGCCACCCTTCGCCGCCTCGGATCTACTTCCCCTCCGCCGACATACGGCCACAGCAACACAGTCAACAATTTGGCCATGGGTTCGTCCAAGCCTGCACCCTCCTCCGGAACATCGGTTTCCTCGGCAGAAAGAAGAAGATCGGCACGACATGTGGAGGCGACCACACCGGCAACCGAAAATGGTACTCCTCTTCCCTTATTCGTGCAAATCTTACGTGTCTACTTGCACGGTATTCATACCACAGAAGACACTAGTTGGCCGCTTCTTCTTGATACTAGATGTTCCTAGTAACTCGCGATGCACAAGGTTTCTCCTCATATACTATTTCACCTTAGCTAGAGGTCCGTCGCTCCCCCTAAATTTCAATTCCTGGCCAGTTGATTCCCAATTAACGGAAGCATTTCCCGGCGTAATAGGCGCTCGTCCGCCTATTACGCCGGGGAAGCAGCGCCTCGGTGTTTATCTTAGGGGCGTGTGGGGCCTAGAGCTACTGGCGCCCGATCTGGAGGTCGGCCGGGATTAAAGGGATGGCCTGGGGGCGCTGCCAAGCACGGCGGTGGTGTGAGGTCGAGGGGAGGGCGGGGCGGCGGAGCTAGGGGTCTGGGCCGGTGGTCGCTGGCGGTTCGAGAAAGATTATCAATAGTGACTGGAGGGAGGTAGACGAAGGCCATCTGCCCGTTCTTTATAGATCAGACGGTTCATTAAAAAAATTGACTGACCTATTTATTTTCAGTCGATTGTTACCTTCATATGACCACATGTGGTGGTGTGCTGGAGGAGTACCCGCATTTCCTGTGCTCATATATTACAAAATCATACGGAGTAGAATCTAATTTTGTTTGCCATGCAATGTTGTAGAGCTATCATATGTCTCATGTCATTTATTTTCCAGCCACCTGCTATCTGCTACTTTTACAATGCACTAGTTCTGCACACACTTCACCCATACTCTCACTATTGTGTTTCTATGCAAGGGTATTTCAGACTCTGCTACTATGAGAGAAGCAAAAAAGAAAAGAGAGAAGTTGCTCCAGCGTGCTAGGCGGATAAGCCATACACATTTCAACCTTATAATAGGTGTAGTGTCAGCAGATGGAGACGGTAAACGTAGCTGTGAAGTTGATGACCTCGCTTGAAATGAACCACCATCCCAGGTGCTTGCTTTAACTTCGTGACGTCATATGTGGTTGCATGTTCCATATGGTGGCTAGCTTGTATTCAAAAGGCTGAAGTTGGTCTTTATTAAGATAAGGAAAGATATTTTTTACATGAACCACCAACCTGTGAGCACCAGAAGACAAATAGCTAGTCAGGGCACTAGCCGAGCCAGTGACAAGCCCAGCAAAGAGAGGCATCACCTGGAAGCCAACTAAAAGCCGCGATGGTGGGGAAGCAGCACGCTTCCCACCAGGCTCTCAGGTCCTGGATGATCATGCTCACCACTCCAGCTGGATGTCTAGCTTGTATTGCTTCCAATTTGGTTAAATTGCGTCTGCTTAGCTTACACATTATACCTTTAAATATGACATGCCTTTCTGTTTTTGGTACATACTAGTACATCTGTGTATTAACCATATTCTTACATCAAACTAATGTTCTTGTGTATCCCTCATCAATCACTTATGATGAGGTTGCCAGGCAAGTCGATTACTCCACATTTAAAGAATGCAGCGTCAGCCTCCCGACATGATTCTCAAGAAACAGCAAGGCTAGATGAAGATAGTGAACGTAGCTCTATAGTTGATTACCGCATTTCCCCTACACTAGCATCGCAGGTGCTTGCTCTAACTTGGCAGCGTGATATGTGGTTGCGTGTTGCATATGGTGTCTAGATTATAATTTTTCCAATCTGGTTAAACTGCATGTGCTATTCTGCTTAGCTTATACATTATGCCTGTTAATGTGACATGCCTTCCTGTATTTAGTACATAGTACATCTGTCTATTAAGCATGTCCTCACATAAAACTATTGTTTTTTTGTATCCCGCATAAATCAATATGACGATACACCTTCAGTATATGCAGTGTGATATTAGTTGCATCTTTGATATGATTTATAGTATGCGCTGCTTCTAATTTGTTGAAATGCCATTTGTGATGGGACACTTTTAACTTGGTAGAGTCATATTGGTTGCATCTTTCACGTGTTGTCTAGCTTGCATTGCTTCTTATTTGGCGAAATGGTTTCTGCTTAGTTTACACAAACATTTGTGAATATGCCATGTCGTCCTGTTTTTCATATTATTCCATCCTGGAATCATGTGTTTGCCTTACATCAAAGTAGTGATTGTTAGTATCATGCACGAATGAGTTCTGAAGAGTGAATTTTATTGCTTTTTCTTGTTGGTCTTACTTGACAATTCAAAATCAATAAAGCGGAAGGAAGTTAGCATGGCAGCGGATGAAGGTGCTCCTTCCAAATGGAGGGCCTCTACAGATTCTACTCCTCCATCCCCCCAAGATGATTTCCAAGACAACACATGCATAGACACTCAACGTAGCTGTGTTGGTGATGAGCACGTCTCCCCTAGTGCACCATCATAGGTGCTCCCTCTAACTTGGCATTGTTATATGTGGTTGCATGTTATGTATGATGTATAGCTTGTATTGCTTCTAATTTTATTGAATTTCATCTGCTTACTTTACACATTATACTTGTGACTAAGACACATGTTCCGGTTTCTAGAAGATACAATATCTGTCTATCACACCATGTTCTTACATCAAAGTACATTTGTTCTGAAGAAATAAATTGATATTATTTTTTTATTGTCGGCTTGACTTAACATGGCACAGAGCAAGAGGAAGCAAGACATAACGACAAGGAAACGGAAGTGGAACAATCCTGTAGATTCTGCTGGTACTGATGGTGCAATAGAAGGTCAAAGTCTAGCGGAAAATTGTACCGACAGGGTATCCCATGCTACACGAGCTGCAGAACAAGCCAAACAGAAACAAATAGCTGCCACCAAACAAGCAGAGACAACCCTAGTCGTTGCAACACCTTCCATAGTACCACCAGCTGCACGATTTACTCATCGGTCAACTCAGCTAGCAGCACGTTCCCAAGCTCCCTTGCCACCTGACACTATTTCCGAAGCACTCTTGACACAAGATGAGTTGGCAAGATTAGATGAACTTTGTGAGCTTCAACAGCAAGAAGGTAGTTGCCGGAGTCAAGTTACAGTTGCATGCTTCTTTATATGTAGTCTCACAGTCTGATGTACACTAACACTTCCTATGTTTGTTGTTGGACTAGCACCTAGGCGCAACAAGAAACAAACATCACGGATAATGCTCGATAGGTTAACTAAATCTAGAGGAGGGAGAATGGAGATCTGTTTTGAGGCAGGTTTAAAATGGCCACGTGATGCTACAGAGTCAGCCAAGTTAGTATCAAAGGCATCGGTTGCTGTTAGGTGTCATGTACGTATCCTCCCAACATGGATTCAGTACAGGAATGACAAACATAAAACCCAGTTCAACACCTTGCTCGACCATTTATCTGTAAGTATGGTTATGTATGGAAACTAGTAATATCGTGTTGCTCTGTCCAATACTTTCTAGGTTGCTGATAATGAGACTCCCATAATTTTGAACATATGAGGTTCAAGTTGGATAGCCAAGATGATGCAACCAGACAAGCTTGCACCCATGTTTTCAAGTCTGCTCTGCGACAGTATCGGTATAACTTGAGGAAAACTCACTTTTAAGGCAAGGCTAACCGTGAACTTGCCCAAACATCTCTAGTGGAAAATATATCTGATGAGGACTGGAGAGACCTTGTTAAACACTGGTCTGATCCGAAGTATCAGGTACATTATATATATGTGATCAGATCACATGTTGAAGTCCTATTTACGCATGTGCCACACAAATCTATCTTCTTGTAGGTGAACTATTCAAAGTACAAGGCCAACCGTACGAAAGTGAAATTCCAACAGACGACAGGATCTCATAGCTATATTGCACACTGCGAGGCTCTTGTAATTAGCTGCTGTTTCATTCTTTTCACTTTACCATATTATCAGATCTATATTGACTTGTTCCAAATGCAGAGAAAAGCCCGCAAGGACCAAAAAGCACCTGAACCAAATGATGTGGAAATCTTCAAGGACTGTCACACAGCAAGAAGAAGGGCATGACTACACTAGTCAAAGCCGCTGTTGTAAGTCCTTAATCCTCATGCCTTTTAACTACTACTAACTCTGACTTGTGCCTTGAACTGCATGGTTTGTAGCCAATGTCTATTGCTCTTTTCAATTTTATACACAATTGTCTTAGCGTATCATTGCACCTTACAAGGTTTAAGATAGAGGAGTGATGTTCCTTTGATCTTGACCTATAATCTAGTTCCGTGCTGGACTTGCACACACAAAGTTACAATTGCATGTTTGTCTATTCTCAGTTGTTTTGTGATATGAATGATGTCATACTATGCTTACCGTATTATAAACTTCGTCTCTTTATCCTTAGCCCTCAATACAATGTGAAGAAATAGACAATACATTAGCGATGGTACATGGTCATATGTTTGGAACCTGGTTTTATTATGTACTTTGCAATAAAATACAACTATTATTTTACATGGGTTCACCAGAATAAGTTCTGTATATAGACCAAAGATATTTTGTTTGGTTTTGCTGCCTCCTTAATATCTTCTGTTTTGGTACTACTAATGTAAAACCTCAACTTCTCAGCGAGCTATGGAAAAATGGTGGAACCGCCACCTTCTGAAGGTGGCGAGGCAACTATAACCGCAATGTCAGCTCTTGCTGCAGTGGGTTAGTGCCTGTCCACTAACAGTGCCAAAAGCACGTTCCTGCGTAATATTTGCTTGGTTTTTAAGGCAATCTCGTCCAAACTGTCTCATGATCAAGATATGCAAGCTCAAAACAATGTTGTATCTGCGCTCAGACACAAGTCCATTCCCTAACAGAGACCCTTTGTGAAACAAGGAGAGACATTGTTCGATGTTGTCAAGATATGCATGGTTTTGAAACCAAACTATCAGACATTTGCTATGTTGTTCAGGAGCCTAGGAGAACTGAAGGCGAAGGTTATGGTGCTCCATCGGGAAATACAACATGAAAACATAACAGTCAGGTCAAATGAACTGAGCTTCTGAACTTCTGGTGGTGCATTTATCTACTAGACTGTTAACTTTTATGCCAACCTTCCTTTTGTTTTATAGTTTTAATTTGTTTTGGTGCGATACAAAATTTGTTCTTAACGTGCAGCCACCGGCTGAAGAAAATAGCAAGCCATTTTTGTATAGTGTAGGGTGTTCCCTATATTTGCACTGGGGCGAACTTTAATGCCCACCGGCTGTAGTCAACATGGGCCTCCTACCGGCCGTAGAAACAATGGGCCTTCTTTCTTTCAAAAAAAACAATGGGGCTTCTACATGGCGTAGAAACAAGGAGCCTTATACGGGGTGTAGACACAATGGGCCTTCTATGGGCCGTATCATAAATGGGCCTTCTACGGGTTGTATGATCGGTTGGCCAAACATGGGCCAATAACAGACCACATTATGGCCGTAAATGGGCTAGAGTTGAAATCGTCCATTCATGGGCCGACCATAACGGGCCATCGTTAATCAGCCATATTTTGATGACGCTATGAAAATGGCCCAACGTACTAAGAGGCCACAAACGGGCCGACTGTAAACACGGGCTGAATTTGGCCCACAAGCAGAAAATGACATTAACTGGCCATAAGTAAACGAATATGGAAATGAGCCCAAGAATAAATGGGCCCCGAGAAAGCCGAAAGATAACATGGGCTGGAATCGGCCCAACGGAATAATGGGTCGTTAATTGGTATAAAGTGATACACTGTTCATTACAGGCCAGTTTCACCACATGCCGTTAATGGGTACAAAGTGATACACTGTTCATTATGGGTCAGTTTTACCACAGGCCGTTAATGGGCCGAGAGTAATAAGGGCCTCATATGGGCTGAAAGATGTCATGGGCCATACATGGGCCGGAAGTTAAAACGGGCTGGATTTATATTGGACGGCCCAAATGACGTTACTGGGCCTAATTCGGATAGGCCATAAACGGGCCTGGGTTAGCGGGCTGTACAAGGGCTATATGCGAACAGGCCGTTAACAGGCTTGCCGTGGGCCGGCCCGCCACCTTTTGACCAAGTCAGACGGGCTGGCCTTTTCACAGGAATGGGCCTCTGTTAGGCCGTGCCACGTGTTGGTGTATCATATGCGCTTTGGGTCCAATGAGTGGATGACATCTGTTCCAATGGCGAGTCGACACGTGTTTCCTCCAGCCAATGATGATTTTACACGTGGAAAATCCCCATTGGTCGGGGCTGTTAACGGGTTATCGAATCCAAAACCGCACCCGATAGCTTAACGGCGTTCCGTTACGGTGGATGCCACGTGTCGGTCACCCTTGACGAAAGCACTTCTGTGACGCGCGATTTATCATCATGGAAGTGGACACTTCCGTGATGATGATTTTGGTAATGTCATGGAACACTTCTACGACAGCACATGTATGACTATCTTGATTCTGTCATAAAATCGTCATGGATGTACATGTATGACAGAAAATGTGACCTACTGTGACAAACACGTATCATGACTGAAGTGTATATTTTTTGTAGTGTCTAGTATTTTCAATGGTCGTTCTTCATAGGTCAGGTCTGGTTGTAATTCAATATCAAAGTCTGACACTTGTGGTGGTGGCTTGTTGCATATCTTGAGTTGAGATATGTGGAAGACATTGTGAATTCTGGATAGATGTTCTGGTAATTCGAACTTATAAGCAGATGTACCCTTCTCCTCTAAAATTTTAAATGGCCCAACATATCTAGGACTCAACTTTCCTTTGATTCCAAAGCGTCGAACCCCTCTCATAGGTGAGACTTTTAGATAAACCAAGTCTCATACTACCAATTGCATAACCCTCCTTTTCCGGTTAGCATAGCTCTTCTGCCTACTTTGTGCAATCTGGAGTCGCTCTTTGATTAGTTGGATCTTCTCATCATTCTCTCTCACTATGTCAGAACCAAGTAATGGTCTCTCTCCAACTTCATACCAGCATATAGGTGATATGCATTTCCTCCCATACAATACCTCATATGGAGCCATTTGTATGCTGGATTGATAACTATTATTGTAAGCAAATTCCGCTAGGTGTAGATGCTTATCCCATGATTCTCCAAAGTTCATTACACACGCTCTCAACATATCCTCAAGGATCTGATTTACCCGCTCTGTCTGGCCATCGGTTTGGGGATGATAAGCCTTGCTAAAGTGGAGCTCAGTTCCAAAAGACTTATGTAGGCTCTTCCAAAAGATTGATGTAAACACAGAACCTCGGTCAGATGTTATGGTCTTTGGCACACCATGGAGGGCAACTATCCTCTGTAAGTACAGTTTAGCCAACTTATTGAAGGAATATTTCTGGTTTGTAGCAATGAAGTGTGCTGACTTAGTGAGTCGGTCGACCACAACCCATATGGCATCCTTCTTCTTTGGTGTCATAGGCAAACCAGTAATAAAATCCATACAAAGATCTTCCCATTTCCAAACTCGTGTCTCTAATAGCTTTAATAACCCGACATGCCTTTGATGCTCCGCTTTTACCCTTTGACATATTCTGCATTTCCCTCTTCATGCCAGGCCACCAAAAATTTCCCTTCACATCCTTATACATCTTCGTGCTCCCAGGATGGATAGTGTATAAAGTGTCATGAGCTTCATGCAAAATAATTTCCTTGATCTGTAGATCATATGGCACACAGATCCTGTTATGATTCCAAAGAACTCCTTCATGGTCGAACTTGAATTGTGAAGGCTGTCCCGCTTGAATTGTTCTAATTTCCTCTTTGATGAATGCATCCATTGCTTGCTTTTCCTTAATCTGATCTAGCAATGTTGGGTGAAATGTCATGGCTGCTATATTAGCACTAGAAGTGGCCTCTCTCAGCTCTATTCCCATCTTTGCAAGATCCTGCAGTAGCTCTTTGCCATACGCTTCAATTGATATGTGGTTGCATTGCTTCTTTCTACTAAGTGCATCTGCCACTACATTTGCCTTACCAGGATGATAGTTAATTGTCAGATCATAATCCTTGATTAGTTTCAGCCACCTCCTCTGCCTCATGTTCAACTCTTTTTGTGTAAATATGTATTTGGGACTCTTGTGGTCGCTGTACAGTGTGCACTTAGAACCATATAGGTAGTGCCTCCAGGTTTTCAGTGCAAACACAACAGCCCCCAGCTCCAAGTCATGGGTAGGACAGTTTACTTCATGCATCTTTAATTGCCTAGAATCATAGGCTATCACTCTATCATTTTGCATCAGAACACATCCTAGTCCAGATTTTGAAGCATCACAATACACCACATAATCTTTTCCACTTTCAGGTAATGCCAACACTGGTGCGATAGTTAACCTTTTCTTTAGTTCCTGAAAACTTCTCTCACACTCTTCAGTACAAATAAACTTGGTTTATTTCCTAAGAAATTTGGTGATTGGTGCTGTAATCTGCGAAAACCCTTATAAAAAAATCTGCGGTAGTATCTAGCAAAGCCCAAGAAACTCCTTATCTCACTTGGATTGGTGATTTTAGATGGGTCAACCTCAACTCCTCTTCCTGAAATTACATGCCCCAAGAAAGCTACTTGGTCTAGCCAAAACTCACACTTACTAAATTTAGCATACAACTAATTCTCTCTTAAGATCTGAAGTGCTATCCTCAAGTGTTCAACTGCTCTTCCTTGCTTCTTGAATATATTAATATGTCATCAATAAAGACCACTACAAAATTGTCCAGATATTGCATAAAAATCTTGTTCATCAAGTTCATGAACATAGCTGGAGCATTAGTTAGACCGAACGGAACTACGGTGTACTCATGGTGTCCATATCGAGATACAAATGGCGTCTTCTCAATGTCCTCTTCCTTCACTTTCATTTGATGATATCCATATCTCAAGTCAATTTTCAAGAAGACACATGCACCCTTGAGTTGATCAAATAAATCATTTATTCTCGGTAGAGGATACTTATTCTTTATAGTTACCTTGTTGAGGTCCCAAAAATCTGTGCATAGCCTCAACCCTCCATCTTTTTTCTTTGGAAATAATACCGTTGCTCCCCATGGTGACATGTTTTCCCTAATGAATCCTTTTTCCTTCAGCTCATCCAAATGTTTATTGAGCTCTGCTAACTCTGGTTGTGACATCTTGTAGGGTCTTTTGGAGATAGGTGATGCCCCAGGCATTAAAACAATGCCGAACTCTAACTCCCTATCAGGCGGCATACACGACAGTTCATCCAGAAATACATCAGGAATCTCACAAACTACAGGTATATCATTTCTTTCTTTCTTTTGTTCACTTGCTGCCATTACTAAGGGATTGTTGGGTCAGGTTCTACTTCCAAAGTATATCAGCCTAGAACCATCAGACTTCCTTATGGATACACTTTTAAGTTCACAATCTACTTTCACTCCATTAGCAACTAACCAATCCATCCCAAGGATTATTTCTAACCCTGACATCTCTATAACATGTAGGTTTGCTAAAAATTTGGTGTTGTGGATTATTATTGGTTGATTTCTGCGCATTTCCTCTACTGTAATCTTGCCTCCTTGTGAGTTAACTCCTAAAGCCTTTTCCAATGGTGTGCATGTTAATCCATTCGTATTCACAAAATCTTGGGAAATAAATGAGTGTGTGGCACCGGTATAAAAATAAATGTACCAACTGAAGGAGGAATGAGTAGTTTACCGATGACAACATTTGAAGCTTCTCCTAGTTGCTCTACAGCCACATAATTCAGCCTTGGCTGTCCTTCTACTTGTCCTGCACGCCCAGCTCCTCTTGCTGCATAGTTCATAGGTCCGCCTTGTCCTCGCCCAGCTGGTGGATGATGCACTTGAGTCTGCTGCATAGGTGGCCTTGTAGGATTTGCGGGAGGAGAGGTGCAATGGAGCTTGTGGTGTCCTCGTCTCCCACAATTGAAGCAAAGTCTTGTACCATTCATACAATCTCGAGTAGCATGACCTTTTCCACACTTCCCACATTTAGGAACAAAGGTTGGCTGAGTAGGAAATCTAGGTCGTGGTGGTGGCATATGAGGATGCACTGGTCCAGGCATCATAGGACGTGGGTGCTGCATCATGGGGCCTGGATCTACCCTTGCTTTCTTTCTTCTCTCTTCACTTACGTTGGCATGCTCATTCTCAAGTATGAAGGCCATGTTGACAAGGTCTTGAAACTGGGTGATCCCGTGAATTGAGAGGTGCATTTTCATGAATGGATGCAACCCCTCCATAAACTTTTCCACCTTCTTGGCTTATGTATTCACATCATCCGGAGCATACCTTGCCAAATCATTAAACTGGTCTAGGTAGTCATTTATCCTTTTACTACCCTAAGTCAGATTGCGAAACTCCCCCCTTTTGATATCCATCTTTCCTTTTGGAATATGGGTCTGACATAAATTCTCCTTGAACTCCTCCCAAGTGATAGGATGATTTTTTGTTCGGTTAAGGCAGAAATTTCTCCACCAAGCCGCTGCTGGTCCGGTTAGTAGGTGCGATGCATATCTCACCTTCTCTTCATCTGAGCACCCTATGGTTTCCAAATTATGTTCTGCTTCTATCAGCCAATCATATGCCTCTAGTGGATCCACCGCCTTGGAGAATGTGGGTGGCTGAGTTTTCAGAAATTCTCCCAAGCTAACTCCTGCACCGGGTAGGTGTGCTCCTCCAGGAACTAGTCTTGTTAGTATCGCTATGAGGAAGCGGTTCTGGTTCTCTTGGGACTCCCTTCGAGAATTCTCCATGAACTTAAGGACATCCCCTAGATTGCCTTCTCCACCCATAAGTCCAGAAGTTCCAGCATTGCCACTTTCCGGGTTGCTTGGAAGTTGCACCGGTCCAGGTAGAACACTTTGATCTTCTGAAGCTGGAGTACCCCCATGCTAATCATGGGCGCTTGATCCCAAATGAAAGACAAGGTCTTGCTCAGTCAAACCATTGTTATTCATCCTACATTTTTTTCTAGTTAGTTGGTTACTTCTTTGCATGATTATTGATTCAAATCAGCAAGCACAAGTGCAAGTGATACCAATAAATAACATGTTCTCCTTAAATTTGCAGTAATCAAACATGAAGTGAAATCATGGTGGCAAATGCCTCTTACTAATGAGAATGATACCACTCCAATTACTCACTAAAGCACACAATAGTAAGGTATTACGAGCCTCCTAATGCACACAACTTATATACTATAGAACAAGTACTTATATTACAACCAGTACATCACATTCTTAGGGCCGTTTGGATGGCCACCAAAGTTGGCCATGCCAATAAATTGGTCATGCCCTTAACTTTTGGCTATTGTTTGGTTCAGGACTAATTTTGGCTCACCCCACCAAACTTGGGCGTGCGCCCGTGCAGTTTTCGCCAATGCCTGGGCGAAACGGGGGCGCGGAAAACGCCCGCCAAAAAATTGGCGAGCCCGTGACCCTTCGTCCTCACCTCTTTCCTTAATTTTTCTCTTGAGCTGATCTGCATCTATCAAAGGGCGTTGACCTACACTACTCCACCCAGCACCAGCGAATCAATGATGCTCCACCTTTCTTGCTCCTCTCTCAAGTGAATCACATTGAAAGTTCACTGGCCGGAGGCTGGAGCGCCCCTAACCGTGCGCTCGACCCTGTTTCCTCTAATGTGATTTCTCCCACTCCTGCTAGATCTTAATTTTTACCAAATCACTTTTCTATGTGCTGTTACTAAAAACACATGTTGATTTCATTAGTAGGCTAGTGCCTAATACTATTGAATTTGATTGATCCTGCTTCTCTTTGTCCTTGTGTGCTGATCCACAAGCACATTCTTGCCATCTCTGTTAGCTATTTAGCCAAAATAAGCTATTCACCCAAGTAAATGTATAGCTACCATTTTACAAGATTTATGTTCGAGCTAGTATGCATATATCTGCAATCACCTACTTTAATTTAGTTTTTGCACTGGTGACACCTATCAGCAATATAATGGGTAAGAACAAGTTTATTGTCATAATGTTCTAGCATATTCAGTTTGTTTGTATTTTGTAATGTACGGAGTAGTTTGTATGGTCTTGTATTTATTTTTCCTTTTCACACTTTTTATGTAAATAATTTCAGTTTGTAAAGTTTCCAAATATTTGGATTGAAACCAAATGATAGCAAATGGTTTTGCCCAAAATCTGGCAAGTACTAATGGCTACAATCCAAACAGACATGGCTTGCCAATTTTTTGGTCATGCCCATGGATTGGTAATGCCAACTATTTGGCAGGGCTAGATGGGGCTCAATCCAAATAGCCCCTTAATTAAGGGCATAACTGCATTACAACTATAGCACACACCACATAGGGTTCAGATCCTACTAGTACATAGGGGACAAACTCTGCCTTGCGGTTCACACATATTTTACATAAGCACACATGTTCAGGCTGCCACTACACTAAGTCACTAACTACTGTTGATCCCAAAAGACTAGTCTATGGCCAAGGCGTCCCATGCCTAAGAGTCTGGCAGATTGGAACTTGCTTAGGCGATGCCGCTGCCACCGCCATTGTTGCTACCACTGCCACTTCCATTGCTTCCGCCGCTGCCACTCGCGCCAAGCCCAAGTACCCTTGCATAGGTAGTAGCCTCCCTATACTCCCTCAAGCTGACACTCATGTGTGGGTGGATAAAGTCAGATTGGTGTGGTCATGAAATAGGCAAGTGAGGTAGCTGCTGCTGCTGCTCTATATCTGGCTGTAGGGCTGGTTCTGGTTCAACTATATGTTCAGGTAGTGGTTGGGGTGGTGTAGGTGGTATGTTTGGTGAGGGTGGAACTAGTAGCCCATCTAGGTTGTCTACTTCCTCAACTTCTTCCGGTTCCTCTAGTTCTACTTCCTCTGGATCCTTCTCCTTCCTCTTCAACATCACCTGGTACTATTATAGGATTAAGAGGACCTCCACGCATAGCATTCAATGCTCCGTGAAGCATAACCCTATCATGTCCGCTCATCTGATAACATTGATAACAGAATTGGGTTTTTTCCTGGTGTCTAATCTCTTCCTTCATTGTATGGTAGATCATTGTATCATCAATCATTGCCATACTAGAAGTGATGCTTACTATTGAAGCAGCAGGTGCAGGCTGTGCTAATGAAGACCCGACACCCAGGATTGCTCCTCTAGGCCCTTGCTGATGGTTCTGCCCAAAACTTCCAGAATCAAGTGCTGGCAAGTCACGGTATCCGGTGGTGCGCAGTTTCTCTCCAAAGCATGCTCGCAGTCCATGCATAGCTTCCTTGGCAACCTCCTGCATGGCTAGGATGTCATCGGATGATCGATGTATTATGGAGAGCTCCACATAGAAGTCCATATCTTATGGAACACCACTAAGCACCACAACTACGCGTCTGTAGGAGTGTGTTCCATCATCTGGCATCTCTTCGAAGAATTGTGGACATGGTGCCCCAAGCTCCTACATCATTTGCCAAAGTAGTAGGACATGCTGGCCACGAACCCTTGATGGTGGAATTCTAATTCGAACCATCTCGCAACAGGCTTCTAATTAGCATGGTAGTCATCTAAAGTTACTGGACAGAACAATAGTACTTGTGCAATATAGCAAGTATGGGTTCCAACTAAAGTATTTCTACCGTCTCTAACTATCTGGGTGGCCCTCGAAACCATTGCTCTTATATCACCTGTGACGACCCTTGTCATTATTAATATAGATAATGACACTAGTCCTTGGATTATTTCTTGACAAAATCTTGTCTTGTCAAATAATAATCCATGTCAGAGATTTGCAACAGGGAAATAGCTAGAGATGGTCATTATATTACAATACCATGCCACATAGGGCTAAAAGTCTCAAGTAGGCTTCTCACATGTTTGCCATATTATTACATCTCCTAACACTCGACTTCCAACTAGCAATACTAGATAGATGGTGATAAATAGTTCATGGATTACAAAGCTAGGTCATAGTTACTTATTCATCCCAACCCCCATATGCAGCATCCAGATCATACATAGCACTAGATGGATCCACATCTAGGTCCCCTGTGTAGTTGTAGCCATCACCATTGCTCTACTCACTTGGTCCAGTAGGATTCTCATACAAGCTTTGCTCTAAGAAAAAGATAATTAATAACAAGAGTGAGTACAAAGTACTCAGCAAGCTCAAATAGCAGAATGCAACACTCATGTCAACTCAATATAAATCAACAAGTCCTACCTCAACTCAACATTGTTCAAAATAAACATTTGTTGCAGAAAGTTCATTTTAATTTATAAAAGCTATCAAACACTCGTATTGCGAGATAGACCACCAATAGGTCCCCGTAGTCTCCAATCCTAGAGACTGCCATGAATTCATGTTTTTCTTTAACTCTGCAAAGTTTGTATCACTTTACCCATAGAGCTTGAAACCATAAGTGCCATCTGCATTTCCTTAGATGTGAGACATGGTTCAGAACATAAAGCTTTTTCCCATTTTGTATATTATATCTACACCCGGCTAGTGGTCACTAGCCGTTGTGTCAGGTTTCGGAACCAGCACTCCACCAACGCTTAATATATAGCGCTTGCTAATGCACCCATCCGGCATTAGCGTGGGAACTCATCGCCCATCCTATTACTACTTACCCATGTGGAGAGTATAATAACTTGATGGGTATTGGGCTCAACCCGTCTTAGACGAGACCATGGTTGATACGGTTATAGTACGACGCATAAAATGAGTGAAAGTTATTTAGTCTTAGTATAGTAGCCATATGTAGAGGTTCCCACCTTCTAGTATGTCCAATTCGGGCACCCTCAACCCACCAAATAATTCAAAACAAAACTGGTTTAGCTGCTCCATCAGCAAACCGAATTATTTGCCAACCACACAATTTTATTTAAAAACATTTCATGCAAGTTGATGATAAGAGATAGCAGAGAATATTGTTCTATTAAAAAATAGTTCTACTCAGCATGATCAAGGAGAGCTTGCCCAAGTTCTCGTAATCAGACCTGAACTTAGTTTGTTTCTGTAGCGCCTCCTTCTCCTGACTATATTCGCTTCCTGCAGTTCGGCAAATATATATTTCGGGACTAAGTCGAGTGAATACTAGGGAAATAAATATATACGTCAGTGCAGTGTGGTCATCCTACAGTCAAACATTACTATTTATTTTATTATCTAGAATTCTTCTTACTAAGCTTGCATTAATAGATGCGTTTAGAATAGATAACTACTAGATGTGTACCGAGTGTTTATTATACCATAATCCTACACGTGCCCTCATCCCTTCTCATTTCCTAAGCTTCTCTCTCTTTCTTGTACTAGTCTTGTACTAGTACTTTTGAACTGAACAAGCACACAAGTAGTACTAGTCCATTCATAACACAGGTCGCTGATGCCCTCCCCTAATTCCTCTGCTCTATTTTTTGGACAAGATTCCTATGCTCTATGTCTGGATCGATCTCCTCCAGCACGCCACCCTAACAGGGAAGATTGCTGCTCCGCCGCTGCCAGATCCTCAACTCTCTCTCTCTCTCCCTCTCTCTCTCTCTCTCCTGATGTAAATCCGTAGATTTCTTTTCCCAAGGATTCATCCCTAAACTCTTCTAATCCCCTCTAAGATTTGACTTGCAGGTTAGGTCCTTGTTGTGCTGTGATTCTTCTCCTCCAGATCGAAGCCGCCGACGTTGGTGTCCGTGGTGCCGCAGGGTGCTGCAGGTGAATGCTCAAGTGTGCGGCCATGGAGCAGATCGAGCATATGTGCAGGTTACTGATGCCCTTGTTTCGCTCCCTATTTTCTCTTCTTATTTTTATGCTCAAGTTTTAGATTTAGTAAATTAATTTAGTCTCATGTGTATGTGTGTGTGTACCGAGCAAGTCCATCCTAGTGCAAGATGTTGGTGTACTTTTTTTTGAATGGACCAGCTGATGGCTGGCTTGTATTGATATCATAGCAGGGAGCATGCATGAAAAAGCAAGGTGGAGTTTGATCAAGCGATCAAGGAAAGGATAAAAAAATAGGAAAAGAAAACAACTACAAGGCGAGAAAAAACAGCCTTGTGGCTACTGTCCTATGGGAAAAAATCTCATGGCGGATCCCAGAAAGGGTGCTCTAGGTGCGTTGCTCCTTCTTGGCGCCATAGCTCGATGGTTCTTGTGATGCTTGCTATTGTTTCCGCGTGGTTTGCTATCGTATGCCTGAAGGTGCATTCATTGCGTTGCTGCCATATGCTGCTCAGTAGAAGAATGATCATAGTCTTGACGCCCTTCTTGTGTTCCTGTGCGGCTTTATTGATAATTTATGCTATGATGTCCACAGGCTTGCTCTTGTGCTGCCAAATGGCGGGGTGTAGGGCGATGCATCCGTGATGCTGAGCAGTTTTTTCCCAAACTTCTAGAGAGAAGGGGCACTGCCAGAACAAATGTTGTGAGGTTTCCAAATTTCTTAGGCATAGTTGGCAAAAATACTCATTTGGCCATCCTCGCCTCTGTAGACGGTCGTTGCACCAGAGTCTGTTATGGAGCAGTAGCCAGGTCATAAATTTGAGCCTTGCCGGTGCCCAGGCTTGCCAAGGCATCTTCCTGAAGCTGGTCTTGGTCATTCCATGAAATTGGCATTTGTATGCCGAATTGGTGGAGAAGGATTCCGAGGCCGTGTGCTTCCACTGAATGGTGTCACGATTCTGCTCATTTAGACATATATTTCTTGAGATAAGCCATCTGTTCAGACGGATCACCTCCGGCCATAGGTGCTGTGTGTTTCCATGGGCAAGGTCAAGGATCCATCTTGCATTTTGCATTGCTGCATGCACTGTCCTGTTTTTTCTCCTTGAATGCTTGTGTAGTTCGGGGAACTCCAGCTTTAGCGCTTGTGCACCTGTCCAGGAGCTGTCCGAGAAGCTTGTTGTCTTCCCATCTCCCAGTGTGACTGTTGTTGAAGAATTGAATAGATCTTTGTCTCCTTGGTCGCATGGTAGTTGCATGCCAACCCATGGTCTGTTGGGTGTGATCCAAGCGAACCAGAGCCATCTCAGCCGGAGTGCACGACTGAAATGTTGAAGGTTTGAGATGCCTAGTCCCCCGTAGTCGATCGGAGTGCACACCACCGGCCAATTTACTTTACACTTTCCGCCGCTGATCTCATCCTCTTGAGCCCATAGGAAACGGCGTCTGATCTTGTCCACCTCGGTTAGAATCTTCTTTGGCACCTTAAGCACCGTGAGGGCAAAAGTTGGTAGTGCGCTCAAGACACTTCTGACGAGAACTCTCCTCCCTGCAATGGACAAGAGTCGTCCTTTCCAGCCTGCCAGCCGAGCTCGGATTCTGTCCAAAATGAACTGAAGATGCACAATCCGTAGTCTGGAGATGGTGACTGGCAGTCCAAGGTAGCGCAGGGGGAAATGCTCTTGCTGTCCTCCGAAGTTTTGAAGCACCTGCTGCAGATCGATGTGGTCACATCTTATGGCTGCAACTGAAGATTTCTGCATGTTCACTTTCAGTCCAGAAGCATGCCCGAATTCGTTAATGATATTCATGAGCTTGTCAATCTCTTCTTTTACTGGGTTGGCGAAGATGACGGCGTCGTCTGCATAGAGGCTCACCCTCAGCGATAGATCTCGACCTGGTAGTGGGTCAAGCTCGCCGAGCTCCATGGCTCGTTGGAGGAGTCTGTGCAGTGGGTCTATGGCGATGATGAAGAGGAGCGGGGACAGTGGGTCACCCTCTCTGAGCCCTCTGTAGTGCATGATTTGCTGACCCTCAGCGCCGTTAAGCAAAAAGGAGGAGGTCGATGTCGACAGTAGCACAGTGATCCAGTCGCGCCATCTAGCAGAGAATCCTAGGGCTTGGAATAGTTCTAGTAAGTATTCCCAGGAAACATTATCAAAAGCTTTTGCTATGTCTAGTTTGATCAGTAGAGGCGGTGTCTTCCTTCTGTGTAGTGCTCTAACTGCACTTTGCACATAAAGAAAACTGTCATGTGTGCCCTTCTTTGCCAGGAAGGCAGATTGTGCCGGCGAGATGATGGTTTCGATGACGTTGGGGAGGCGCCTGGAGAGGACCTTGGTGATCAGCTTGGCTATCGAGTGAACTAGACTAATTGGCCTGAAATCTGAGACTGTGGATGCCCCGTCTTTCTTTGGGATCAAAACCACCATTGCAGAATTTAAAGTGGCCAGATTGCCGCCGGCTATGCAGTAGAATTGGTGGAAGGCCCTCATGATATCTTGTTTGATGATTTGCCAGCAGCTACGGAAGAAGACTCCACTGAAACCATCCGGTCCAGGGGCTTTTTCCGCCGGCGAAGCCTTGATCGCTTCCCAAACCTCCTCTTCTAAGAAGGGGTTATCAAGGCCACCTCCTTCGATTGTGGGCATTTGAAGTTGGCTCCAGTTGATTGTTGTTTTTCTAGCCACTTTGGAGCCTAGTATTGAGTTGAAGTGCTCAAAAATGGCCTTTTCCTTGTCTACGTGTGACGTTGCGATCCCGTCGCTCGTCAGCAGGCTGTGGATGTAATTCTTCCTACGTCGTGCACAACACTTAGCATGGAAGAACTTGGTTTCTGCGTCGCCTAGCTTGATCCACATGAGCCTGGAGGCTTGACGCTTGCGCGCTCGCTCAACTGCGGCGAGGCCAAGCAGCCTCTGCTTGAGTAGACGCCTGAGGTTGAATTCCGGTGTGGAGAGGCTACGGGATTCTTGGGCTATGTCTAGGCGCAGTATGATCTCTGTTGCTATGTGGAATTGGACCTTAGCGTCGCTGAAAATGGAGGAGCTCCAAATTTTCAGATCCTTTGCAGTGCGCGCCATCTTGATGGACAGTCTTCTGAAAGCGCAGGAGCTCTGTACTGGCCTGCTCCATGCGTGGTCAACCGTGTCGTGGAAGCGTGGGAACAGTGGCCAGAAATTTTCAAATTTGAACTTGGCGCGACGACGCGGATCGGCTGCATCTGCAAGGTGCAAAGGGCAGTAGTCTGAGCACGCCGTGGATGCCGCCATCAGCGTGTTCGAAGGGAACAGGTCTTCCCAGCTAGTATTGCAGAAAAACTTGTCGATGCTGACTAGCGTCGGGTTTTCACGCTCGTTGCTCCAGGTGAAACGGCGATTTTTGCACTTGATTTCTTTGAGGCCGGCGATGTCGATGGCTCACCTGAACATGCCCAAGACCCTACGGTTGAGCTTGTGATTGTTTTTGTCTCGTGCCTCGTAGATGAGATTAAAATCTCCGTTGATGAGCCATGGTTCAGTTGATGGGGGGGTTGATCTAGCTAGTTCGTCGAGGAAGGCTACTTTTTTAGCGTCGTCAACCGGGCCGTAAACTGTGGAAAGCCAGAAGCTTTTTGCCTGACGGAGCAGCGTCACCTTGGCCGTGATCCTGAATTCGCCTACTGCGTGTGAAGCGATGCTAACTATATCGGAGTTCCAGAAAATCACCGCTCCACCGCGGGAGCCGATTGCAGGGAGGACGTCGCAATCGGTCAGGGCAGCGCCACCAATTTCCCCGACGATGGCGGGCGTCCAGTCTTCTATCTTGGTCTCCTGTAAACATAGGATAGCCGCTTTGTGCATTGCGACTACCTCACTTATCCCCGCCCGTTTCGCCGGCTAGTTTAAACCGCGGACGTTCCATGACATGATCGGGCAGAATTGTGCACTCATAGGGAAACGTTGGTTGCTCCGGTGATTAGAAGAAATCTAAATGGCCTCGGGCCTAGTACAGACACCTCCAAGCTAGCAGGGGCACGCCGACGGCCACCAATAGCCCCAAAAACACGCCGGCGCGAAGCAGACCACATGACAAAGACAGAGGAAAGGAAACCTAGCTCTAAACGGCCGAATGCCGCCCACCACCGGAGACTATTGCTAAGGTTTACTAACATGGCTAAACAGGGGCTGCAGCGGCTGCTCCCTCAGGCCCCGCAAGGCTTGCAGCGACGAGCAGGGAGTCCTTGTCGGGGCGCGTCAGTTTGGCAATGACAGTTATGTCACTGTCAGTGAGTGGCTCGTCGAAACGGCGGATGAGTGCGTCCGCGACCTCCTTCGTCATTTTCTCTTTGGGCCCAAGCAGGCCGATTTCCTTCACAATGCAAAGGGAGGCGCGTTGCGAGACTGGTGTCTTGGAGGTGTTGGCGACCTGCCTAGCGTTGTGCCTGATGGGAGCCGCGGCCACCCGCGCCTTGGGTGGTGCAGATGGACGGCGCAGGGGGGCGTTGGCAATGATCGGTGATTGGGTGGCGGTGAAGAGGCGGCGAGGGGCTGGTGGTGTGCTTTCTGCATCGGCGTTGTTGATCTCAAGCTGGCAGACGCGAGTGGTGACCGCGCCAAGATGCATCTCCAGCGTGTGAGCGGGCGTGGGGGCGCACCTGTTGTACTGCCCCAAGGCCTGGGGGGTGGTGGCGAGCGTGGGGGAGAACGCGTCCATCTGCGCCTCCGTCTCAGCGTCCTCCTTTTGCTTGTCCTTGTCGAAGTCGAGGGGGGCAGCAACTACAGCTTCTGCAGCTGCGTGGACGTCCGCCGCCGAGTTGTCGATGATCATCGACGCGAGGATGGGACGCTTTGCTTGTCTGAAGAAATCATCGACCGGGTCTTTGCCGTTGTTGATGCTGCAGCCTCCTTTTGCCGCACCGGAGCCCGTCGCCGCCCGTGGCGAGCGAGGTGTGGAGCGCCGTCGTTGGTGATGTGCTTCTCCCGCAGAGTGCCTCTTGTCGCCCGCACGGTGCTGTGCGTGTTCTTCTGGTGCCGCCTGGCGGGGGGGGGAGCGCCTGCGACGACGCGGGGCAGGAGCCGACACCGGCTGGGTCGGAGCGCGCCCACGTCGAAGCACAGCGTCTTTCCAAGACCTGCGACCAGCACCGCCAGCCCCGCCGGCATCGTCGTGGTTGCGCCCACCGCGTGGCATGCCGCGGCAGCCAAGGTCAGCCACTGGGGCACATCAGAGGCGATGCAGGCGATCCCCCCTCTGCCCATCCTCGACCTCCATGGTCCAGGTGGCAGGGATCACAGCGAAGCGAGGACGGTCATCGGTGTCGGAGTCGGATGACGGCAGTCCGCTTTGGGCGGAGTGTCAGGAGCGTGGCGATGGGGTTGGGGTCCAATCTTCGACCCTATCGACGTGGATGAGCATGGTGTAGTCGATGGTGCCCGGCGGTGGAGCAACGCGCCTGTCGGGCGGTGAGAAGCCCTGCATCTCCTCGATGCGGCCCGCGCCGCGCGGCAGGACCCCAAGCGTGTGCTTGGTGGGGACGTGGGCGACATCGTTCGTCCAGACCCAGCAAGCGAACGTCTTCGTGTGTCCCCGCTCCAGCGTCCTACTGTCGAGGCGGTCGACGCGCACCTTCTTCCCCAGGATCTCCTCGATCCCCTCCAGGGCAAATGCTGCATTGGGACCTTCTCGATGACGACCCTGACGTGGAGCTGGAGCGTGTCGAAGGCGGCATGGTCGTGCTCATGCCATGGTGCGATGTTGAAGGCGGCATGGTCGTGCTCATGCCATGGTGCGATGTTGAAGGCGGCACCATCGACTCTGATTGAGCCACGGCGAATGGCGTTGACGTGGTGCGTGGGCTGGCTGAAGATGACGAGCTAGTGCTTCGGGTAGTGAGCCATGACCCTCAGCTGGTTCACCGGGACGGCAAGCTGAGCCTCCAGCGCGTAGCCCACCGCCATGGGGGACGTGGCGTTGACGCTGTCCGACGCAGTCATGGTGACTGCGTGGTTGCGCAGGAAAAAGATGGCCTGCTCTGTCGCCGGGGAGGACAAGGTAAGCGAGTAGCTTTCTCTGGGGCGGCGGGATGGATCGATGTGGTGCTACATGGCCGGAGTGGTGGTGGGCATGGTGGATGTAGCAGGCAGCGGGAAGCAGAGGCGTGAGTGGATCGGCGCCGGAGGAGCGGCTCGCAAGGGACTGGAGCGCTGGAAATTTGGGCAGTGCTTCTCTATGTGGCCGGGTAGCTCGCAGAGGATGCAGTGTATGGGATCGCGGCATTCAACACGGCGGTGCTTCTTGCTGAGGCAGCGGAAGCAGCGGCCGCGGAAACGGCTTGAGAAAGCCCCGCGGGCGGCGTCCGCATTGAAGCCACCGCGCCGGTCCGGCCGCTGCACCCAGGGGCGCGCCCTGTAGGCCGTCGGGTCGGAGACCGGGCGCTTCTTCTTCTGATGGCTGACCTCAGTCCATCCACCGTCCTTTCCTGATGTGGAAATCTGGGCAGCTGGGGGGGATGTGGCGACGATGATGGATTTAAGGCGCTGCGACGGGAGCGGTGGTGGGGCGGCTTCGCTTGAGTGTGCTACAGCAAGCGGCAGCGGGGATTGCTGCGGAATCCGCGGCCGATCGGCCGGATCTGGGGAAGACTCGATCTGAGTCTCCGGCACCTCGGACGGACCAGGGGAAACGGGGGGAGTCCACTCTGGTGGATACGGATCGGAGCATGCGCTCGCAGCTGGCGATGGCGGAGGGGACGTCGCCATTAAGGCTGGTGGGTGGCCGCCGCGGCCGGAGCGGGCAGCGGCGCGGGGCGCGGGGCGCAGGGGAGGGGGGAGGCTTGAGGGGAGAGTAACCTCGCAAATCTGAGTATAGATGTTGGTGTACTAATGTTGTACATTATCTTGCTCCATTTTATTTTACTTATTTGAGGTTGTATCCCCTTTCTTTCCTATACTGTTGCTTTCAAGAACAAAGATGGATGTTCTTGCTATGATTTGCGAGCACATATGAATATCTAGGATGCTTTTGTGTGTGTATCTGGGCTAGCTTCTTTGTGTATGTGAGAAATACAATATTGGCAGAAGAAGAACTCACCTTTCTTCTTTTCCTCTCTTTGCTTGCCCTACTAGTGCTGGTCCTACCTCCAGACCCCAGTCCAGTAGGCTAGCTTCTTGCTCTAGCATGTCCCCTTCAATCTACTGATGATTTCTCATGTCACCATCTTCACTTATTATTCTAGGATCTTTGTTGGTTGCAGGTAGAGAGATGAAGATAGTGGGGAGAACAAGCTGCTGGTTTGGCCACTTGGGGAAGAATGGAGACGTGTGAAGTCTTGGGACTGGCTTGCTCTGCTCTCTCCCCTCTTAATATCAGAAAATCCATCTCCCTTGGCTGGTATGGCTGCCCATCCCCTTCTCCATTGTTCTCACATGTGCTAGCTTCTAATTCGCTGAAGGTTGAAGCCCATACATAGACTATACTGTTGACCAATTGACTATTAATCTATTCTGCATGTGAGAGTGGTAGTCTGTAGCGACCAGACCTCAAACAGTCTGATCTCTGTGCATCAGTGTCATCCCTGGATCAGTAATGCTGACACGCACAATAGTTGAAGGATTTATAACAGAGTAGCAATCACACATTTATTACATCAATAGTCCAACGATGAACTTATTACAATAAATATGGCTGAAGGCCATCTAACACGATAACAGCGGAAGACTTGGAAGATAAGTGAGTCCATCAACTCCAACGGCATCACTGAGTATAGAACCACGACCTAAAAGGCACCTTACTCATCGTTTGAAAAGTCTGCAACATGAAATGTTGCAGCCCGAAAACGGGTCAGCACATGGAATATGCTGGCAAGGTAACACAAGAGAATGCAATGAAAGTAAGGCTATACTACATGCATATTTGGCTGGTGGAAAGCTCTATGGTTAAGTTTTTGCGTAAAGCTAATTTTTCCCTACTTCAAAGGAATAGATTTTAATTAACTATCATGCAAGTTGAACATCGTTGAGAAGATAGACATCCTCTCAACCCCAATTAAAGTTCATCGTTAAACCCAACAATATTAAATTAGAGTAACAAGATGAGATTCACATGATAATCCAAGTACTAGATACTCAAGACGTCCATAACCAGGGACACGGCTAATCATGATCAGTTTGTACACTCTGCAGAGGTTTGTGCACTTTTCCCCCAAAGACTCGATCGCCTCCGTTTGGTTTCTCGCACTGCATGGTGTTTGAGAAACGGATGACCGAGACACAGTCTTTCCGAAGAGGTCCCCTTAACCAGATAGATAGGCCGGTACACCTACAAAACCCACTACATCTGCTAGCCCATCATGGAAAGGTTTCCCACAACTTACTCAACTATGCCAGAGCCCATATTGGCATGTGGTTGCACACGGAAGTTTCTAGTATGAAAAATCTCATGATCCCTTTGAGCCTGGGTGGCAGTCCAAAAGAAAAACAGGCAATCACTGGAATACCCAGATGCCTCAATCCACCCAGATGTGTATTAATGTTGCCACCTTAAGTTGAACCATTAATTAAGAAACTCACATCTGTCATCGATTTCACTCACCCAATCCACGTCTACGAGCATAGCATGTCCTAACAGCAACGTAGAAGTAACTCCCAAAGGTTTGAATGTAATGCAGGTAATAGGTACTACCTTAATCTACTTCCCAATCCCACAATTTAATTGATCCTACTCATGCAATGTGTGAGGGTTGGACTAATGCAAAGAAAACTGGGTAATTGGAAAGTATGATCAAAGTGTTACTTGCCTTGCTGATGATCCGCAAAACCTAGAGACTCAAAGTAGCAAGCGGCGCACTCCGGGTACTCTATCGCAAACAAACAAGCATACAATAAGTACTTAACTAATGCGCGGGTAAAACTCAAATAAGAGATCTAACCAGAAAGTTCAACTCAAGAACTCTGGTTTGCAATAAGAATCAACTCGAAAGAAGTAACGAAATTCAAACTGCGAAAGAAACGAGCTCCGATTACTAATTGGCCTAAAGTCAAATTTTACAATAGCCAAAAACTTGTTCAAGTTGATTAAACGTAAAGAGGGCATCGAGACGAAGATCTGGTATTTCGAATCACCTGATTCCGACTCTCGAGCGAAAAGAAAAACGAAAAACAATATCAGGGCAGAAATCGCGATCGGAATAATCACGGATAATACCCCGAAAAAGAAAAAACGGACAAACAGGCTAATGAATGAACGTTTGCTGTGTGCGGCTAACGGACGAAAACCGTTTGTTAAAACGAACGTACGGACGAACGTCCGCTAAATAACTAAACCGACGAAAACCGATCCGATCTAATCTAATAAAACAGATCTACGGTTTTTTTACAAAAAAACCGAGCAGTTCTTACTAAAATTTCGGGCACGAACTCCGGCGGGATTCCGGTGCTCTGGCGGCGGGGTGGTCCGTCGTGCGGGCGGGGCGGCGAGGCGGGGAGCGGAGGCGGCGGCAGGATGCGGTGCGGCGGCGGGAGGTGCGGCGGCGGCGCGGAGTGCGGTGGCGGCGGCACGCGGCGGCGGGCGGCGGTGGCAGCAGCGGCGGCACGCGGCGGCGGCGGCGGCAGGCGGCGGGGCGACGCTAGGGTTGCGGGGCGGCTGGGGCGAGGCGGGCTGGCGACTGGGCCGGGGTGGCTGGCTTATAAAGCCTAGAGTCCCAATCCTATACGAGTCTAAGTCGGTTGCGTTTTTTTTAAATAGAGTCCTGGCGCAGATAAACTAACGAAAGAAATACTAAACGGCTTCCAAAAATCCCGAAATAAGTTTTCACCATCCTCTAATAATATTTAGGACAAAGTGAACATTTTTCCCGGACCTAAATGCAATTTTGAAAAACACGCATTTTTCCTATGCAAATAAATTCGCAAATAAATCCAGAAAAATACCAAAAGTGATTTTAACATTTTCCCTCCAATATTTCTGTTATTTTGGAGAAGTCATATTATCTCCGCTCATATTTGGTATTTAGAAATATTTTTAGGACAGAAAAATAATTAGAATCACACTGTCCTCGTACGGGTATTCGAGCGAACTCAAATAAGTAAACGGTAAAATTCCCAACTCTCTCCGTAGGTCCTTGAGTTGCTTAGAATTTCGAGGAACGCCACAAACAAAAATGCAAAAAGCATGCAATGCAAATATGACCTATGTATAACATTCCAAATTGAAAATTTGGGATGTTACAAACCTACCCCCCTTAGAATGAATCTCGCCCTCGAGATTCGACTTGGCTAGAGAACAGGTGGGTGGTCCTTGCGTAGATCATCTTCTTGTTCCCAGGTGGCTTCTTCCTCGGTGTGGTGACTCCACTGAACTTTGCAAAACTTGATAACCTTATTGCGAGTGACTCTGCTCGAAAATTCGAGAATGTTAACAGGCTTCTCCTCGTACGTCAGATCACTGTCCAACAGAATTGCTTCCAGGGGTACTGTGTCTCTAAGCGGTATATCGGCCATCTCCGCCTGGCACTTCTTAAGCTGCGAAACGTGAAACACGTCGTGCACTCCTGACAATCCTTCAGGCAATTCCAACTTATAGGCAACCTCTCCCATGCGTTCCAAAACACAGTAAGGTCCCACAAATCTCGGGGCTAACTTCCCTTTAATTCCAAAATGTTTAACTCCTCGCAGAGGCGATACTATCAGGTATGCTCTGTCTCCGATCTCATAGGCTATCTCCTTGCGCTTCGAGTCTGCATAACTCTTCTGCCTGGACTGAGCTACCTTCAATCTATCTCGAATCAGCTTAACCTTCTCTTCAGACTCTTTGATCAAGTCCGGTCCAAACAACTGTCGGTCTCCAACTTCATCCCACATTAACGGTGTTCGGCATCTCCTTCCATACAATGCCTCGAACGGTGCCATCTTCAAACTGGCTTGGTAACTGTTGTTGTATGAGAACTCCGCGTAGGGCAAGTTGTCATCCCAACTAGATCTGTAATCTAATGCACAGGCTCTCAGCATATCCTCCAAAATCTGATTGGCCCTTTCAGTCTGTCCATCTAGCCTGGTACCCAAAGTTTCATGTAACTGATTCCAGAACTTTGAGGTAAACTGGGTTCCTCTATCTGATACGATGCTCCTCGGAACTCCATGCAGACATACAATTCTGGTCATGTATATCTTTGCCAACTTTACACTGGTATAAGTGGTTTTCATAGGGATAAAGTGGGCTACCTTCGTCAAACGGTCTACTACTACCCAGATTGAATCATATCCTGCTTTGGTCCTGGGCAATCCGGTGATAAAATCCATGCCAAGCTTCTCCCACTTCCATTCGGGTATCGGCATAGGTTGTAATAATCCTGCGGGCTTCTGATGTTCTGCCTTTACTATCTGACATACATCACAAACTGCTACATACTCCACGATATCCTTCTTCATACCGGTCCACCAGAAAATGTCCTTCAAATCCAAATACATCTTAGTATTTCCTGGGTGAATCGAGTATGGCGAATCATGGGCCTCCCGTAAAATCAACTTCCTGATCTCTGGGTCATTAGGCACATAAACGCGGTCCTCAAACCATAAGGTGTCGTGTTCATCCTCACAAAAACCTTTAGCTTTTCCTTCGCTCATCCTCTCCTTTATAGAGGCAACCTCCTCGTCAGTTTTTTGAGCTTCTCTGATTTTATCCATCAGGGTAGACTGGATTTCTAATGTTGCTACATAGCCTCTCGGAACTATCTCCATACGTAGTTCTCGTAGGTCCTCGGCTAACTCCTTTGGAAATTCCTCCATCATTAGGGTATTGACATGGCTCTTACGGCTTAGCGCATCGGCTACTACGTTAGCCTTTCCGGGATGATAATGCAATCTCATGTCATAATCCTTAATGAGTTCCAGCCATCTCCTTTGCCTAAGATTCAGCTCCTTCTGAGTGAATATATACTTCAAACTCTTGTGATCCGTATATACTTCACAATGGTTTCCAATAAGAAAATGTCTCCACGTCTTCAACGCATGCACTACGGCTGCTAACTCCAAATCATGGGTGGCATAGTTCAGTTCACGAGGTTTTAGCTGTCGTGAAGCATACGACACAACTCTTCCTTCCTGCATAAGAACTGCTCCAAGTCCTCGACGTGTAGCGTCGCAGTACACCTCATAATCCTTATGTTGATCTGGCAGAATCAACACAGGGGATGAGACCAACCTTTTCTTTAATTCCTAGAAACTGGCCTCACATTCTTCTGTCCAGCTGAACTTGGTGTCCTTCTTTAACAACTCCGTCATTGGCTTTGCAATCCTCGAGAAATTCTCAATAAATCTCTGGTAGTATCCTGCAAGTCCAAGAAAACTCCGGATCTCTCCAACTGTTGTTGGTGCTTCCCAATGGGTCACAGTATCCACCTTAGCGGGATCTACTGCTATTCCTTCTCCGGATATAACGTGTCCGAGAAATCCGACTTCCTTCAACCAAAACTCGCATTTGCTAAACTTGGCATATAACTGATGTTCTCTGAGCTTCTCCAACACCAAACGCAAATGCTCTGCATGCTCCTCTTCATCCTTCGAGAAGATCAATATATCATCTATGAACACTACGACGAACTTATCCAAATACTCCATAAACACTTTGTTCATCAGGTTCATAAAGTATGCCGGTGCGTTCGTCAGACCAAACAACATAGCGGTATACTCGTACAATCCGTACCTGGTGGTAAAGGCCGTCTTAGGTATATCCTGCTCTCGGATCTTCAATTGGTGGTACCCTAATCGCAGATCGATCTTGGAAAATATCTTAGCTCCTTGCAATCTGTCGAACAGATCATTGATCATCGGCAATGGGTACTTATTCTTGATCGTTACTTCATTCAATCCACGGTAATCAACAACCATTCTTAACGATCCATCCTTCTTCTCCACTAGAAGTACTGGCGAACCCCAAGGCGAAGAACTTGGGCGTATGAATCCTTTATCCAGTAACTCCTTAATATGTTTCTTTATCTCCTCCAAATCCTTTGCGGGCATCCTATATGGTCTCTTAGAAATTGGTCTGGTGCCTGGCAAAAGTTCAATGAAAAACTCTATATCTCTATCCGGTGGCATGCCAGGTAACTCCTTTGGAAACACATCCGGATAATCCTTCACTACTGGCACTTCCTCCTGAACAACTCCCGTGAGAGAATCTACTTGAGTCCTTGTAGGCGAATGCCTAGATACATACTTAATCATTTTTTCCTTTGGGGTGGGGAGCAAAATAGACTTACTGGCACAGTCAATGTTACCTCCATACTTCGATAGCCAATCCATACCTAATATCACATCCAATCCTTGTGACTCCAGAACTATTAGGTCAAAGGGGAAAGTATGGTGTCCTATGATCAATGGCGTCTGAAAACATCCTTGGTGTGCCATATAATCTGCTCCAGGTGAACTTACTAACATGGGGGTCTTAAGAACTCAGGTGGACATCCTATGTCTATTTACGAATCCCCTTGAAATATATGAATGCGATGCACCAGTATCGAAAAGAACAATTGCGGTAAATGTCTTAACCAAAAACTTACCTACAACAGCATCTGGTTGCTCTTCTACCTCCTCCACGGTCACGTGGTTCACTTGTCCTTTGTTGAACGGGTTGCGCTTCTTCGCGGCGCTTCCATTGCCGTTCCCATTCTTAGCTTCTAGGCATTCATTGGCATAATGTCCATTCTTCCCGCACTTGTAACAAGTGACATGGCTAAAATCCCTCTTGGTGGGTGTGGACAGTGTAGGACGGCTCTGGTTTCCATTGGCTCCATTTCCATTTCCATTGCCATTCTTGGTGCCATTGTGATTGTGCGAGCTACCTCCTCCATGGGTATGTTGGAACTGTCCTGCCGTTTTAGGGGTAAAACGTGGCTTCTGCTGAGCTCCAGAATTATACTTTCCTTGCCCATACTTCCTCTTGCGACTTTCAATCTGTTGATGCTTCCTTTCAATCATTAGGGCGCGATCAACCAACTCCTGGTAGTTATTGAAAGTTGCCACCAGCAATTGTACACTCATCTTATCATTCAGCCCTTCCATGAATCTCTCCTGCTTTGCGGCATCTATGGCCACATCATCTAGGGCATAACGAGATAGGGTACTAAACTCATCCACGTACTGGGCCACAGTACGGTTGCCTTGGCGCAAATTGCGAAACTCCTGCTTCTTCATACTCATAGCTCCAGTTGAGACATGGGCGGTACGAAAAGCTTGCTGAAACTGATCCCAAGTCACATTGGCTACGGGCTAAGGGGCTGTGTAATTCTCCCACCATGCTGCGGCTGGTCCAGGCAACTGGTGTGCGGCAAATCGCACCTTCTCAGCATCCGAGCAATTGGCGGTGGTCAAATCCCATCCAATCTTGCGTAGCCAGTCATCAGCCACTATTGGTTCGATGCTGCTAGCAAACACGGGTGGTTGCAACCTTAAGAAACGTGTCAGGTTGTCCACGGGTGGTGGTGGTGGAGGGTTGTTGTTGTTGTTGTTCTGGTTGTTCTGAGTGTTCTGGACAAGAAGTTGCATCAGGGTGTTCTGCTGCTGGATCAACTGGGTGAGCTCAGGGGGAAACTCAAATTCATGTCTTGGAGGCATCTGATGGGTGTAGAGGGAAGAGATTAGAATATAAAAGAGGTCTAAGGGAAAATCACTACCCATATGCACATGAGGCAAACACACAATCATATCACACCAATCAATTTCAAACAAGGTCTTACAAATCTAACGATCGTTACAAAAGTGCTCTAAAACTAATATAAGGAGGTAAACTACTAGTCACAGGGTGGTCATCTAAAATATTGATCGCAGAGGATTCCATAATATCTGCTCCAGCGTCATCTTGATAGTCTTCGTCCTTGCTATCCTCAGCTTCCGAATCTGTGTCATCCATGATGATATAGTCTTCCGGTGAAATCTCCTTGGGTTCTTCTTCCTCGTCTTCTTCTCCCATGAGTATCCCTAATTTCCGTGTCAAATCATCATTCTTCTCCACAAGTATTTTCATCTCCTCCTCATATCCGTCGCGTGTAGACTTGAGTTCTTCCTCTAGCTCCAAATTCCTATTTAGGGCCTTCTTCAAATCTACCATCACTGCACACATCTGGTGCTCCTGGCGACAAATGTGATGGTTCAACTTGTGAATGAACGCATCAATGGATCTATCCTTCCGGGTGCTGATCATATCCCAATTCTCATCTCGGTGTCCACAAATCTAGTAGATGGTGTCCTTTAGCTCTTGCTTGTAGACTTCTCCGATCCTTGCCATAGCAATGTGGGCTGCCATGCTCCTGCCTAGGCTCCATGTAGGTGCATTAAAGGAAAATGCTATGAGTGAGGTGACGGGCTTGAACGTCCTTCCTGGAACTTGGGCTTGAATCAACCAACGCTCCTCCTCAGGTAGAGTGGCATTGTAAGTTCCGGTGAAACTTGGTAGTCCAATGTTTAGATATCCGGTGACTTCTTTCAGGTGTCGTCCAAATGGTGTATCATCATCCGGTTGCATGAACTTGTGCTTTGCTTCCACCATCCTAAAGAGTAGAAAAGTTGAGGAGTCTGAAAAGAGAAGAGTAAATAGTGCTCTAGGGTTTTAGCTTAGTGGTCGTGTCCTACAGTCAGCGTGTGCTCTGATACCATCTTGTAGCGACCAGACCTCAAACAGTCTGATCTCTGTGCATCAGTGTCATCCCTGGATCAGTAATGCTGACACGCACAGTACTTGAAGGATTTATAACAGAGTAGCAATCACACACTTATTACATCTTATTACATCGATAGTCCAACGATGAACTTATTACAATAAATATGGCTGAAGGCCATCTAACACGATAACAATGGAAGGCTTGGAAGATAAGTGAGTCCATCAACTCTAGCGGCATCACTGAGTATAGAACCACGACCTAAAAGGCACCTTACTCGTCGTCTGAAAAGTCTGCAACATGAAACGTTGCAGCCCGAAAACGTGTCAGCACATGGAATATGCTGGCAAGGTAACACAAGAGAATGCAATGAAAGTAAGGCTATACTACATGCATATTTGGCTGGTGGAAAGCTCTATGGTTAAGTTTTTGCGTAAAGCCAATTTTTCCCTACTT
The DNA here is from genome assembly GCA_902687465.1 of Secale cereale. Taxonomy (NCBI): domain Eukaryota; kingdom Viridiplantae; phylum Streptophyta; class Magnoliopsida; order Poales; family Poaceae; genus Secale; species Secale cereale. The sequence goes on from LR738711.1 coordinate 114,794,747, forward strand.
CAAAGGAATAGATTTTAATTAACTATCATGGTAGTTGAACATCGTTGAGAAGATAGACATCCTCTCAACCCCAATTAAAGTTCATCATTAAACCCAACAATATTAAATTAGAGTAACATGATGAGATTCACATGATAATCCAAGTACTATATACTCAAGACGTCCATAACCAGGGACACGACTAATCATGATCAGTTTGTACACTCTGCAGAGGTTTGTGCACTTTTCCCCACAAGACTCGATCGCCTCCGTTTGGTTTCTCGCACTGCATGGTGTTTGAGAAACGGATGACCGAGACACAGTCTTTCCGAAGAGGTCCCCTTAACCAGATAGATAGGCCGGTACACCTACAAAACCCACTACATCTGCTAGCCCATCATGGAAAGGTTACCCACAACTTACTCAACTATGCCAGAGCCCATATTGGCATGTGGCTGCACACGGAAGTTTCTAGTATGAAAAATCTCATGATCCCTTTGAGCCTGGGTGGAGGTCCAAAAGAAAAACAGGCAATCACTAGAATACCCAGATGCCTCAATCCACCCAGATGTGTATTAATGTTGCCACCTTAAGTTGAACCATTAATTAACAAACTCACATCTGTCATGGATTTCACTCACCCAATCCACGTCTACGAGCATAGCATGTCCTAACAGCAACGTAGAAGTAACTCCCAAAGGTTTGAATGTAATGCACGTAATAGGTACTACCTCAATCTACTTCCCAATCTCACAATTTAATTGATCCTACTCATGCAATGTGTGAGGGTTGGACTAATGCAATGAATACTGGGTAATTGGAAAGTATGATCAAAGTGTTACTTGCCTTGCTGATGATCCGCAAACCTAGAGACTCAAAGTAGCAAGCAGCGCACTCCGGGTACTCTATCGCAAACAAACAAGCATAAAATAATTACTTAACAAATGCACGGGTAAAACTCAAATAAGAGATCTAACCAGAAAGTTCAACTTAAGAACTCCGGTTTGCAAAAAGAATCAACTCGAAAGAAGCAACGAAACTCAAACTGCGAAAGAAACGAGCTCCGGTTACTAATTGGCCTAAAGTCAAATTTTACGGTAGCCAAAACCTTGTTCAAGTTGATTAAACGTAAAGAGGGCATCGAGACAAAGATCTGGGATTTTGAATCACTTGATTCCGACTCTCGAGCGAAAAGAAAAACGAAAAACAAGATCAGGGCATAAATCGCGATCGGAATAATCACGGATAAATACCCCGAAAAAGAAAAACGGTCGAACAGGCTAACGAACGAACGTTCGCTGTCTGCGGCTAACGGACGAAAACCGTTCGTTAAAACGAACGTACGGACGAACGTCCGCTATATAACTAAACCGACGAAAACCGATCCGATCTAATCTAATAAAACAGATCTACGGTTTTTTTTACAAAAAAAAAAACCGAGCGGTTCTTACTAAAAAAACGTAACTACCTCGGGCACGAACTCCGACGGGATTCCGACGCTCCGGCGGTGGGGTGGTCCGGCGGGCTGGCGGGGCGGCGAGGCGGGGTGCAGCGGCAGCGGCGGGATGCGGTGCGGCGGCGGCGCGGAGTGCGGTGGCGGCGGCACGCGGCGGCGGGAGGCGGTGGCAGCAGCGGCGGCGGCGGCAGGCGGCGGGGCGGCGCTAGGGTTGCGTGGCGGCTGGGGCGAGGCGGGCTGGCGACTTGGGCCGGGGTGGCTGGCTTATAAAGCCCAGAGTCCCAATCCTATACGAGTCTAAGTCGGTTGCGGTTTTTTTAAATAGAGTCCTGGCGCAGAAAAACTAACGAAAGAAATACTAAACGGACACCAAAAATCCCGAAATAAATTTTCATCGTCCTCTAATAATATTTAGGACAAAGTGAACATTTTTCCCGGAGCTAAATGCAATTTTGAAAAACGCGCATTTTTCCTATGCTAATAAATTCGCAAATAAATCCAGAAAAATACCAAAAGTGATTTTAACATTTTTTTCTCCAATATTTCTGTTATTTTGGAGAAGTCATATTATCTCCGCTCATATTTGGTATTTAGAAATATTTTTAGGAGAGAAAAATAATTAGAATCACACTGTCCTCGTACCGGTATTCGAGCGAACTCAAATAAGTAAACGGTAAAATTCCCAACTCTCTCCGTAGGTCCTTGAGTTGCTTAGAATTTCGAGGAACGCCACAAACAAAAATGCAAAATGCATGCAATGTAAATATGACCTATGTATAACATTCCAAATTGAAAATTTGGGATGTTACATGGTCAGTGTGTGTCTCAAATGTGTCATGTTGTCCTAGTTGACTCAAAGATATTTTGTGTTGGTCTAAGTTGGATCTTCCTATATATTTATCTAGTGTATTAAGTGTATTATGTTCATGGAAAGACGGAGTAATGCAATAAGAACAATGACATGATGTAGTGTATTAAGTTCATGGAAAGACGGAGTAATGCAATAAGAACAATGACATGATGTAGACAAGATATATTTATGTAGACATACACCCCATCTTGTTATCCTTAATAGCAACGATACATATGTTTTGGTTCCCATTCTATCACTGGGATCGAGCACCGGAAGATCGAACCCATTACAAAGAACCTCTTCCCATTGCAATATAAATAGATCAAGTTGGCCAAACAAAACCCAAATATCGGAGAAGAAATACAAGGCTATAAACAATCATGCATATAAGAGATCAAAGAAGACTCAAATAACTTTCATGGATATAAAAAGATAGATCTGATCATAAACTCAAAGTTCATCGGATCCCAACAAACACACCGCAAAAAGAGTTACATCATATGGATCTCCAAGAGACCATTGTATTGATAATCAAAAGAGAGTGAGAAGAAGCCATCTAGCTACTAACTACGGACCTATAGGTCTACAAAGAACTATTCAATGATCATCGGAGATGCACCAATGGACTTGATGAACCCCTGTGTGATGGTGTCTAGATTGGATCTAGTGGTTCTGGAACTTGCGGTGGCTGGAATTGCTTTTCGTCGACTCTCCTAGGGTTTCTGGAATATTGGGTTATTTATAGAGCGAAGAGGCGGTGTGGGAGGCCACCAAGGTGGGCACAACCCACCTGGGGGCCCAGGCGCACCCTGGTGGGTTGTGCCCCTTCGGGGCACCCCCCCAGGTGCTTCTCTGGCCCAATAGGTGTCTTCTGGTCCAAAAACATCCACAAAAAGTTTCACTACATTTGGACTCCGTTTGCTATTGATTTCCCGTGATGTAAGAAACAAGCAAAAAACAGCAACTGGTACTTGGCTCTATGTCAATAGGTTAGTAGCAAAAAATGATATAAAATGATTGTAAAACATCCAAGAATGATAAAATAACAACATGGAACAATAAAAAATTATAGATACGTTGGAGACGTATCAGCATCCCGAAGCTTAATTCCTGCTCGTCCAAGAGTAGGTAAATGGTAAAAACAGATTTTTTGCTATGGAATACTTCCTATCATGTTCATCTCATATTCTTTATTTTATAGCATGGACAATGGAACTTCTATGTGGTTCAAAGCAATTGTTTAGTTTTGATATGAGGACTTAAATATTCAAGCATATCAACAAACAATCATGTCCTTCAAAGTATCAATACTAAAGCAAGTTAACCCTAGCCCATCATGCTCAATAATTGATCCATTCATGCCACACATCCAAATGTCAATTTCATCCAATGCTCAAGTATGTTAATAGTGTTCCGTAGTTGGTGCTTTGTAAGAGAAGATGGAGACTCAAATAAAAATAAAAATGCATAAAGTAAAAGATAGGCCCTTGGTAGAGGGAAGTAGGGATTTGTAGAGGTGCCATAGCTCAGAGCTTAAATTGAGAGGAAAAGTATTTTGGGTGGCATGCTTTTCTCACCAACGAGAGCGACTTAGAGTTCCCAGCACTTTCCATGCTAGATGTATCATAGGCGGTTCCCAAACATAAAATAAAGTTTATTCCTTTTTCCACCAAACTTTCACAAGCCATGGCTAACCGTATCCATGGGTGCCCTTCATACTAACAATTTCCAAGGAATTTATTATTTGACAACATAAAGTAAATTTTCTTTTTCATTTTGAGACTGGGAATCCCTGTTACCGCCATACTCTCGAGCAATGACAAGTGAATAAACACTCATCTTGAGAATACCACATCTAGCATGAAAACTATTAGCCACCCCTTGTCGCTTTGCGAGCGGTACGGGCACACAAAAGAGAAATTTATTTTGGAAATTAGTGTTGGCACATACAAATTTATTAGAACGGCTTGGAAATACAACATATAGGTAGGTATGGTGGACTCATTTGGCATAACTTGGGTTTTAGGATTTGGATGCACAAGTAGTATTTCTACTTAGTACAAAGTGGAGGCTAGCAAGAGATTGAGAAGTGACCAACCAAGGAACTAAAACCATCATAAGGGAACATTAAACATAACCAACACCGAATAATGCAATACAAGTAGGATATAATTTCATTGCATGACTATTGATTTTCGTGCTTGCATAGGGAATCACGAATCCTAACATCAATATTCTTACTAAGACATAATTACTCATCAACATGGCTCACATATCACTATCATCATATCTCAAAACTATTACAAAGAATCAAGTTTATTTTCTCCAACAATCTTCTTGAAAGTTTTTATTATATCCTTCTTGGATATCTATCACTTTGGAACTAATTTCACATGTTGCTTTTGATAAGCTCAAACAAATATAAGTGAAGATCATGAGCATCATATTTCTTTCTCTCAAATTAATCTAAGTGAAGCAAGAGAGAATTTCTTAAAAAAATTACTAACTCTCAAATAAATCTAAGCGAAGCAAGAGAGCATTTCTTCAAAAATAACAAAGCACACCATGCTTAAAAAGATATAAGTGAAGCACTAGAGCAATTACATAGCTAATAAAGATTTAAGTGAAGCATAGAGAGCAATCTTAACAAGTCATGGAATAATTTTGGCTCTCTCAAATGGGTGTGTCCAACAAGAAATATATATTGAAAATTAAAGAGATAAACAAGCAAAGACTCATATCATACAAGACACTCCAAGCAAAACTCATAATATGTAACGAATAAAAATATAGCTTCGAGTTAAATAACGATGGTTGTTAGAAGACAGAGGGGATGCCACTCGGGTTTACCCAAGCTTAGTTGCTTGATTCTCTTTGGATAATAGCTTGGGATGCCATGGGCATCCCCAAGCTTAGGCTCTTCTTACTCCTTATTCCTTCATCCATCGTAACATCACCCAAAACTTGAAAACTTCAATCACACAAAACTCAACAAAACTTCGTGAGATTCGTTAGTATAGCAAAATCAATATTTACTCTAAACCAATTCTTATTTTGTAACTGTATTATATCTACTGTATTCTAACCTTTCTATGGTAAAAACTAATCAAGGGAAACCATAGAATTATCAAAACAAGCACATAACACAATGAAAACATAATCTGTCAAAAACAGAACAGTCTGTAAAGATGTATTTTTTGGCCATACTTCTGCAATTCTAAAAATTCTTAAACATTAGGACAACGTGAGATTTTTTTATTAAGAACATTTAAAAAATTTAGAAATTTATCACGCTCCAGTGAATTACTAAATTTTATGCACTGGACGCAAAAGTTTCTGTTTTCAAACGCGATGAAATCAACAATCAACCAAATCATCCCAAAGGCTTTGCTTGGCACAAACATTTATTAAAACCACAAAAACACATCAAACCAGAGGTATTATTAGGTAAACACACAAGAATATAAGTAAAAGCAAAAAAATATTTTATTTGTTGGGTTGCCTCCCGTCAAGCTGTTTCTTTATAGCCATTAAGATAGGCTTGAAATTTCAATGATGCTCACATGAAAGACGAGAATTTAAGCACCAAGAGAGCATAAAAAAATATGTTACAAACATATTTAAGTCTAACATACTTCCTATGCATAGGCATTTTGTGGGCAACAAAATTATCAAGACAAGAAATATCCAACATATGCAAGGGAGAAGAATAAAACATTGACAATCTCAACGTAACGAGAGGTAAACTAGTAACATGAAAATTTCTACGACCATATTTTCCTCTATCATAATATTTGCATGTAGGGTCATACTCAAATTCAACAATATAGCTATCACATAACATATTCTCTAAATGACTCACATGCATGGAAAGTTGACACTCTTCCAAAATAGTGGGATTATCATCAAATAAATTCATGACCTCTCCAAAACCACATTCAATATCATTGCAATCATAGTTATCAATAACATATTCATCATGAGGCATAAATAAGTTTTTAAGATCATATGAAGAATCACCCGATCGTGATCATTGCAATAAGTAGAGGACATATCAAAATTAGCATCCCGAAGCTTGGGGCTTTGCATATTATTAGCATAATTGACATTAAGAGAATTTATCATAACACCATTGCAATCATGCTTGTCATTCAAGGAGCTATCATGAATCACTTCATAGATTTATTCTTTTATCACATCATCACAATTTTCAGATTCATGAATCTCAAACAAAACTTCATAGAGATAATCAATTGCACTCAACTCACTAGAAACTGGTTTAACATAATCAGGTCTTTTGAAAAGATTCGCAAGTGGACGAGGATCCATATCAATAGATTTATAGCAAGCAAAGATGCAAGCAAATAGAAGGCACATGGCAACACAATCAAACATAGCAAACAAGATTGCAAGAAAAAAGATAGATCTGACGAGAAAACGGCAAACAAAAAAGAGGGCGAATAAAAACGGCAAATTTTGTGAAGTGGGGGAGATGAAAACGAGAGGCAAATGGAAAATAATGTAAATTGCAAGGAGAAGAGATTTGTGATTAGAAACCTGGTAGATGTCGATGATGTCTCCCCGGCAACGGCACCAGAAATTCCTTTTGATTCTTGCTTGAACTATGTCAGTATTTCCCCAAAGAGGAAGAGATGATGCAGCACAACAACGGTAGGTATTTTCCTCAGTGTTGAGACCAAGTTTATCGAACTAGTAGGAGAACCACGCAACACTACGTGAACAACACCTGCACACAAATAACAAATACTCGCAACCCGGCGTATTAAAGGGGTTGTCCATCCCTTTCGGGTAATGGCGCCAAAAATTGGCAAATGGACATGAGAAAGTTATAATAAGTTGATAGATCGAATGCCAAATAAAATAAATTGCAGCAAGGTATTTTTGTGTTTTTGGTTTAATATATCTGAAAGCAAAAGCAAATAAAATAGATCACGAAGGAAAATATATTAAAGAAGAGACCAGGGGGCTGTAGGTTTTACTAGTGGCTTCTCTTGAGAAAAATAGCAAACGGTGGGTAAACGAATTACTGTTGGGCAATTGATAGAACTGCAAATAATCATGACGATATCCAGGCAATAATCATTATATAGGCATCACGTCCAAGATTAGTAGACCAACTCCTGCTTGCATCTACTACTATTACTACGCACATCGACCACTATCCAGCATGCATCTAGTGTATTAAATTCATGGAAAAACGAAGTAATGCAATAAGAACAATGACATGATTTAGACAAGATCTATTTATGTAGAAATAGACCCATCTTGTAATCCTTAATAACAATGATACATACGTGTCAGTTCGCCTTCTGTCACTGGGATCGAGCACCGTAAGATCGACCATTACAAATCACCTCTTCTCACTGCAAGATTAATAGATCAAGTTGGCCAAAAAAACCCAAATATCGGAGAAGAAATACGAGGCTATAAGCAATCATGCACAAAAGTGATCAAAGAAGACTCAAATAACTTTCATGGATATAAAAAGATAGACTTCATCATGAACTCAAAGTTCATCAGATCCCAACAAACACACTGCAAAACGAGTTACATCATATGGATCAACAAGAGACCATTGTATTGATAATCAAAAGAGAGAGAGGAAGCCATCTAGCTACTAACTACTGACCCGTAGGTCTACAAAGAACTACTCATGCATCATCGGAGAGGCACCAATGGACTTGATGAACCCCTCCGTGATGATGCCTAGATTGGATCTGGTGGTTCTAGAACTAGCGGCGGCTGGAATTGATTTTCGTCGACTCTCCTAGGGTTTCTGGAATATTGGAGTATTTATAGAGCGAAGATGCGGTGCAGGAGGCCACCAAGGTGGGCACAACCCACCTGGATGCGCCTGGGGGCCATGTGAATTGTGCCCGTCCCCCCCCCCCCCCCCCCCGTGGCACCCCCAGGTGCTTCTCTAGCCCAACAGGTGTCTTCTGGTCCAAAAAAAACCACAAAAAGTTTCGCTGCATTTGGACTCCATTTTGATATTGATTTCATGAGATGTAAAAAAACAAGCAGAAAACATCAACTCGCACTTGGCACTATGTCAATAGGTTAGTACCCAAAAAATGATATGAAATGATTGTAAAACATCCAAATGATAATATAACATCATGGAACAATACAAAAGTATAGATACGTTGGATACCTATCATTACCCAACTATCCTTGACCATGGACACGGCTATTCGAATAGGTGTACACTCTGCAGAGGTTGCACACTTTACCCACAAGATTCGGGAAGCTTTCGTGTCAACCACAATCCCGCAGTACCTCATGTACTCGGGGGAAGCACCCGATCATTATCTTTCCCTAGGAGACACTAACATAGGGTCCACTCATTAGTAGACGATCCTCGTGTAGAAGCATAAGATCTCAGGACTCTGCCCTTCTAATTATCACACATACACGAAGGGACCAACGGTGTGTCCGGTGCCCTATGAAAGCTGTCATGGCCGCCTATCCAAGCACGACCCCGTCCCGAGAGTGACCTCATGTCACCCCCGTCACTAGTAATGTGGGCACCATGCTAGTATCGGACTAGGTAATTAATAATGCCACGTCCCATAAGGGGTAGAGTGGTTGTACATGTTGGGTTGGAGTAATGGTCGCAACTTAAACCAATCCAGTTTTTAAAACAACACACTCACTTGCCTCAGTACACCACTTCGTCATCAAGTTCTTACTTAGTTCATCATCTCCCTCGGGCATTAGTGGCACCCGACGGGCTTTTCGAAAAGTCTTTTGAAAATACTCTTGTCCCCGTTACCATGCATATTCACATCCCATTTTTGCGTAGCCACTACTTTAGCATCCTATTTACTCCCACCTGCATAACCATCATAGTAAGATAGGGTCATGCACAATGCAAGGATCATCAAGGAAGTATCGGGGGCAACCCACCAAAGGGGTTACCATCCCATCATGGTTTCGATGCAACAATAATAAGGTGCTATATGGCATGCGTAAGAAAGGTTTCACATGCATGGTCAAAGGGCTACTTGCCTTTGTTGGCTTGGTCTTCGAAGTCTTCCAGTCCTTCTCCTTCTTCTTCTCCAACTACGTCGTCAAATACGGGATCTATTCATCACAAAGAAACAACAAAAATATAAGGCAATAGTAAAAACAAAAAATCAAGGTGCTCAGAAAAATGTCAACTTATTTTTGTTAAATACTAGGATGAAAACTAAGAAGGTAAAAATTCTTAGTTTTGGATTTGGGGCTAAAGAAACAGAGTAATGGATTTTCAAAGAAGGATTCAAATCCTCAAATTTGAATTTAAATTTAAACCATACAGAAAAGTGTGAAGGATTTGCATGAAAGTTACACCATTAAAACGTGGGATTTTTAGGAGAAACTAGGAGTTGGAATTATTGCATTTCGGTAATTATTTGATCCTCTGGAACATTTTTAAAACAAACAGGAAAAGAAAAAGAAAAAGAGCACTGTGCTACTGGGCCAGAAAGGCCACAGTGGAGCTGGCCTAGAGGGGGTCCAGCCCATGCGAGGCCGCCACGTCGAAGGCGTAAAGGCAAAATACGTCTTCAGCCGACGGAGCGAACCGGTACGTGCGCGCGTGCGGTTTTAAACCAGACGGGAGGGTCCCACCCGTTAGGACGTGTGGGTCCCACCCGTTAGGACGTGTGGCTGACAGACAGGGCCCACAGCCGTCGTCATCTACCTCCGTCCAGAGGCGACGGGAAGCTCGCCGATGGCGATATAGGGCATAGATGGATGCATGGGGGGTACCATTGAGCTCATGTAGGTGTCGCCGTTCGGATGGAGGTGGAGTTTGCCGCCGGGGTGGCCTGGTTCGCCCACGACGAGGAGGTAGGGCGGATGCACATCGAGAGGTAGGCGGAATGCTCAGCTCGGCCAGCAATCGATGCAGAAGGGAGAGGGGAATCAATCAGTAGGGTTGCGCGGTTCTAGATCAAGCGAGAGTGGGGCGGAGAGGGCATGTACCTCTGGATCGACGGCAACCCGAGGCGGCGGAGCCCGAGCTCGATCTCGGGCTCAGGTGCTCCCGGAGATGAACTGGGGGTGCAGGGGGTCTATCTGGGGGTAGAGGACGAGTGGTGAGGATAAGAGGGCACAGGATAGCCTTATATAGCCGACCCATGGCTTACCATGGATAGGGCGCATGGGCGACCTCTACGATGGCTCTGCAGGTCGAGGGAGCGAGCGAGGAGGGGGTTGTGGTGCTTTTGGGGGTGGTGTAGATCGCTGGGAAGGAAGAGAAGGAGCGAGGCGAGCTTGAGGCGGGGCCCTGGTGAGGACAAAGAGTGGTGGAGCGGGGCGGTGCTCTGTTCACGCGCAGGGTGACCAGGGGAGAGAGAGGGAGGAGGGGGCCGACCTGATGCCGTGTCGCAGACGTCAAGGCGCATCGTTGGGCATGTGGGGGAGAGCTGACGTGGCCGGAGGCGCTTGGCAGAGGGTGGCTATAGTGCTTGGCCGCACTGTAGCGCGCTCTAGAGCGTGCATATGGCTGGCTTGGCCATTTATAAAGTCAGGGGCATGTCCTCTTGTGTCTTGGGGCTTCCTTGGATGCTCTAGAGTGGACAAGATCTAGGTGGGGTGCTGCATATAGAAATGGGAGAGAGAGAGAGAGGTGTTGCCATGAGTGTACACAGAGAGAAAGAGGTGGGTTTTACCCCCAAATAATTGAGCTGTGAAGTTGCCATTGTTACTAGAGGTATAAGGGGACTAGAATAAGCTGTGGTAAAAATTTGAGGTAAAGGGAAATAGTGAAGGTGGCCCAAATGGTGATTTTTGAAACATGCCAGAACGTGTTTGATGCATGTTTGTGCCACTTGCACTCATCTCCTCCTTGTGCCACTTGATTGGGGTGTGGTGCATGACCATATGGCATTGTGGTAGAAATTTGAGCTCATTTGGATAAAGTTGCCAATGCAACTTTTGTAAACCCTAGAAATCAACAGAAATGAATTTGCTTTGATCTAGCTAAGCTAATATATTCCCCTTGATGCACCACTTGGTGTAGTGTCATTATTTTGGTACTTGAGCATGTCCACAAAGTTTGGGATTAAATGGAAAAATTTGGTAGTGTAAAGTTGTTCAAACTTGGATCTGGACAGAGATGGTTTTGGGGCACTTTTGTGAACCAAAACTATTCCGATTGAAATAAAACTTTGCAGGATCATCACATTAGACATATGTGACTTGTCAGAATGTTCTTGCAATTTTTAGAGAATATTCCCTTTGTAAATATTTGAAAATCTTGAAATATCATGAAGGTTTTTTTAGGGTTTTTACCAATATTTTGAACATGACCATGTGCTGAAACTCTTATATATGGACAATATATGTCCTCTGAGCTTCCCTGAATTTTCTCGAATATTTTTAAAACATTAAAATATTTTTTACCTATTAAAGGCCATTTCTGGCCTAAAGAAAAAGCCTTTAAATAAAATAGGAAAATAACCTTTTAAGTTATATTTTTGTGATTTATGGGAGTCCTATACCTAATAGGAGTCAAATATACTCTTTGAAAGATTTTTCATACCCCAAATTAAGTACTTGTAGTGTTGTGGCACCCCGGCTCAGAGAAACCGGAACACCCAGTATTCCAGCCCAGAGATCGAGGTGAAGTCTTCTAGAATATGGCACTGCTTAACATAGAACAAACTAGCTCTCTATTACAACATGAATACAAATACAAGGTCTCCGATATTACAAAGAATACACCAGTACGGTGACGCTACACCAACCATAGTTGCTCTATGCAAGCAACATAACAACTCAAGGCAGCCGAACCTCTACTGGCAGCGGAACAACGAACGACGATGATGGACTCCAATCCACAGGGACTCTGGCTGGAACTTTTATCCCATCTCGCGAACACGGAACCACACTAAAAAAACAAGCAATCCAGGCACGACCTGCAAACAGGCATGACACGCCAGGTCAGTACATTGAATGTACTTGCAAGCTCACAATAACCAACAACAGTCAAGACAAACAACAACATGGCATTAGCAGGTTAAATCATTCATGAGCATGATACTAACAGAACAACATGGCATGCAGAACTAACCATGATACAACTAGAACAAGCATAGCATGAGCATATGAACATGATGATACTACATGCAACAGGTTAACATGAGCATGCACCGACTTACTCTTGCTCGGCGGTTACCTCGTAACCATCTCATACATCAACCTACCAACTTCGGTATCCACGATACCACTGTGATCATCTCGCGATCACATAAAGATCAACAAACTTCGGTATCCACATTACCTTCGTGATCCTCTCTTGATCACAACCAATCTCTGTCTCATCATTGAACCGGGGTTATTATTGAACATACTATTATTATTATTATTGTTGGCTCATAGTGTGACCGACTACAAACTGGGCCCATATCCACGAGCACGGCTATCAATAGGTTAAAACACACTCTGCAGAGGTTAGCACACTGTACCCACACCACGGAACCCATGGACTCACACTCCCATATGTGTGGACCAACTGCGTCCTGACAAAACCGATCTACTAATATGACACTCTCCCGGGCACTCCGACCAACTCCCCTCTGGGCTAAGTCATGGGTGGCCCCATGTCTACCAAAGACACCGACAGCCACCATCGTGGCAAAACATAAATGGTCCCAAACAGGGACAAGGTACCAAACCAACAACAATGGGCACACAAGGCTAATGTCCGCCTACCTGATCATGGTAGTGCGCGCCCATAACCTTCCCTCATTGGAGGCACTGGCGAGAGGCGTGACAATAGACCCAGTTAGGGTCTTCCCATAAAAGGCAAGTGTGGCTGCACTGGCCAGCTTGTTTTGGTGGCACCATGACTCAGCCAACAGTTGTTCAAGTTCATTATTATCCGGTTAAACTTGAATGCAATAAGCTGAGTCATATTAAAATAACATGATGCAACTACAATGCATGAGCATGATATCAACATAAGCATGGAGGTGCAACATAATCATCGAGCATAACCACAATGAAGCATATATCCAACTGAGCATGGCATACTGACGAGCATGATCATAACACTACACACGAGCATAGCATGACTACTAGCATCATAAATAAATACAATGCAAGAATATTACAAGGATGCTACCTGGTAAGCATGTAACCAACTAGCTGCAATGCAACATGCATAACAACGGTTGTCGGGGATATACCCCGCGGTGTAACCCGGTCGGAAGTATAACCCAGCCGGACTTGGCGACTCACTAATGACCTACCCTGACTGGACGACTCATGGGTGACCTGGCGAGTGGGTCAGAGGAACGGCAAGACCCGGTGGCCCAGAAGGCAGTTTATGGAAGGCCGGTTCATGTTATCGTGGGCCGATTTATGAGGAAAGCACAAGGAATATTCTCATACAAAGGAAGCAAGACTAGGACTCCATTTGTAATAGAGTAATCCTAATCCTACTAGGACTAGTCATGTTGTAATGCCCAGGATGGGACTATACCTCCTACGTGTCGAGGCACGACTTAAAGGTATAAGCCCATCCTAGAATGATCTCAAGTTTGGTATCTTTGCACGACTCATGTAAAAGAGGGATTAAATTGCAAAAGGAGATACTCCGGAATGAAGAATTAAAAGGTTCAACCAATGATGAAAAAGAATTTGAAAGCAATCTTGGAGAAGGCATGTGACTGATGGAATCATTCTTACGTCACACTTTGAAAAGAATTTGAGTATAACTCCAGAAAATAGAAGAGTCAGGTAAGATCTTGGGAAAAGACCTGTGGGTTAGGGCCCACTCAAAGAAATCACCGTTGAAAAAGATTGCTGAAGAGATATTGCACCGGTTGAATTAAATGGCTTGAATAAGATAGCAACCCTCAAAATAATTTGAACGGATTAAGAATGGAATGACGAATCTTCAGCACTCCGGATATGAATAGCAAGAGGAGAATGATTAATTGGTGCACCGGAATAAGAAAGCATTGTGAAATGAGGAAAGGATAAGATCAACACCGAAATCTTGAATTACATCCACCGGCAGAATTTGAGAACAAAAGAATGATGAACTTGAAGCTCTTGAGCAACTTATAGATAAATCACCGGATAAGAACATTGAAGGAAATGAATGAAGAAATATCACAAGAATAAAATGGATACTTGATTTGAGAATTTCTGACTCCGAGAAGAAGAAGGGTGGGAGGGTGGGGAAAACAAAGACAACTTGGGATGAATGTAATAGACAAATCGTCAGATTTCTCAACGGCGTCTGCATGGAGTAACTTGAAGAGAAGGCACACCGGTTGAAAAGGATTTAGCATGACAATCTTAATGGTCAAGAGGAATTAGCACTCCCATAGAAATATGAGAACACCGATTAGGAAAGGTATGGAATCAACATTTGACATCGAAGCAACTCGAATACCAGAATCAAAACAAAACAAAGGATAGATGTTGCAGCAGAATCTTCACAATATCATCCGAACAGAGAATTGAAACGAATGAATTCCGCAGGTACATCAACTTGTCGAGAAGCCACTTGGAGAACAAAAGGTAAATAAAAAGGAACAAGGATCAGATAGAACAAATACAAGATAGAAGCTTCGTTCGACATATTCGTGCTGAAAGCTCATGGAACTTGTTACAAAAGGGTTTTGCAATCCCCGGATCAGCATAGCCAAGGACCCTTTAAGATGCAACTCCCGATTGGAACAAGCCCATAAAACCACTTCACTCAATCTAGAACCCCGAACTTCATATCGTGCATCCGTTGGAAGAATGCCTAGAACTACTAGATGAACTCACCTATTAATTTCCGAAAGTTCCCAGTTATGCAATCAGGTGTTGGGGATACAGGGGAAGCACCGCGCACTCAACTCTAATCCTACATCCAGCTGTATCCATCCTTCAACACATAACCAGTTGTTCTCGGAAACCGTTTACCTCGGACCTTCGAAACACATCTACTATACAAGCTATGGCAATACTACCGAACTACCTCCCCAGTACTGGGTGATGTCGGGGTTATCTTGCCACTAACCGCATAGGAGAGTTTTCGATGTCGGCCGTCTTAAGTATTCTAGTACTGCCGCGATGGATTTGTGTCGACAACACCTCGGAGCTCAACTCCCTGGGACACTGCCACAACCCCTAATGACAGGAGGCATCGAGAACAATGTTCTCGTCACAAAGACATCGGAACAATCCAAACAATACTCGCGTGAACCTAAAAAAAATTTGGTGCAATTTTTGAAAGTAGAAGAGACAAGAGTAATCGTCAGGAGTCCTCACCAGAGTGAAAAGAGATGAGGAGCAAAAGAAATCCTACTCTCCGATATAAATATAGGACTCAAAACATTTTCAAGTGTGTGCCTAGACTCAACCGTCAACGATTCGATCAATCAGTGGGGGCTTCTAGGTCGGAGAAGGCTCTGAATACCAACTTGTAATGCCCAGGATGGGACTATACCTCCTACGTGTCGAGGCACGACTTAAAGGTATAAGCCCATCCTAGAATGATCTCAAGTTTGGTATCTTTGCACGACTCATGTAAAAGAGGGATTAAATTGCAAAAGGAGATAGTTGGCTTACACTCGCCACTTCACACAATACATTACATAAGCAATACATCATTCAAAACATCACAACCCGACTACGGGTGAAGATCCAAAAGAAAGATACCAAAACAACATAAAGCCACAGGTCAGGATCGAATCCTAGTAGAAACCACTACTGATCGTCGAAAACGTCACAAGCATACGGCCAAACTCTTCATCGGACTCCCGCGGAAGTACTGATCCAACTCCGGCTTCATCTCGGTTGAACCTGCATCTGGTGTTGTAGTATCTGTGAGCCACGCGGACTCAGCAATCCCATAACCATGGGTATCAAGACTAGCAAAGCTTTGAGGGTAGGAAGAGGTAAAGTGGTGAGGTTGCAGCAGCGGCTAAGCATAATAGGGTGGCTAACTTACGAGTACCAGAATAAGATGAGCTTCTACGCAAACGGTCGCAAAAGTAGTGATTGCTAAAGATCCTGAACTACATACGAATCGAACATAACCCCAGCGTGTTCTCTTCTCAAAGTGAAAAGAGACAGTCACGGTTACTCACACAGTTGTGTGTTTTACTTCGGATCCTCTGTCAAGTTTTCTACAACCGGACATTAACAAATTCCAATCTGCCACATAACCGCGGGCACTGCTTTCGAAAGATTATAACCCTGCAGGGGTGTTCCATCTTAGCCCATCTCAAGCTCTCACGATTAGCTGAAGTGATAAATATAATATCATCACCCCTTATCTTAGGGAAAATCCGATCAGGCTCGGCTTCCCGGTAGCACAAGTCATTTCGACAATGGTAAAACAAGTCCAGCAAGACCTCCCGGTGTGTCGACACCCTGATAGTAGCCGCGCGTATCTAGTCTCAGGACACGACCGGATGGGCGATGCTACAGGTATACCAAATACCTCGGGTTTCCCCAAGGCGGCCCCGCAGGCTCCCCGTTTGGGACCAACACCATCAGCACTGGCCCCCGCTGCTATGTAGAATTAAGAATCCTCGGGGACGCGACCCCCTATGCAAATTTAATTAATTAATTAAGTTATTATTATGAGCAAATTAAAACCAATGTTGGGCCTTGCTGGAGGAGTTTTATTCAAAGTCGAACTGTCAAGGGGTCCCCATCCACCCATCGTGTTAGGAACGCAAAATCAAGGAACATAATGCCGGTTTATCGGCGCCTAAGGTGGCATGAGTGGAACAAAACACCGAGCAAAAGGCCAAGCCTTCCACCCATGCCCAGTATATAGGTGTGTTAAATAATAATAATAGATATTGTGGTATTACAACAACAAGTTCCCTCCTGGAACGAACTTCATCTTCACCTGCAACTAACAACGCTATAAGAGGGGCTGAGCAAGCGGGTAACATAGCCAAACAATGGTTTTTGCTAGGAAGGTTTCAAGGTTAGAGGTTTCATGGCAACAAGGAGAGGCTGACATAAAAGATGGGTAGCGCGACATAACGATAGCATCGAGACAACTAAGCATGGCTATGGTAGTAAAGGTATCCAAGGGTATGATCATCTTGCCTGGGATTCCACAAGGGAGAAGAACGGATCCGTGAAGTAGACGGAGCAACAGTTGAGCGAAACCTCACAACTCCGGGACGAAACCGAAGCTAACAAGAGAAGCAGCCGGAAAGAAGCAAACAACACGGTAAACACACATATCATAACCATGGCATACGATGCACATCCAAGTATGATGCATGTCCGGTTTAAATATGCATGGCATGGCAAAGTGCACAAACAAGTACTACAAGTTAAGTGGAGCTCAATATGCAACGAGTTGCATATTGACAAAACACCACATTATAATTATTTAATTGACTCTCGTTTATTTACAAGACAAGATTAAATGTTTTTAGCATGGCGAGAGGTGAAGCATAATAAAACTACACTATAGACATTTTAAATGAGGCCAGAAATAACAACAACAATTCCGAAAAAATCCCCATGAGCATGTTTAATAATTATAAGCAAACAACAATTCACACATATTAATGTTGTTAACATGATGCGGATGACATGATCAAGTTTATGCAATTTTTATTAAAAGTTAACATGAAGAGATATGAAGTTTTGTCACCGTGGGGGAATGAAAGGGTGCCACGGCAACGTTCCGATGATCCGACAACTCGTCGAGAAGCCGGTGCAAAAGCAAGGTGGAGTGAACAAGTCGAACAAGATGAAAGGTGGGGCGATCCCGTTGCCGGGTTCCCACGAGTCGGCGACGAGGCAACCGAGGAGCACGACAAAAGATGAAACGGGCACGATGCACACAAGGACAACATTTCATACAACACAACAAGCAAACGTTCTCGGGTCATCGTCTCGGGGTTATACCTTCGAAACATTCGTTTCGGGGCGGTTCGAGTTCGTAGTGGAAGTAGTGGAACACGGTTCGTAGAGGATGTAGTCGAACACGTTATGTAGCCGTTCTCGCGATTCGTAGAGGAAGTAGTGGTTCACGTTTCAGAAGAGGAAGTAGTTGTTCCGTAGAGGTACACGTGTAGTCGTTCACATCCCGTTCGGAGAGGTACTTGTCATCGGAGGGGGTACTTGACGATTCCGAAGACCGCGGTCGTCGGGGTACTTGGTCGTGGTGCTTGTCGGGGTCCTCGTTCTTGCGACGGTAGTTGTACTCGATCCGGTGAGGAACTTGACCGATCTGAGCCCTTCGGTGTCGTCGTGGTACTTGTCGGTCCATGAAGTAGACAAACTTGACGGGTCGCCGAGTAGTCGAACTTGGGCATCGGAGAGGAACTTGACGCATCGTCGTGGTACTTGCCGAAGGGGAACTTGACGGTCTCGGGGTCCTTCGTACACTTGGCGAAAACAAAAAATACAGCAGCAGGTCTTGGCGCTGCAGAGGAGGGGAACCGAGGAGCTGCGGCCACGGGGACGACGAGGGCGCCATGGCACTGGAGAAGAGGAGACGAGGCAGCAGGCTCCAAGGCGAGGCGAGGAGGCAGCCAGGCGCGAGCTGCAGGAGGGCGGTGAGGAGGGGTTCTGGCCGGACTGCTCCGGTGCGGGATCTGGCGCGGAGGCAGGGCCGAGGGGAGGCCGGCGATCTGGTGATGGAGAGGCGCGGGAGAAGGCGCTGGGGCGTCCTGGCGGCGGAGGGCCTGAGGGCCGGTGGAGGATGGCTGGAACGCGGGACTGCGAGGCGGAGGAGATGGGAGGCCACGGCGGGGGCCGGCGCTGCTGGAGAATCGGAGGGAGGTGCGGCTCCAAGGGGCGGGCGCTCGGGGCCGCGGGGATGGTGCGGTGGTCTGGTGCTGGAGAGGAGGTCGCAGGGACCTCGGCGGCGATGGCGATGCGGGCGCGGCCCTGGCGCTCGTCTTCTGGAGAGGAGGGGCGCGGCGGGCGGCTATGAGGAGGGATCGGGGCGCTGTCTGGCCGAGGGATGAGGGTGCGGGCGTGCGAGGGGAGAGGGTCGAGCGAGGAGAGAGGTGGCGGCGGACAGGGGAAAAGAGGAGCGAGGGGGGAGTGCGGCGCTGAGGGAGCTAGGGTTGGAGGAGTTGGGCCAAATGGGCTAGGAGGCCTGCGGGGAGGAGGAGAAGCCCACTGCGGCTGGAGTGGGCCTAGAGGCTGACTGGACTCTTTTAAAACTGCTGCTGTTTTAAGAAAAAAATAGAAAACAGCAAGGAGAAAGAAAAGGAAGGAGGTGATCTGAATAGGATTAAGGAATAGGGCAAAAATCCCTGGACTCACAAAAATGTCAGGAATTTAAATAAAATTGTTGGAGGGTTTTTGGAAGAACCTCGAAACAACAGAAAAGAATTAAGACAAGGTTTGACGATGAAACTTGAAGTGAAATAGGCATGGGGAAAATTATGCACGTGTGTTGGTTAATTCCAAACAAATGGAATATTATTATATAGCTCCCTAATAATATTGAGAGGATATGTTATAAAGAGAAGACAACCTTCCCTCGATTTAACTGGACCGAAGGTCCACACGATTATTTAAGTTGCAACAATTAATGGCATGATGACATGATGCAATGCAAAAAATAAATAAAGCAAGCACAACTGAAACACACGGGAGAACCCGGAACATCTGGAATCTTCTGGGACGTCGGTCTTCGGGCGTCACAACTCTCCCACACTAACAGAGGATCTCGACCCGAGATCCTAGAGATGGCACCCGGTGAAACGGAAAAGAAGAGGTAAAACAAAGTTGCTTCTTTGACAGACGAGTGAAACCAAAGAACCTTGAGAGGTTGAACAAGCTTGAAAGAAAGAATAGAACGGAGATGAACGAATATGAAAACTCCGTTAGAAAAGAGGAACAAGGAACATTATGAGAACCTTGTAGGTTGAAAGACATGAAACAAGTGCTTAAGAACCAAAAGAATATGAAACTGCAATGGTATAACCAAGGAATAAGAATGACAGAATTTGGACAGCACTCCGTCTGAAAATGGAAGGAAAAGAACATTAACTTGAGGAGATGGAGTGATACTTGATGAAAACAACAACATATTGCCTCCGAAACAATTGAAAGAATGGCACAAGGTTAAGAAAGATTCAGAGAGCACTCCGGTTAAAAGATAAGCAAGGGAAGAACATGATCTCGATAAAACGATATGATGGTTTGGAGAGAGCAACATCATAATGCCTCCGGAATGAAAGAATAGAATATAGATCAATGGGAAGAAAGAACGGAGACGAAAATGACAACTTCTCTCAAAATTGAATTTGAAAGAGCATCCTTATAAAGAAGGGTTGAACGGAGTTGTTGGAATTCAACAACGAAAGAATAAGCTTGATGTGGGCTTATGGAAAACATCTCAAAATTATGAGGTGACAACCGGCCACTAACGAAAACAATTGATTGGATTGAGATCAACAAGGAGAGGAAAAACTTATCTCACCGGAAGGATAATGAAGAACTTGGGTCATTTATAAGCACCATAATAGCAACAATTCTCAAGGAAAGCTTTTTGGTGAAATACAACCCAAGATAACTCCAACTAATAATTGAAGGGTTGAAAAGATCTCCTGAACAATGAAAAATGATGGGTTTAAATATCTCATACTTGATAACTCGTGAATCATGAAACATGAAGGAATTGTCAAGAATGACATAACACCATCTGAAAAGATAAGGTAGAACGGATTGCAATTGGAAGTATGATGAAGAATGCTTGAGATCCAACAAGAATCTTGATGAAGACTTCGAGGCTGAATTAAATGATGATGAACCACCATGAAAACTCCGGTAATGAAAGCATGAGAAATGAAAGATGAAAAGAATAAGATTCAAGGCCTGCGATGAATTAGATGGAGCTTTGAAATGATATAATTAAATAACTTGGAGCTCCGGAAAACAAGATGAACAACTTAGAACCGAGAATCTGATATGATGAACAAGCTCTGGAAAACAGAGATTAAACACTCGAGGAAATAAGAATAAGATTTACTATATGCTTATCCTTCATCAAATTAAATTGATGACAAGCAACGGATTTGGCATCCTACTTATTCTCGTTGGAAAGGATTGGAGAGATATAGCCAAACTTGAGAATAATCTTGAACGACTCATCGGTAGGATTATGAAAAGAACAAATGAATTAATACGATAACAACGGAAGAGTAATTTTGAAAGAACCACCGTAAGAATAGGGAGACGAACGAAGAGACATCAATGAAGAATATTTGGAGGACGAAGTTGAAAACTGAGAACGAAGAAATATTCTGAGATGATGGCCTTCGGACGATCACAATGGAAAGAATTCATGAAATGCTCCGGACGGTTATAAAAGAATTCCTCACAATCGGAACAATAATAAGGATGGCATGAAGCTAGAACCACAACTCAACAAGAGAACGGGTCAAGATTTAAGAGAAACTCTTCTCCGGTCTTCAAATGTTGAGAATGAAGACGAGAAATGCCATGAAGAATTTCGAGATACTCCGGAATGAAGAATTAAAAGGTTGAACCAATGATGAAAAAGAATTTGAAAGCGATCTTGGAGAAGGCATGTGACTGATGGAATCATTCTTACGTCACACTTTGAAAAGAATTTGAGTATAACTCCAGAAAATAGAAGAGTCCGGTAAGATCCTGGGAAAAGACCTGTGGGTTAGGGCCCACTCAAAGAAATCACCGTTGAAAAAGATTGCTGAAGAGATATTGCACCGGTTGAATTAAATGGCTTGAATAAGATAGCAATCCTCAAAATAATTTGAACGGATTAAGAATGGAATGACGAATCTTCAGCACTCCGGATATGAATAGCAAGAGGAGAATGATTAATTGGTGCACCGGAATAAGAAAGCATTGTGAAATGAGGAAAGGATAAGATCAACACCGAAATCTTGAATTACATCCACCGGCAGAATTTGAGAACAAAAGAATGATGAACTTGAAGCTCTTGAGCAACTTATAGATAAATCACCGGATAAGAACATTGAAGGAAATGAATAAAGAAATATCACAAGAATAAAATGGATACTTGATTTGAGAATTTCTGACTCCGAGAAGAAGAAGGGTGGGAGGGTGGGGAAAACAAAGACAACTTGGGATGAATGAAACAGACAAATCATCAGATTTCTCAATGGCGTCTGCATGGAGTAACTTGAAGAGAAGGCACACCGGTTGAAAAGGATTTAACATGACAATCTTGATGGTCAAGAGGAATTAGCACTCCCATAGAAATATGAGAACACCGATTAGGAAAGGTATGGAATCAACATTTGACATCGAAGCAACTCGAATACCAGAATCAAAACGAAACAAAGGATAGATGTTGCAGCAGAATCTTCACAATATCATCCGAACGGAGAATTGAACGAATGAATTCCGCAGGTACATCAACTTGTCGAGAAGCCACTTGGAGAACAAAAGGTAAATAAAAAGGAACAAGGATCAGATAGAACAAATACAAGATAGAAGCTTCGTTCGACATATTCGTGCTGAAAGCTCATGGAACTTGTTACAAAAGGGTTTTGCAATCCCCGGATCAGCATAGCCAAGGACCCTTTAAGATGCAACTCCCGATCGGAACAAGCCCATAAAACCACTTCACTCAATGTAGAACCCCGAACTTCATATCGTGCATCCGTTGGAAGAATGCCTAGAACTACTAGATGAACCCACCTATTAATTTCCGAAAGTTCCCAGTTATGCAATCAGGTGTTGGGGATACAGGGGAAGCACCGCGCACTCAACTCTAATCCTACATCCAGCTGTATCCATCCTTCAACACATAACCAGTTGTTCTCGGAAACCGTTTACCTCGGACCTTCGAAACGCATCTACTATACAAGCTATGGCAATACTCCCGAACTACCTCCCCAGTACTGGGTGATGTCGGGGTTATCTTGGCACTAACCGCATAGGAGAGTTTTCGATGTCGGCCGTCTTAAGTATTCTAGTACTGCCGCGATGGATTTGTGACGACAACACCTCGGAGCTCAACTCCCCGGGACACTGCCACAACCCCTAATGACAGGAGGCATCGAGAACAATGTTCTCGTCACAAAGACATCGGAACAATCCAAACAATACTCGCGTGAACCTAAAAAAAATTAGATGCAATTTTTGAAAGTAGAAGAGACAAGAGTAATCGTCAGGAGTCCTCACCAGAGTGAAAAGAGATGAGGAGCAAAAGAAATCCTACTCTCCGATATAAATATAGGACTCAAAACATTTTCAAGTGTGTGCCTAGACTCAACCGTCAACGATTCGATCAATCAGTGGGGGCTTCTAGGTCGGAGAAGGCTCTGAATACCAACTTGTAATGCCCAGGATGGGACTATACCTCCTACGTGTCGAGGCACGACTTAAAGGTATAAGCCCATCCTAGAATGATCTCAAGTTTGCTATCTTTGCACGACTCATGTAAAAGAGGGATTAAATTGCAAAAGGAGATAGTTGGCTTACACTCGCCACTTCACACAATACATTACATAAGCAATACATCATTCAAAACATCACAACCCGACTACGGGTGAAGATCCAAAAGAAAGATACCAAAACAACATAAGGCCACAGGTCAGGATCGAATCCTAGTAGAAACCACTACTGATCGTCGAAAACGTCACAAGCATACGGCCAAACTCTTCATCGGACTCCCGGGGAAGTATTGATCCAACTCCGGCTTCATCTCGGTTGAACCTGCATCTGGTGTTGTAGTATCTGTGAGCCACGCGGACTCAGCAATCCCATAACCATGGGTATCAAGACTAGCAAAGCTTTGAGGGTAGGAAGAGGTAAAGTGGTGAGGTTGCAGCAGCGGCTAAGCATAATAGGGTGGCTAACTTACGAGTACCAGAATAAGATGAGCTTCTACGCAAACGGTCGCAAAAGTAGTGATCGCTAAAGATCCTGAACTACATACGAATCGAACATAACCCCAGCGTGTTCTCTTCTCAAAGTGAAAAGAGACAGTCACGGTTACTCACACAGTTGTGTGTTTTACTTCGGATCCTCTGTCAAGTTTTCTACAACCGGACATTAACAAATTCCAATCTGCCACATAACCGCGGGCACGACTTTCGAAAGATTATAACCCTGCAGGGGTGTTCCAACTTAGCCCATCACAAGCTCTCACGATTAGCTGAAGTGATAAATATAATATCATCACCCCTTATCTTAGGGAAAATCCGATCAGGCTCGGCTTCCCGGTAGCACAAGTCATTTCGACAATGGTAAAACAAGTCCAGCAAGACCTCCCGGTGTGTCGACACCCTGATAGTAGCCGCGTGTATCTAGTCTCAGGACACGACCGGATGGGCGATGCTACAGGTATACCAGATACCTCGGGTTTCCCCAAGGCGGCCCCGCAGGCTCCTCGTTTGGGACCAACACCATCAGCACTGGCCCCCCTGCTATGTAGAATTAAGAATCCTCGGGGACGCGACCCCCTATGCAAATTTAATTAATTAATTAAGTTATTATTATGAGAAAATTAAAACCAATGTTGGGCCTTGCTGGAGGAGTTTTATTCAAAGTCGAACTGTCAAGGGGTCCCCATCCACCCATCGTGTTAGGAACGCAAAATCAAGGAACATAATGCCGGTTTATCGGCGCCTAAGGTGGCATGAGTGGAACAAAACACCGAGCAAAAGGCCAAGCCTTCCACCCATGCCCAGTATATAGGTGTGTTAAATAATAATAATAGATATTGTGATATGACAACAACAAGTTCCCTCCTGGAACGAACTTCATCTTCACCTGCAACTAACAACGCTATAAGAGGGGCTGAGCAAGCGGGTAACATAGCCAAACAGTGGTTTTTGCTAGGAAGGTTTCAAGGTTAGAGTTTTCATGGCAACAAGGAGAGGCTGACATAAAAGATGGGTAGCGCGACATGTAACGATAGCATCGAGACAACTAAGCATGGCAATGGTAGTAAAGGTATCCAAGGGTATGATCATCTTGCCTGGGATTCCACAAGGGAGAAGAACGGGTCCGTGAAGTAGACGGAGCAACAGTTGAGCGAAACCTCACAACTCCGGGACGAAACCGAAGCTAACAAGAGAAGCAGCCGGAAAGAAGCAACCAACACGGTAAACACACATATCATAACCATGGCATACGATGCACATCCAAGTATGATGCATGTCCGGTTTAAATATGCATGGCATGGCAAAGTGCACAAACAAGTACTACAAGTTAAGTGGAGCTCAATATGCAACGAGTTGCATATTGACAAAACACCACATTATAATTATTTAATTGACTCTCGTTTATTTACAAGACAAGATTAAATGTTTTTAGCATGGCGAGAGGTGAAGCATAATAAAACTACACTATAGACATTTTAAATGAGGCCGGAAATAACAACAACAATTCCGGAAAAATCCCCATGAGCATGTTTAATAATTATAAGCAAACAACAATTCACACATATTAATGTTGTTAACATGATGCGGATGACATGATCAAGTTTATGCAATTTTTATTAAAAGTTAACATGAAGAGATATGAAGTGTTGTCACCGTGGGGGAATGAAAGGGTGCCACGACAACGTTCCGATGATCCGACAACTCGTCGAGAAGCCGGTGCAAAAGCAAGGTGGAGTGAACGAGTCGAACAAGATGAAAGGTGGGGCGATCCCACTGCCGGGTTCCCACGAGTCGGCGACGAGGCAACCGAGGAGCACGACAAAAGATGAAACGGGCACGGTTCACACAAGGACAACATTTCATACAACACAACAAGCAAACGTTCTCGGGTCATCGTCTCGGGGTTATACCTTCGAAACACTCGTTTCGGGGCGGTTCGAGTTCGTAGTGGAAGTAGTGGAACACGGTTCGTAGAGGAAGTAGTCGAACACGTTATGTAGCCGTTCTCGCGATTTGTAGAGGAAGTAGTGGTTCACGTTTCCGAAGAGGAAGTAGTTGTTCCGTAGAGGTACACGTGTAGTCGTTCACATCCCGTTCGGAGAGGTACTTGTCATCGGAGGGGGTACTTGACGATTCCGAAGACCGCGGTCGTCGGGGTACTTGGTCGTGGTACTTGTCGGGGTCCTCGTTCTTGCGACGGTAGTTGTACTCGATCCGGTGAGGAACTTGACCGATCTGAGCCCTTCGGTGTCGTCGTGGTACTTGTCGGTCCATGAAGTAGACGAACTTGACGGGTCGCCGAGTCGTCGAACTTGGGCATCGGAGAGGAACTTGACGCATCGTCGTGGTACTTGCCGAAGGGGAAATTGATGGTCTCGGGGTCCCTCGTACACTTGGCGAAAACAAAAAAAAAACAGCAGCAGGTCTTGGCGCTGCAGAGGAGGGGAACCGAGGAGCTGCGGCCACGGGGACGATGAGGGCGCCATGGCGCTGGAGAAGAGGAGACGAGGCAGCAGGCTCCAAGGCGAGGCGAGGAGGCAGCCAGGCGCGAGCTGCAGGAGG
>LR738711.1:114823109-114883546 GCA_902687465.1 Secale cereale
GGGTCCCTCGTACACTTGGCGAAAACAAAAAAAAAACAGCAGCAGGTCTTGGCGCTGCAGAGGAGGGGAACCGAGGAGCTGCGGCCACGGGGACGATGAGGGCGCCATGGCGCTGGAGAAGAGGAGACGAGGCAGCAGGCTCCAAGGCGAGGCGAGGAGGCAGCCAGGCGCGAGCTGCAGGAGGGCGGTGAGGGGGGGTTCTGGCCGGACTGCTCCGGTGCGGGATCTGGCGCGGAGGCAGGGCCGAGGGGAGGCCGGCGACCTGGTGATGGAGAGGCGCGGGAGAAGGCGCTGGGGCGTCCTGGCGGCGGAGGGCCTGAGGGCCGGTGGAGGATGGCTGGAACGCGGGACTGTGAGGCGGAGGAGATGGGAGGCCACGGCGGGGGCCGGCGCTGCTGGAGAATCGGAGGGAGGTGCCGCTCCAAGGGGCGTTCGCTCGGGGCCGCGGGGATGGTGCGGTGGTCTAGTGCTGGAGAGGAGGTCGCAGGGACCTCGGCGGCGATGGCGATGCGGGCGCGGCCCTGGCGCTCGTCTTCTGGAGAGGAGGGGCGCGGCGGGCGGCTACGAGGAGGGATCGGGGCACTGTCTGGCCGAGGGATGAGGGTGCGGGCGTGCGAGGGGAGAGGGTCGAGCGAGGAGAGAGGTGGCGGCGGACAGGGGAAAAGAGGCGCGAGGGGGAGTGCGGCGCTGAGGGAGCTAGGGTTGGAGGAGTTGGGCCAAATGGGCCAGGAGGCCTGCGGGGAGGAGGAGAAGCCCACTGCGGCTGGAGTGGGCCTAGAGGCTGACTGGACTCTTTTAAAACTGTTGCTGTTTTAAGAAAAAATAGAAAACAGCAAGGAGAAAGAAAAGGAAGGAGGTGATCTCAATATGATTAAGGCATAGGGTAAAAATCCCTGGGCTCACAAAAATGTCAGGAATTTAAATAAAATTGTTGGAGGGTTTTTGGAAGAACCTCGAAACAACGGAAAAGAATTAAGACAAGGTTTGACGATGAAACTTGAAGTGAAATAGGCATGGGGAAAATTATGCACGTGTGTTGGTTAATTCCAAACAAATGGAATATTATTATATAGCTCCCTAATAATATTGAGAGGATATGTTATAAAGAGAAGACAACCTTCCCTCGATTTAACTGGACCGATGGTCCACACGATTATTTAAGTTGCAACAATTAATGGCATGATGACATGATGCAATGCAAAAAATAAATAAAGCAAGCACAACTGAAACATACGGGAGAACCCGGAACATCTGGAATCTTCTGGAATCTTCTGGGACGTCGGTCTTCGGGCGTCACACATGTAACCCGCCCCTTCAACATATATAAGGAGGGGCAGGGCTCCCAAAAGAGGGAGAAGAGGCAAGAAGAAATAATCTCTAGGGCTAGACACAAAGAGCCGATTTACCGGCGACTCACTCGTGATGATAATGAGACCTAGCCACAAACAGCATGTAGCGTTGTTACTGGATGATGTTTCCTGGGGCCCGAAGCTGTATAAACCCTTGTATTGTGTTGCGTTTCTTGACTCCGCTCAACCCCTCTCAAGCTACCACATAGATGCGTTGGCCTCACGACTAAGTCCTCACACTAGGGCATCTACCATGACAAAACCACGATAGTTGGCGCCCACCGTGGGGCTCGTGCACGGTGGTGTTGAGTTCTTGGAGGGATCTTTTCTAGGGTTCGAGAAGTTCGCAATTTTCCAGATAATCTATATCATCGATGAGCGGTTGGAACGGCGTGTTACACTAAGACGGAAATAAAATTTTTGCGGTGGCAGTTTTGTCCGGTCCGCCAACCCTCTGCTACTGCTCCATGCCTCGATGTCTGCTTCAAGTTCCGAGGCGCACCTTTCTTGTCCCGGCCTGGACCAAAACCTGCACTTGCCGAAAGGACCACTTGCTCTACCTTCTCGCCTGAGACAAGTATATGTGGGATTCAATTCCAACTAGGACGAATAGATCAAGTGCTCCAAGACCAAATCGGTCAATTAGTACTGCAATTACACGCGATGTGGAGATCCAACAGAGATTACTCTAGTGTTGGAAGGAAAGATAAGAAAGGAAAGAAGAAAAAGACCATGACACGGAACTACAGCCGACTACGACCCGAACTTCTACACCGCCGCCATTGTGGATTCACCATGAGCGGCCACTCTGAGACTTGCCTCCATCTCGTCTTCATCGGGCTGGCCTGCTGACTTGCCGGCCTCGCCATTGACCCCGCATCCGAGCCAGCTGCCCGCCTTGAGCCCGCTGTGAGCCACCATAGGAGTGAAGGAAATATGCCCTAGAGGCAATAATAAAGATGTTATTTGTATTTACTTATATCATGATAAATGTCTTTTATTCATGCTAGAATTGTATTAACTGGAAACTTAGTACATGTGTGAATACATAGACAAAACAGTATGTCCCTAGTATGCCTCTACTAGACTAGCTCATTGATCAAAGATGGTTATGTTTCCTGGCCATAGACATGAGTTGTCATTTGATCAACGGGATCACATCATTAGGAGAATGATGTGATGGACAAGACCCATCCGTTAGCATAGCATTATGATCGTTTAGTTTAACTGCTATTGCTTTCTTCATGACTTATACATGTTCCTATGACTATGAGATTATGCAACTCCCGAATACCGTAGGAACACCTTGTGTGCTATCAAACATCACAACGTAACTGGGTGATCATAAAGATGCTCTACAGGTGTCTCCGAAAGTATTCGTGGTGTTGGCATAGATCAAGATTAGGATTTGTCACTCCGAGTGTCGGAGAGGTATCTCTGGGCCCTCTCGGTAACACACATCACAATAAGCCTTGCAAGCAAAAGACTAATGAGTTAGTCACGAGATGATGTGTTGCGGAACGAGTAAAGAGACTTGCCGGTAACGAGATTGAACTAGGTATAGAGATACCGACGATCGAATCTCGGGCAAGTAACATACCGTTTGACAAAAGGAACAACGTATGTTGTTATGCGGTTCTGACCGATAAAAGATCTTCGTAGAATATGTAGGAGCCTATATGAACATCCAGGTTCCGCTATTGGTTATTGACCAGAGATGAGTCTCGTTCATGTCTACATAGTTCTCGAACCCGTAGGGTCCGCACGCTTAACGTTTGATGACGATCGGTATTATGAGTTTATGAGTATCGATGTACCGAAGGTAGTTCGGAGTCCCGGATGAGATCATGGACATGACGAGGAGTCACGGAATGTCCGAGACATAAAGATTGATATATTGGACGACTATATTCGGACATCGGAAGTGTTCCGGAAAAGTTTCGGATTTATCGGGATTGCCGGAGGGGGTTACCGGAACCCCCTACGAGAGGGGATGGTCCATAGTGGGCCTAAAGGGAAAGAGAGAGGTAGCCCATAGGGCTGGCCGGCGCCCCCACCTAGGGTTCCTAGTTGGACTAGGATTGGGGGGGGGGCGCCACCTCTCCTATTCCTTTCCCCCTTCCTTCTTTTGGTGAATCCTACTAGGAATAGGATTGCAATCCTATTCCTAGTAGGAGTCCACTCCCTAGCCGCACCAGGAAGGGCCGGCCGGCCTCCCCCCTTGCTCCTTTATATACGGGGGCAGGGGGGCACCCAAAGACACACAAGTTGAATTGTTTTAGCCGTGTGCGGTGCCCCCCTCCACAGAATCACACCTCGGTCATACCGTCGCGGAGCTTAGGCGAAGCCCTGTGCCGTTGAACACATCATATCCGTCACCACGCCGTCGTGCTGACGAAACTCTCTCGTGAAGCTCAACTGGATCAAGAGCTCGTGGGACGTCATCAAGCTGAACGTGTGCTGAACGCGGAGGTGCCGTACGTTCGGTGCTTGATCGGTTGGATCGCGAAGAAGTTCGACAACATCAACCGCGTCACTTGACGCTTCCGCTCCCGGTCTACGAGGGTACGTAGACACACTCTTCCCTCTCGTTGCTATGCATCTGGTAGATAGATTTTGCGTGATCGTAGGAAAATTTTAAAATACTACGTTCCCCAATAGTGGTATCAGAGCCAGGTCTATGCGTAGATGATATGCACGAGTAGAACACAATGAGTTGTGGGCGATACTAGTCATACTGCTTACCAGCATGTCATACTTTGCTTCGGCGGTATTGTGAGATGAAGCGGCCCGGACCGACATTACGCGTACGCTTACGCGAGACTGGTTTCACCGTTACGAGCACTCGTTGCTTAAAGGTGACTGGCAGGTGTCTGTCTCTCTCACTTTAGCTGAATCAAGTGTGGCTACGCCCGATCCTTGTGAAGGTTAAAACAACACATACTTGACGAAACATCGTTGTGGTTTTGTATGCGTAGGTAAGAACGGTTCTTGCTAAGCCCGTAGCAGCCACGTAAAACTTGCAACAACAAAGTAGAGGACGTCTAACTTGTTTTTGCAGGGCATGTTGTGATGTGATATGGTCAAGACATGATGAGTTATACGGTTTTGTATGAGATGATCATGTTTTGTAATGTTATCGGCAACTAGGCAGGAGCCATATGGTTGTCGCTTTATTGTATGAAATGCAATCGCCATGTAATTGCTTTACTTTATCACTAAGCGGTAGCGATAGTCGTAGAAGCAATAGTTGGCGAGACGACAACGATGCTACGATGGAGATCAAGGTGTCGCGCTGGTGACGAAGGTGATCATGACGGTGCTTTGGAGATGGAGATCAAAAGCACAAGATGATGATGGCCATATCATGTCACATATTTTGATTGCATGTGATGTTTATCTTATTATGCTTCTTATTTTGCTTAGAACGACGGTAGCATTATAAGATGACCCCTTACTAAATTTCAAGGTATAAGTGTTCTCCCTGAGTATGCACCGTTGCGAAAGTTCGTCGTGCCGAGACACCATGTGATGATCGGGTGTGATAAGCTCTTCGTTCAAATACAACGGGTGTAAGCCAGTTTTGCACACGCAGAATACTCAGGTTAAACTTGACGAGCCTAGCATATACAGATATGGCCTCGGAACACTGGAGACCGAAAGGTGGAGCGTGAATCATATAGTAGATATGATCAACATAAGATGTTCACCATTGAAACTACTCCATCTCACGTGATGATCGGACATGGTTTAGTTGATTTGGATCATGTGATCATTTAGATGACCAGAGGGATGTCTATCTAAGTGGGAGTTCTTTAAATTAATATGATTAAATTGAACTTTAATTTATCATGAACTTAGTCCTGATAGTTTTGCATATCTATGTCGTTGTAGATCAATGGCCCGTGCTACCGTTCCTTTGAATTTTAATGCATTCCTAGAGAAAGCTAAGTTGAAAGATGATGGTAGCAATTACACGGACTGGGTCCGTAACCTGAGGATTATCCTCATTGCTGCACAGAAGAATTATGTCCTTGAAGCACCGCTAGGTGACAAGCCCCCTTCCGCTAATGTAGACGCTTTGAACGTCTGGCAGTCGCGGTCTGATGACTACACGATAGTTCAGTGTGCCATGCTTTACGGCTTAGAACCGGGACTTCAACGACGTTTTGAACGTCATGGACCATATGAGATGTTCCAGGAGTTGAAGTTAATATTTCAAGCAAATGCCCGAATTGAGAAATATGAGATTTCCAATAAGTTCTACAGCTGCAAAATGGAGGAGAATAGTTCTATCAGTGAACACTTGCTCAGAATGTCTGGGTACTACAATCATATGACTCAACTTGGTTGCAAAGTTGACGAGGATAGTGTTATTGATAGAGTTCTTCAATCACTGCCACCAAGCTATAAAGGCTTCGTGATGAACTATAACATGCAAGGGATGCAAAAGACAATTCCCGAGCTCTTCGCTATGCTCAAAGCTGCGGAGGTAGAAATCAAAAAAGGAGCATCAAGTTTTGATGGTTAGCAAGACCACTAGTTTCAAGAAAAAGGGCAAGGGAAAGAAAGGGAACTTCAAAAAGAATAGCAAGTCAGTTGCTACTTCCACGAAGAAACCCAAATCTGGAGCCAAGCCTGAAACTGAGTGCTTCTACTGCAAGGGGACTGGACACTGGAAGCGGAACTGCCCCAAGTATTTGGCGGATAAGAAGGATGGCAAGATGAACAAAGGTATATGTGATATACATGTTATTGATGTGTACCTTACTAATGTTCGTAGTAGTACCTGGGTATTTGATACCGGTTCGGTTGCTAATATTTGTAACTCGAAACAGGGACTACGGATTAAACGAAGATTAGCTAAGGACGAGGTGACGATGCGCGTGGGAAACGGTTCCAAAGTCGATGCGATCGCCGTCGGCACGCTACCTCTACATCTACCTTCGAGATTAGTTTTAGACCTAAATAATTGTTATTTGGTGCCAGCGTTAAGCATGAACATTATATCTGGATCTTGTTTATTGCGAGACGGTTATTCATTCAAATCAGAGAATAATGGTTGTTCTATTTTTATGAATAATATCTTTTATGGTCATGCACCCTTGAAGAGTGGTCTATTCTTTTTGGATCTCGATTGTAGTGATACACATATTCATAATATTGAAACCAAAAGATGCAAGGTTAATAATGATAGTGCAACTTATTTGTGGCACTGCCGTTTAGGTCATATTGGTGTAACGCATGAAGAAACTCCATAATGATGGACTTTTGGAATCACTTGATTATGAATCACTTGGTGCTTGCGAACCATGCCTCATGGGCAAGATGACTAAAACTCCGTTCTCCGGAACTATGGAACGAGCAACAGATTTGTTGGAAATCATACATACTGATGTATGTGGACCAATGAGTGTTGATGCTCGCGGCGGGTATCGTTATTTTCTGACCTTCACTGATGATTTGAGCAGATATGGGTATATCTACTTAATGAAACACAAGTCTGAAACATTTGAAAAGTTCAAAGAATTTCAGAGTGAAGTAGAGAATCATCGTAACAAGAAAATAAAGTTCCTACAATCTGATCATGGGGGAGAATATTTGAGTTACGAGTTTGGTCTTCATTTGAAACAATGTGGAATAGTTTCACAACTCACGCCACCTGGAACACCACAGCGTAATGGTGTGTCCGAACGTCGTAACCGTACTTTATTAGATATGGTGCGATCTATGATGTCTCTTACCGATTTACCACTATCGTTTTGGGGTTATGCTTTAGAGACAGCTGCATTCACGTTAAATAGGGCACCATCTAAATCCGTTGATACGACACCTAATGAACTATGGTTTGGCAAGAAACCAAAGTTGTCGTTTCTTAAAGTTTGGGGCTGCGATGCTTATGTGAAAACACTTCAACCTGATAAGCTCGAACCCAAGTCGGAGAAATGTGTCTTCATAGGATACCCAAAAGATATTGTTGGGTACACCTTCTATCACAGATCCGAAGGCAAAATATTCGTTGCTAAGAACGGATCCTTTCTAGAAAAAGAGTTTCTCTCGAAAGAAGTGAGTGGGAGGAAAGTAGAACTTGATGAGGTAATTGTACCTTCTCCCAGATTGGAAAGTAGTACATCACAGGAAATTGTTCCAGTGATTCCTACACCAATTAGTGAGGAAGTTAATGAT
This sequence comes from Secale cereale, assembly GCA_902687465.1. Lineage (NCBI taxonomy): Eukaryota > Viridiplantae > Streptophyta > Magnoliopsida > Poales > Poaceae > Secale > Secale cereale. Next base: position 114,830,645 of record LR738711.1, read on the forward strand.
AATGATCATGAAACTTCGGATCAAGTTTCTGCTGAACGTCGTAGATCAACCAGAGTACGTTCCGCACCAGAGTGGTACGGCAACCCAGTTCTGGAAATCATGTTACTAGACCATGATGAACCTACGAACTATGAGGAAGCGATGATGAGCCCAGATTCCGCAAAATGGCTTGAAGCCATGAAGTCTGAGATGGGATCCATGTATGAGAACAAAGTGTGGACTTTGGTTGACTTGCCCGATGATCGGCAAGCCATCGAAAACAAATGGATCTTCAAGAGGAAGACCGACGCAGACGGTAATACTACTGTTTACAAAGCTCGACTTGTTGCGAAAGGTTTTCGACAAGTTCAAGGAATTGACTACGATGAGACTTTCTCACCTGTAGCGATGCTTAAGTCTGTCCGAATCATGTTAGCAATTGCCGCATTTTATGATTATGAAATCTGGCAAATGGATGTCAAAACTGCATTCCTGAATGGATATCTCAAAGAAGAGTTGTATATGATGCAACCAGAAGGTTTTGTCGATCCAAAAGGTGCTAACAAAGTATGCAAACTCCAGCGATCCATCTATGGACTGGTACAAGCATCTCGGAGTTGGAATATACGCTTTGATGAGGTGATCAAAGCATATGGTTTTATATAGACTTTTGGAGAAGCCTGTATTTACAAGAAAGTGAGTGGGAGCTCTGTAGCATTTCTAATATTATATGTAGATGACATATTGTTGATTGGAAATGATATAGAATTTCTGGATAGCATAAAAGGATACTTGAATAAAAGTTTTTCAATGAAAGACCTCGGTGAAGCTGCTTATATATTAGGTATCAAGATCTATAGAGATAGATCAAGACGCTTAATTGGACTTTCACAAAGCACATACCTTGATAAGATTTTGAAGAAGTTCAAAATGGATCAGTCAAAGAAAGGGTTCATGCCTGTTTTACAAGGTATGAAGTTGAGTAAGACTCAATGCCCGACCACTGCAGAAGATAGAGAGAAAATGAAAGTCATTCCCTATGCCTCAGCCATAGGATCTATCATGTATGCAATGTTGTGTACCAGACCTGATGTGTGCCTTGCTATAAGTCTAGCAGGGAGGTACCAAAGTAATCCAGGAGTGGATCACTGGACAGCGGTCAAAAACATCCTAAAGTATCTGAAAAGAACAAAGGATATGTTTCTCGTATATGGAGGTGACAAAGAGCTCGTCGTAAACGGTTACGTCGATTCTAGCTTTGACACTGATCCGGATGACTCAAAGTCACAAACCGGATATGTATTTTTATTGAACGGTGGAGCTGTCAGTTGGTGCAGTTCCAAGCAGAGCGTCGTGGCGGGATCTACGTGTGAAGCGGAATACATAGCTGCTTCGGAAGCAGCAAATGAAGGAGTCTGGATGAAGGAGTTCATATCCGATCTAGGTGTAATGCCTAGTGCATCGGGTTCAATGAAAATCTTTTGTGACAACACTGGAGCCATAGCCTTGGCGAAGGAATCCAGGTTTCACAAGAGAACAAAGCACATCAAAAGACACTTCAATTCCATCCGCGATCTAGTCAAGGAGGGAGATATAGAGATTTTAAAAATACATACGGATCTGAATGTTGCAGACTCGTTGACTAAGCCTCTTCCACGGGCAAAACATGATCAGCACCAGGACTCCATGGGTGTGAGGATCATCACTTTGTAATCTAGATTATTGACTCTAGTTCAAGTGGGAGACTGAAGGAAATATGCCCTAGAGGCAATAATAAAGATGTTATTTGTATTTCCTTATATCATGATAAATGTCTTTTATTCATGCTAGAATTGTATTAACCGGAAACTTAGTACATGTGTGAATACATAGACAAAACAGTATGTCCCTAGTATGCCTCTACTAGACTAGCTCATTGATCAAAGATGGTTATGTTTCCTGGCCATAGACATGAGTTGTCATTTGATCAACGGGATCACATCATTAGGAGAATGATGTGATGGACAAGACCCATCCGTTAGCATAGCATTATGATCGTTTAGTTTAACTGCTATTGCTTTCTTCATGACTTATACATGTTCCTATGACCATGAGATTATGCAACTCCCGAATACCGTAGGAACACCTTGTGTGCTATCAAACATCACAACATAACTGGGTGATCATAAAGATGCTCTACAGGTGTCTCCGAAAGTATTCGTGGTGTTGGCATAGATCAAGATTAGGATTTGTCACTCCGAGTGTCGGAGAGGTATCTCTGGGCCCTCTCGGTAACACACATCACAATAAGCCTTGCAAGCAAAAGACTAATGAGTTAGTCACGAGATGATGTGTTGCGGAACGAGTAAAGAGACTTGCCGGTAACGAGATTGAACTAGGTATAGAGATACCGACGATCGAATCTCGGGCAAGTAACATACCGTTTGACATAAGGAACAACGTATGTTGTTATGCGGTTCTGACCGATAAAAGATCTTCGTAGAATATGTAGAAGCCTATATGAACATCCAGGTTCCGCTATTGGTTATTGACCGGAGATGAGTCTCGATCATGTCTACATAGTTCTCGAACCCGTAGGGTCCGCACGCTTAACGTTTGATGACGATCGGTATTATGAGTTTATGAGTATTGATGTACCGAAGGTAGTTCGGAGTCCCGGATGAAATCACGGACATGACGAGGAGTCTCGGAACGTCCGAGACATAAAGATTGATATATTGGACGACTATATTCGGACACTGGAAGTGTTCCGGAAAAGTTTCGGATTTATCGGGATTGCCGGAGGGGGTTACCGGAACCCCCTACGAGAGGGGATGGTCCATAGTGGGCCTAAAGGGAAAGAGAGAGGCAGCCCATAGGGCTGGCCGGCGCCCCCACCTAGGCTTCCTAGTTGGACTAGGATTGGGGGGGGCGCCACCTCTCCTATTCCTTTCCCCCTTCCTTCTTTTGGTGAATCCTACTAGGAATAGGATTGCAATCCTATTCCTAGTAGGAGTCCACTCCCTAGCCGCACCAGGAAGGGCCGGCCGGCCTCCCCCCCTTGCTCCTTTATATACGGGGGCAGGGGGGCACCCAAAGACACACAAGTTGAATTGTTTTAGCCGTGTGCGGTGCCCCCCTCCACAGAATCACACCTCGGTCATACCGTCGCGGAGCTTAGGCGAAGCCCTGTGCCGGTGAACACATCATATCCGTCACCACGCCGTCGTGCTGACGAAACTCTCCCGTGAAGCTCAACTGGATCAAGAGCTCGTGGGACGTCATCAAGCTGAACGTGTGCTGAACACGGAGGTGCCGTACGTTCGGTGCTTGATCGGTTGGATCGCGAAGAAGTTCGACAACATCAACCGCGTCACTTGACGCTTCCGCTCCCGGTCTACGAGGGTACGTAGACACACTCTTCCCTCTCGTTGCTATGCATCTGGTAGATAGATCTTGCGTGATCGTAGGAAAATTTTAAAATACTACGTTCCCCAACAAGGAGAGCCGCCGGAGAGACTCTTGAGCCGCCTGGTTGCCCGCCGGGCCGTCCCGCATCGATTTGCCGCGAAGAGCCGCCATAGCTTGGCCTGTTTTCCGGCGTGAGTTTCCTCGGCCATCGAAAAGTTTTCCGCCTTGAGCCGTCGGGCCCTACTCTGCCAGCACCATGAATCACTGTCGTGCAAGTTCGCCTCTTGAGTCACAGCCGAGCTTCCTCTAGCGCTAGTACTCGCCAGAGTACCGCGTCGTCTGGTCGCGCCACCTTCTAGTACGTGAGAGCAAGTTTTGATTAAATCAACTCCGATGCATCATGCGAAGATTCAAGAAGCATCAGGAAGAGATTCCAGAATTATAATATGGCTGCCCAAGTCTCCGCCTCCAAACCGGAGTCGCTCCTACTTTGACTCGCCGCTGCCCATGAGCCGTCGGCCGTCGTTGTTACCTGCGAGCGATCGGCTTCCTCCGCGTCGCCAGCTCCGCAAAGCTGATGCCCCTCCACAGCTGCAAGCCGCCGCTGCCCTGTGACCCCTGGACTTCGTCAAGTCGCCGAGCCGCCCAACTGCCTCTGCTGTGGCTCACCACTATTGCGGCATGCGCCTCTGACCAACTTCGGCTTCTTTCGCCATCGCTTATCTGTGGGCCACCTCCGCGACGAGCCGACGCTTTAAATTGCTGTCGTCAGTGCAGCGGTCCCGAGTCAAACATGCCTCCGCTTCCGTGACCTCATTAAGTTGTCTCTGGTTGAGCCGTCCCTGCAGCAATGAGCCGCCGGGGCCGTTGAATCGCTAGCCTACCTGAGCTGCCGGGCCGCGTTGAGCCGCCTCTGCCGTGTTGAGCCATCGGGGCCGTATTAAGTCGCCGGTGTGCCTAAACCGCCGGGGCGGTATTGAGTTACTCGTCTGATTTTGCATAGGGGAGGGAGAAAGTGGCTCGATTACCATTGCAAGTATCAGAAGTTATTCATGGAACAGATCATTCATCGTCCGAACAAACCAGGCGATATCCATCTAAGTCTATTATATTAGCACATACTATTTTTTGTCAAGGAGCAGTTTATCTTTGCCTTCGTCTGCAATATTGTGTATGCAGGGCAATTGTTCACTATGAGAGCGATGACCATGCCACGATGCTCGAGTAATATATGTGCAAATTGCCGCTTTATGGCCCAACTTACATCAACTTCGCCCGTCTGTGCGGCTGACCGTGCCTGCGATTGACTCGACTGTCTGCACGGCTTACAACGCCTGCGATTAACTCGCTCGTCCACGCCGGCTTATAACACCGTGGCCGATTCATCTATCTGTGTTGCCTCTGATGCTGTGGTCGTTTTACTGTCCGCCCTGCGGTCCGGCCTACTCAACATGCCGGGTTGGCTAACGGACACCGATGAGGATCATAAGGTCCAAATACATCAGGACATTTGGTCACTGCAAGAGCGATAGCGACTCGCCCACGTCCATACTGCCTCTAATGTTGCGGTTGTTTTTTCCATCCGCCTCCGCGGTTCGGCATATATCAACAGAATGTGGCTCACTTGCCCATTCGCACGGTTTACCGCACCGCTTCACCATGGTGGTCAACTGATCATCAACTCTGCGGCGGATAAATGCTAGCCTAACATATCAGGTGAAATCCATCCAGTATATTTTTATTATATATAGCTTTCTTTAAAAAAGGGCAATTACTCCGGCTTGCAAAGTTATCTAATGCAGGACCCTAAACCGCCATATTGGTGCAAATTTAAAGGCCGTCAGAAAATTTTCGGCTTAAAAACAAGGATTTCGGTTTAAAATACGGTTCAAGGGAAATCTGTCTCCTACAAAGCTCTGATGCTCTCAAATCCGGTTTAAGTATCTCCGGTTCAAAAAGAATTAATCTCTCGCAAGTTTGAGTTTAAAGGCTGTCAGAAAAATTCAAGCTGAAAATGAAGATTCCGGTTTAAGATCCAGTTCAAGGGAAAGATATCTCCCACAAAGCTTTTAAGCTCTCAATATCCGGTTTAACATCCGGTTCAAGAAGAAATATCTCTCGCAAAGTTCGAGTTCTCAGAAAATTCAAAAGGGGCCAAAGAGAGTGTTGCAAAAGAACAACTCAAACATAGGTACCCACTGAGCACAGCTCAGAAATATATCACATGGGGGCTTCTGTTTATAAAGCGGAGTTCTAATTACCCATTGATCCGGCTATCAAGCCAATATTATCATAGGAACACATCTGTGGTTACTTCGATGATCTGGCTATCAAGCCAATATTATCATAAGAGCACATCTCTAGTTACTTCGGTGATCCGGCTATCAAGCCAATATTATCATAAGAGCACAGCTGTTGTTACTTCGGTGATCCGGCTATCAAACCAATATTATCATAAAAGCACAGCTCTGGTTACTTCGGTAATCTGGATATTAAGTCAATATTATCATAAGGGTCCAAAGAGAGTCTGCTGCACATCACAGCTCAAACATGGGTATCTCTTGAGCACAACTCACAATATCACTTGGGGGCTATGTTCGAACCATAGTCACACCTCTTGATAGGCATAAGGGCAACAGGGAAATCACTTAGGGGCTTGGTCATATCCGAACCATAGCTACACCTCTTGATAGGCTTAATGCCACCAGGGAAATCACTTGGGGTCTATTGGTCCGAACCATAGTTACACCTCTTGATAGGCATAAGGGCACCAGGGAAATCACTTGGGGGCTTGGTCGTATTCGAACCATAGCTACACCTCTTGATCGGCATAATGCCACAATTATGACTACTTGAGGGCTCTGGTCATATCTGAACCATAGCTTAAACCCTCTTGATCATACACATACATCATCATATATTACATCATACATTGCATCATCATTACATCATCATAGTATGTATCATATGGGCACGGATATACCGGTTTATATGGCAGGAATCAGTTTTCAAACCAGGTTATATTATTCCAATATTTAATAGCCAACACGGCTGGATTTTTATTATGGTTATCAATAACCAATATTATGATTGAGGTTTCCAAAGTCACTTGAGCGCAATGGATATAATTTTTTCTACAATGGAAGGAATAGTCCCGAGTCGCTGCAGGCTTACAACCCGGCACTTGGGGGTACATTATTTAAGTTGGGATTACATCAAATACACAAGTCTCATGTCGCTGCATGCATGCACCATGACACTTGGGGGCTAACGCAAAGTCATTGTTTGCTCACCTTATTGAAGACCCGACTCATCACATCGTAATGAGCTGGCCCTTGGGGGCTACCAATTGCTCATGTCAACAATTCAAGGTACAAAGCTTTTAATCCATTATATTGGAGGGTCCACTACTCAGTTGGTAAAGCACAATGCTCTTAACCTTGTGGACGTGGGTTACAAGCCCCATGATGGGGGTTACATCATATGATGTTGTTTTTGATGAAGTCCCAGCTCAGTATTATCTTACTAAGCCGGCCCTTCGGGGCTACACGTTGCTGTTCAAGTCTACTTGACCATATCTGCAAAGTCCATGCTCATTATTACATAATGACTCGGCCCTTGGGGCTACACTGGTTGAAGTTTTTATGAGCATCAGGTAATTACAAGTCCCAGGTTGCTGCAAGCATGACAACCCGACACTTGGGGGCTACATAATATGGAGTATTCAGTTTTTACTAGTGACTGGGATGAACAATCTGGATTTCTTCAAAGTTGCAACATTTATATTGAAACAAGTCTTAAGCTATCACTATGTTCACTTCTTAAGACTTGGGGGCTACATGTAATATGCATATAAAGGAGGAACATCTTCAAATTCTCAGTTTCGGGCAAATCATGAAGATTAATTGTGTGACCCGACGTTGGCAACAATCATAACCCGGCATCTATAAACATTCATGACTCGGAATCATCAGTTTTTATATCCCGACAATTTTGGCAATCATAAACCGGCAAGTTCTACATTTTCAAACCTGTTGAATATCAGTTGAATATTTGAAGACCAATTTTCTTTTCAAATCAGAGCATTGAAGGCCGATTCAAATGGATTCTTTATTTACAAAATATCTTCTGCAAGCAAATCGATTATGAAGCTGGTCTGTTGACTCAGATTTTTTAGAAGGAAGAAATGACAAGGATTTAAGGATGATCAAGTGCCGGTTTATAAGAATATTTAACCCGGAGCACAAGCCGCCAAATTTGTTCTTTTGTTTATGTTGCAGATCAGTTTAACATGGATAAATCCAAATTAAACTTGGGGCTAATGTCGGGGATATACCCCGGGGTGTAACCCGGTCGGAAGTATAAGCCGGTCGGACTTGGCGACTCACTAATGACCTGCCCTGACTGGACGACTCATCGGTGACCCGGCGAGCGGGGCAGAGGAACGACAAGACCCGATGGCGCAGAAGGTGGTTTATGGAAGGCCAGTTCATGTTATGGTGGGCCGGTTTATGAGGAAAGCACAAGGAATATTCCCCTACAAAGGAAGCAAGACTAGGACTCCACTTGTAATAGAGTAATCCTAATCCTACTAGGACTAGTCATGTAACACGCTCCTTCAACATATATAAGGAGGGTCGGGGCTCCCCAAAGAGGGAGAAGAGGCAAGAAGAAACAATCTCTAGGGCTAGACACAAAGAGCCGGTTTACCGACGACTCACTCGTGATGATAATGAGACCTAGCCACAAACATCATGTAGGGTTGTTACCGGATGATGTTTCCCGGGGCCCGAAGCTGTATAAACCCTTGTCTTGTGTTGCGTTTCTTGATTCCGCTCAACCCCTCTCAAGATACCACATAGATGCGTTGGCCTCACGACTAAGTCCTCACACTAGGACATCTGCCGTGACAAAACCACGACAATGTTACTGGATATCAGACGGTAAACATGCATCGGACTGAACATCACTACTACCAGCACGTACTTCTACTACCAAGCATGAAATGTGAACATGATACTAGCAAGTAGTACAAGATAACAAGAAGCATCGGAACATAGCATGAAGGTGAACATGAAACCACAAGCATAACCAAAATAATGACAACAGTAGCAAACAAACAGATAGATAACGGCAAACGTTTATTAAATATTCAAGTGAAACCATGGCTATTGCATGGCTATCATGCAAGTGGCTATTGTGGCTTGCCTGGGGGTGACGGGGACTCTGGGAAGAAGTGCGGTGAAGCTCGCGGATAGATTTGCCGGACGGTTCTCTCTCGGAGGGGGCTAGAATAGGGCAAGGGAAAAATGGTCATTTTCACTGTGTGAACACATTATTTAAATGGTTCCAACAGAAAGATCTCGACAAGACGATGAAGTGGGCATTGGTTTCACCTGAATCAGAGTCGGAGATACGAGGGGTGGAAGTTCATTGACTATTCCGTGAATATTTTTATCACCAATGGGTCCCTGAGTGGATAAGGCAGAAGCGCATATAAGAAAATACGCTTTCTGATCTGGGAAATGTACTTTTAGCCACAGTAGAAATATAATACACTTTCATAGCAGAGAAAGCGTATTCTGTACAGAGGCCGCAGCTGTTTACGCTTTAGCTTAACGAAAACGTAAACACGAGAATTATGCTTCCACTTAAGAACTAGGCCCGGGGTGGGAGAGACTTACATGAGGGTCTCGCAGGCAGGGGGCTGGCCCGGTCGTCGTCTTCCTCGCGCTCGCTTTGCCCTGACAAGGAGCAGAGGACGTAAGCGTCCGGCGGGGGCCCGAGCTGCTCCAGCCAGGTCTGGCCACGCTGAGGCCACCCGCAGGGACGGCGGGATCTGGCGCCTCTGCGCCCGGGCAGCAGGAGCGTAGGGGCGGCTTGGGAGGTGGCGACGAGGGAGGCAGGAGGAAAGAGGGCGAGCGACCAGCAGTGCGGCTCGCGCCTCCAGCCGTCTCCGGGCGAGGGACTGGCACCGGCGGGTGCGCGGGGTTGCGACGGTTCCGTCCAGAGAGCTAGCAGACGCCGGGGAGGGGTGGGGAGGCCACGACGATGGGGGTCAGAGGATGTAGGCGGCGGCTCAGGTTAGAGGAGGGCCGCGACTATGGTGGCTCTGGCGAGGGGGCGAGGTGATGGGGAGGTGCGCAATGTGGTGGGAAAGGTGGAGGGCAAGGTCATAGAGGGAGGAGGAGCTCGGCTTGGCGGGAAACAAGAAGAATTACGGCGAGGTTATGGTGGTCCGAGAGGAAACGGTGATGAGAGGTTTCTCTGGTGATCAAAAGAGGTGAGGGAGGGACTGGTGAGCTGCGGCAGGACTCGGGCATGCTATATATAGGCACGAAAGAGGGTTAGAGAGCTCACGAGCGAGCTCAACTAGCCAACAATGGTGGTGCAGGGGCAGTACGCGCCGCGGGCATGGCGATGGCGACACATTTATGGCTAGAGACGACAAGGAAGAGGCACAGGGCGACTCAAACGAGCACGGGGGAGATCCTGGACAATGTTCGAGGTCGAGACGAGGAGGGAGGGGACGAACACAGTGGCCGGATCGATCCAGAGCTTGCAATATGCATGACGACAGCGTGATCACCGCGGGCACTGGCGCAAGCAGCCCACTCTGGCCTGGCCGACCAGGTCCAACGGATTGAGTGAGCTACGGAGAGGGCTGTGAAGCAAAGCAGCGGGCATAGGAAGGTGAGATACGTCCATAGCTTGCAAGAAACCAAGTGATCATCAATGTGTTTGTAAGTTGCCGAGGCTCACATGTTTGGAGTTGGACTCAGATCTTTGGCACATCTTGATCAATCACTAAGATGATTCTGTCGACCAAAAAGCAGCCTAATAGGAGGACTTTAGATGAGGGTTGCTGTAGAAAGTGCCATAATTGCCAGATTAGGATATTTTGAAGTTGCACTCACATACATGATTTTTATGAGCTGAAACTTGCAGTAGATGAGTTATTTGATCATATGAAGCTACTGTAAAATTTTCATGCCATTTGGAAATACCAAAGTGGCACTTGCTTCACAAAGCTTCATTCTGACCAGAAACTTGGAAACTTTTCACAGGGAAAATGGCTAGATGGAATGACCCAAAACTTCATGGAGATAGTGGCTATAGATAGGAGAATGTCCTAGAAAATTTTCAACTTAAATGAAGCAATATAAAATAGGGTTGCTTCACAAAGTGAAAATCTGACCAGAAACCAAGATTTGGAGCTGAGCTCACATGGAAGGGTTACATGATTTCCAATTTGGTATACAGTGAGGAATTATCAAATGAAGTACCTTGCAAAATTTGAACTCATTTGGAAATGCCTAGAATATACTTCCTTCACAAAGTTCCTTTCAGACAGAAACTTCGGAAAATTGCTGAAAACTATTTACTAGGCGAATGAGATTGAAATTGGCACATGGCAATGATATGGTCAGGAAAAGATGTCCAAAAAGTTTGGAGGCCATCAAGCAAAGATAAATTGCACTTGCTTCACAAAGTGCCATTGAGGGCAGAATAGGAAAATAATTATTAGAGGATTATTTTTTAACATGGAAATGAAAAGTTTTGCCATATTTGAGCAAGATATGACCCAAACAATTTATGAGAATTATTTGGGAATTTTTAGAATTACAGAGATATAGGTTGCTTCACAACCTAGGGCAAAAAGAATTATTCCTTTTATAGAAAAAGGAATATTCCCTAGAAAAAGAATATTGGATTGGTTCAAGGATGAAAATGACAGGGGCTTGTGATGATGATGATGATGATGATGATGGCAAGACACTATAAAACCTAGGAATATATGGTCTTCCCAAGTTTCAGAACCACATAGCCACAGAAAAACAATTTAAATCAAGAAATCCAAGAAAATCATCAGAAAAAAAGGCAAAATCCAGGTTGTTACATGTGCAAGCCTCAATTCAGGTTTTGTTTTTGGAAACCTAATTTGGAAAATACTTTTTCGCTAAATTATTTTTTGTAAGAAAATACTATTCTGTCATATACACATATTAGGCAAACGTTTGGATCAAGGATATGAAGTATAGTAGGTGGAGCTATGCTAACTTTAAAGAGCACTTGAAATCACAGACAAAGATTCAATCCAAATGAAAAGCCAAATAATGCAAAAGTTTTTGTTGATCCAAGTTTTCATGCTTTATTAATACAAATGACATGTTACAAAATGTTGGGTGTGACAGCTCATGGACAATGCGAAATGATTTTGTTTCTCTGGAAGGGTTTGGCGGAATCTAAAGTGTGTCCTGGATCGAGTGAGCTCGCTACTGCATCAATGGAAGGTACTATGTGCCGATGCTCAAGGTGCACTCCTACTTCGCTGCCTGATGCTCCTCGATCATTGTAGCTTGGTTTTGAACCTCTCTGAAGTGGTGACTAGCGAGCGTAGGGCAACTACTCAGCTTAGGGATTTGAACCTCTCTACAGAGGCTTGCGGCAGCGGAACTCCCGATCTAGGTTTGTTTTCGGAGGTTTCACTATTTATAGGAATTTTTGGCGTCGGGGGCAAGTCAGGGGGACCCACGAGGTGACCACAATGGCGCGCCCTAGGGGGGCGCCCCCACCCTTGTGGTAGCCTCGTGGCTCTTCTGGTCCATCTCCAGCGCTCCATGGGCTTCTTTTTGTACATAAAAAATCTCCGTAAATTTTCAGGTCAATTGGACTCTGTTTGATATTCCATTTCTGGGAAACTCAAAAACAAAGAAAAAACAGAAACTGGCACTGGGCTCTAGGTTAATAGGTTAGTCCCAAAAATCATATAAAAATAGCATATAAAACATACAAGAGGGATAATATAATAGCATGGAATAATCAAAAATTATAGATACTTTGGAGACGTATCAAGCATCCCCAAGCTTAATTCCGGCTCGTCCTCGAGTAGGTAAATGATAGAAACAGATTTTTTTTATGTGGAATGCTACCCAACATATTTATCAATGTAATATTCTTTATTGTGGCATGAATGTTCGGATCCATAAGACTCAAAGTAAAATTTATCAGTATCAAAAAAGTAATACTACAAGCATACTAAAAGTAATCTACGAAGCTTCAAAAATAACATGGCTAAAGAAAATTATCCCTACAAATCATATGGTTCTTATGCTCCCTTTTCTTAACACAAAATAAAAATCATGCCTATCCCGGTGTCAATCAAGCAATTGTTTTCATACTTTAACATTCTTAAAATTTTTAAACTCTTCACGCAATACATGAGCGTGAGCCATGGGTATAGCACTATGGGCGGAATAGAAGGTGGTAATAGACAAAATGAGGGCGAAAGTCTCACATCGACTAGGAAAATCAATGGAGTATGGAGATGTCCATAAATTAATATCAATGTGAGTGAGTAGGGATTGCCATGTAATGGATGCACTAGAGTTATAAGTGTATGAAAGCTCAAAAAGACAACTAGTGGGTGCGCATCAACTTGCTTGCTCATGAAGACCTAGGGCATTTGAGGAAGCCCGTCGTTGGAATATACAAGCCAAGTTCCATAATGAAAAAAATCCCACTAGTGATATATGAAAGTTACAACATAGGAGACTCTCTATCATGAAGAACATGGTGCTACTTTGAAGCACAAGTGTGGAAAAGGATAATAACATTGTCCCTTCTCTCTTTTTCTCTCATTTTTTTCAATATCCTCCCTTTTTTTGGAGACCCTTTTCTCTTTTTTTTGGAGACTCATTTGGCCTCTTTTTTGATAACCACACATAGGACAATGTTCTAATAATGACGATCATCACATTTTTATTTACTTACAACTCGATACTAGAAAAATGATATGACTCTATATGAATGCCTCTGGCGGTGTACCGGGATGTGCAATGATGACATGTATGAAAAATATGAACGGTGGCTTTGCCACAAATACTATGTCAACTACATGATCATGTAAAGCAATATGACAATGATGATGCGTGTTATAATAAACGGAACGATGGAGTAACATGGCAATATATCTCGGAATGGCTATGGAAATGCCATAATAGGTAGGTATGATGGCTGTTTTGAGGAAGGTATAAGGAGGGTTTATGCACCGGCAAAAAGTTGTGCGGCACTAGAGTGGCTAGCAAGGTGGATGGGTGAGAGTGCGTATAATCCATGCACTCAACATTAGTCATAAAGAACTCACATACTTATTGCAAAAAAAAAAATTAGCTCTCGAAGCAAAGTACTACGACGCTTGCCCATGGGGGGAGGTTGGTAGGAGTTAACCATCGCGGGTCCCCGACCTTCACGCAAAGACAAACACTCAAAATACAAAGTGCTCCAATTCGGTTACATAGTTAGGAAACCATACGTGCATACTGCGGGAATCACAAACTTTAACACAATTATTTCTTTAACCTCACAAACTACCACTATCATGACTCTAATGTTACCACCTTAACATCTCAAAACATATAAGGAGTCAAACTTCGCATAGTATTCTATGCTCTAAACATGAAAGTTTTTATTATATCAGCTTTGGATGTCTATCATATTAGGACTAAATTCATAACCCAAGCAAATTACCATGTTATTCTTTAAGACTCTCAAAATAATATAAGTGAAGCAAGAGCGTTCAACAATTTCATACAAAATAAAACCACCGATGTGCTCTAAAAGATATACGTGAAGCACTAGAGCAAAATTGCCTAGCTCAAAAGATATAAGTGAAGCACATAGAGTATTCTAATAAATCACGATTGAAGTATGACCCTCTCAAAGGGTGTGTACAGAAAGGATGATTGTGTAAAAATAAAAAGCAAAGACTCATATCAGACACAACGCTCCAAGCAAAACACATATCATGTAGTGAATAAAAATATAGTCTCAAGTAAAGTTACCGATGGATGAAGACGAAAGAGGGGATGCCTTCCTGGGGCATCCCCAAGCTTAGGCTCTTGGCCATCCTTGAATTTTACCTTGGGGTTTCTTGGGCATCCCCAAGCTTAGGCTCTTGCCACTCTTTATTCCATAGTCCATCAAATCCTTACCCAAAACTTGAAAACTTCACAACACAAAACTCAACAGAAAATCTTATGATCTCCGTTAGTATAAGAAAGCAAATCACCATTTAGGTACTGTTGTGAACTCATTATAAATTCATATTGGTGTTATATCTACTGTATTCCAACTTCTCCATGGTTCATACCCTCCGATACTACTCATGGATTCATCAAAATAAGCAAACAACACATGAAAAACAGAATCTGTTTAAAACAGAAAAGTCTGTAGTAATCTAAAAACTTCGCATACTTCTGTAACTCTAAAAATTCTGAAACAATTGGACGATGTAGGCAATTTGTATATCAATGATGTGTAAAAATTTCAGCTTATTACCACGTTCTAGTGAATTATTGAATTTTCTGGACTAGACGCACAACTTTCTGGTTTTGCAGAGAATCAAATCAACTATCAACCACATTATCCCAAAGGCTTTACCTGGCACTTTATTGAAACAAAAGCTATAAAACATGATTACTATAGTATCTTGATCATGTGGACACACAAAAACAGTAGGTAAAAGTATTGGTTTGTCTCCCAACAAGTGCTTTTCTTTAACACCTTTTTAGCTAGGCGTGATGATTTCAATGATGCTCGCATAAAGTAAAGAATTGAAACGCAAAAAGAGCATCATGAATCATATGGTAAGAATATTAAAGTCTAACCCACTTCCTATGCATAGGGATTTTGTGAGCAAACAATTTATGGGAACAAGAATCAACTAGCATAGGAAGGCAAAACAAGCACAACTTCAAGATTTTCAACACATAGAGAGGAAACTTGATATTATTGCAATACTTAAAATCATATGTTCCTCTCTCATAATAATTTTCAGTAGCATCTTGAATGAATTCAAAAATATAACTATCACATAAATCATTCTTTTCATGATGCATAAGCATAGAAATTTTACTACTCCCCATATAAGCAAAATTCTTCTCATTCATAGTACTCGGAGGAGCAAAATCAACAAAATAACTATCATGTGATACTTGATCAAAATCACGATGACAAGTTTCATGGTTATTGATATTCTTTATAACATAGGTGTCATCACAATAATCATCATAAATAGGAGGCATGCCTTCATCATAAGAAATTTGCTCATCAAAACTTGGAGGATTAAAAATATCATCTTCATCAAACATAACATCCCCAAGCTTGTGGCCTTGCATATCATTAGCAACGTGGATATTCAAAGAATTCATACTAACAACATTGCAATCGTGCTCATTATTCAAAAATTTATTGCCAAACATTTCATTGGCTTCTTCTTCTAACACTTGAGCACAATTTTCCTCTCCATCATTTTCACGAAACACATTAAAAAGATGAAGCATATGAGGTAACCTCAATTCCATTTTTTTGTAGTTTTATTTTTATAAAACAAACTAGTGATAAAAAAAGAAACTAAAAGATTCAATTGCAATATCTAAAGATATACCTTCAAGCACTCACCTCCCCGGCAACGGTGCCAGATAAGAGCTTGATGTCTACTACGCAACCTTCTTCTTGTAGACTCGTGTTGGGCCTCCAAGCGCAGAGTTTTGTAGGACAGTAGAAATTTTCCCTCAAGTGGATGACCTAAGGTTTATCAATCCGTGGGTGGCGTAGGATGAAGATGGTCTCTCTCAAACAACCCTGCAACAAAATAACAAAGAGTCTCTTGTGTCCCCAACACACCCAATACAATGGTAAGTTGTATAGGTGCACTAGTTCGGCGAAGAGATGATGATACAAGTGTAATATGGATGGTATATATAGGTTTTTTTAATCTGGAAATATAAAAACAACAAGGTAACTGATGATAAAAGTGAGCACAAACGGTATTGCAATGCTTAGAAACAAGGCCTAGGGTTCATACTTTCACTAGTGCAAGTTCTCTCAACAATGATAACATAATTAGATCATATAACAATCCCTCAATGTGCAACAAAGAGTCACTCCAAAGTCACTAATAGCGGAGAACAAACGAAGATGTTATTTTAGGGTATGAAACCACCTCAAAGTTATTCTTTCTGATCGATCTATTGGGCTATTCCTATAAGTGTCACAAACAGCCCGAGAGTTCGTACTAGAATAACACCTTAAGACACACATCAACCAAAACCCTAATGTCACCTAGATACTCCAGTGTCACCACAAGTATCCGCAGGTTTGATTGTACCATATGCATCACACAATCTCAGATTCATCTATTCGAACCAACACAAAGAACTTCAAAGACTACGCCAAAGTTTATACCGAGGAGTCAAGACGAAAACGTGTGCCAACCCTTATGCATAAGTTCACAACGTCACTGAACCCGCAAGTTGATCACCAAAACATACATCAAGTAGATCACGTGAATATCCCATTGTCACCACAGATAAGCACATGTAGGACATACATCAAGTGTTCTCAAATCCTTAAAGACCCAATCTGATGAGATAACTTCAAAGGGAAAACTCAATCCATTACAAGAAGGTAGAGGGGAGAAACATCATAAGATCCAACTATAATAGCAAAGCTCGCGGTAAATCAAGATCGTGCCATATCAAGAACACGAGAGAGAGAGAGAGAGAGAGAGAGAGAGAGATCAAACACATAGCTACTAGTACATACCCTTAGCCCCGAGGGTGAATTACTCCCTCCTCTTCATGGAGACCGCCGGGATGATGAAGATGGCCCTTGATGATGGTTTCCCCCTCCGGCAGGGTGCCGGAACAGGCTCCTGATTGGTTTTTTGTGGCTACAGAGGCTTGCGGCGGCGGAACTCCTGGTCTAGGTTTGCTTTCGGAGGTTTCACTATTTATAGGAATTTTTGGCGCCGGGGGCAAGTCAAGGGGACCCACGAGGCGACCACAAGGTAGGGGTGTGTTCCCTAGGGGGGCGCCCCCACCCTTGTGGTGGCCTCGTGGCTCTTCTGGTCCATCTCCGGCGCTCCGGGCTTCTTTTGGTCCATAAAAAATCACCGTAAATTTTCAGGTCAATTGGACTCCGTTTGATATTCCTTTTCTGGAAACTCAAAAACAAGGAAAAACATAAACTGACACTGGGCTCTAGGTCAATAGGTTAGTCCCAAACATCGTATAAAATAGCATATAAATGCATATAAAACATCCAAGAGGGATAATATAATATCATGGAACAATAAAAATTATAGATACGTTGGAGACGTATCACGCGTACACGACACGAACCCGCCGCAGCAGTATGTCGCCACTGCATGTTACCTTCCTTCGATTGTCATTTCACTTTGACTTCGACACGGAAATTATTCCAACATCACTACGACCTCATTGCTCCTAATTAATTGTCAGTTTCCTATGTTTAATACCTTAAACATACATGCACAATTGCACCTATAGAGAAGGAAAATGTGCAGCAGGCTCTAACTCCCTTAAATCCTCACCGTTTGCAAATCCATGAGTAATTCCCCCTTATTTCTTTCAGCCCTCCTGCCTCCTCCACCGAGATGCAACGAACCTACTCACCACTATTAATAGAAGAAGACTATCCCCCATAAACCCTGCTCATCTCACACTGAAAACCCCCTCGAGTTCATCCTATACATCGAGCAATTGCTCACCGGAGCTCCTCTCCACTACCACCGTCGGCCGATAAAATCAATGCCGTCGGTGAACCCCAGAACCCCCTGCTTCGTCCTTTCTCTTTGACTCTCTTGCACCCACCTTGCTTACTCCTTTTCCCTCAACTCTCCTATCAGAGCACGCGAATGGCGGCACTCGAGTTCCGCCAGCGTTCGACCTTGCACCCACCGCTCATGACCTCCAGCGGCTAAGAACGACAGTGTCGGTACCCCCATCATCTTCGCCTCATCGCTCTGAACGACTGTAGTGCAACTCTCGTCATCGTCCACGTCTCCGTCGTCGAACTAGAGCGAAGCTGACCCATGCGCCGCTCAACTCCAGCGACCTAGCCGTCTCATTCCGATGAGCACTTCTGTTTCTCTTTTATAAACTGCAGTGCTAGCGCAAATAAGCTAGGTTCACGTACGTATGCATGTGCATGTGCTAGCACTGTTCATCAATCCACCTACCTATGTGCTAGCTTCAGGCCCTGTTTGGTTTAGATTTTCTGGCCAGATTCCTCTGCATCACAGCCGAATCCTAACCAAATGGGCTGGCCCGTGCAACTGATTCCACCAAAATCTAGACCAAAACGCACGCACGAGTGGAAGCACCTGCGTATGTGCTTTTGTGGATTTGGATTCATAGCCATTTGAGCATACCCCTTCACTTTTGGTAGGATTACCCACCTTTGCCCCTGACTGGGTCAATCCCCAGTACCGATTCACCAGCCCATCGACAGGAGACTCGCCATAATGCTCACCCCTTTCCTCGTCTCTCCGCTCTAGCGATTCTAGGGTTCGTCGTCGCCGGCCTGCTGGTGGCCACCGGCACGCTCCCGTGCGGCTGACGCCGTGCCTCCGCCGACCGCCGGCCGCCTCCATCCACCTCAGCTCGGCCTCCTCTTATAAGCTCCGTTGGTGCCCCCTCGTCGACCTCCACTAGTGCATCTCCCATCTGAAGACCACGGGGAGGCCAGCACTGATCGGCCGTGTCTTCCTCTTCTTCGTCCCTCTGTCCGCATCACCCCACTATACCAAGGTATAGCTCCTCTTCTCCAGATCCATCAGTGTTATATCTAAATATTTGTGAGCGTTTGGTTGTCCATGGACTGAGTAATTTGTATGGATCTAGTGCAACTACTTTGAGACATGTGTGTGTTGTATGGCAGTATTGACATGTATATGCACGATTCATTCCATCAAAAAACTGTGTGTAGGTTCATATGAGATGCATAACTTGTGTGTAAGTTATTGAGCATGCATTATTTATATTGTGATGAATTAGATGGAAAAGGAAAAGGAAAATTGGGATGCACATCATATAACCGTTTTTTGCGAGATATGCAAAGACGAGGTGAAAAAAGGTAATAGGCCAAAGGGTTGTTTGAACCGTAGAGGCTACAATCATCTTGAAGAGAAGTTCTTTGATAGGACTAGGAAAATATGTTCACATAATCAGTTTAAAAACAAATGGGACATGCTGAAGAGACAATATGTACAATTCATGTTGTTGAAAAATGCGAAGACTGGGCTAGGTTGGGATGATGTGAAGAAAACGATTGTAGCTGATGATGATTGGTGGAAGGTTCATCTTAAGGTATGTAGTAACATTTATTTTCTAGCAGTAGTTTGTTTGTGCTATTGCTAACTCTTATTCTCTATTTCAGAAAGAACTGAAGCATGCAAAGTATAGGAAAAAGGGGTTGTCCAACTTGGAAGAAATGCATGTCATGTTCCACAAGGCACATGTCACCGGATCTATTCCAGGGGAGATATCAGACAACACAAATGATGATGATATGCTTGATGCTGAAGTGGAGTCCGAGGAGGATGAGAAGGCAGAAAAAGAGATCACAGTCTCACCTAAGGATGGAAAGGTAGCAATAGAGATCAAGGTCGCACAAAAGGATGGCAAGTCTACAAAGGAGGGCAAGGTTGCCAAAAATGTGAAGCGCAAGGCCAAGTTTGTTGATGAGTTGGCTAAGGAGGACAAGAACCCATTTTTACGTGAGTACAAGGCCACACTTGGGAATATAAACTCAGAGATAGCAACAACTCGTGCTCCAACAAGTGTTGTTCCTATCATAAAGGAAGTTCTAACTTTGATGAAGGAGTGTGGCACCGAGGAGGGAACTCCTTTATATTTCACGGCCACCGACCTTGTCCTCCAATCGAATTATAGACTGTTGTTCGTGCTGATCGAAACAAAAGAGGGGAGGCTTGATTGGCTAAAAAGGAAACATGATCAAATGAACAAATAGTACAACGCGACCTTGTCCTCCAACCGATCTATGTTTGAACTATTTGTAGAACTATTTATTTTGCTATGTATGAACATGTGTCTTCGTGATGTAATGAACCATGTCTATGTTATTGTTGTCATGTTTGTGAGATAGAGACCATATCAATGTTGTTGCTCCCATGTGTGATGTATACATGTTGCTGTCCAGTTTATGTATATGTTATTACTGACATGTTTCTTCCATAATTAGCAGTGTTGATGTCCAGTATTTGTACATGTTGTTGCTTCAATATCTAACAATGTTGCTGCCCATTTTTTGTAGATGAATGGGGTGGATCAGGATATGGATGATGAGCCTAGCAGAAAGAGGAAAAAGCTCACGCGGTTGGCAACTTTGGCATGTCAAGTTGGATGTATGCGCCACATAGGTAATCACTATACCAAGACCTATCTACAAAAAGAACCATACAGAATTCCAGAACAAATTGGTATTTAATGGGTTTTAGAGACTCTTGGTCGGAAAAGGAGTTGTTATAGGATGTTTAGGATGAATATAAGAGTATTTGAGTCATTACATAATATCCTGGTACCTCATTATGGATCGAAGTCAAGTAGAGAAGTGACATCACAAGAGTCTTTAGCTATGTTCTTGTCGATACTTGGTGGACCTCAATCACTCTCTCAAGTTGAAAATCGGTTTTCAAGATCAACAAAAACAGTTCATCGAAAGTTCAAAGAAGTCTTGAATTGCTTGTGCAAGTTAGCTGGACATAAGATAACACCTCGAGATGATTCTTTCAGAACCATGCATGAAAGAATTCAAGATGAGAGGTTTTGACCTCATTTTAAAGGTGCCATTGCCGCAATAGATGGCTGCCACATTCCAGTTACGGTACCAGCGAATGAGGTTGTTAACTGGGGGATCGTAGCAGAAATTAAAAAAAAATCTACGCATCACCAAGATCAATGTATGGAGAAACCAGCAACGAGAAGGGGGAGTGCATATTCATACCTTTGAAGATCACTAAGAGGAGGCATTACAAGAACACAGTTGGTGGAGTCATACTCGCAACGATTTAGATCGCGGTCGATTCTGATCTAGGCGCCGAAAAACAGCGCCTCCGTGTTCAACACACGTGCAGCCCGGTGACATCTCCCGTGCCTTGATCCAGCAAGGAGGAGGGAGAGGTTGGGGAAGATAAGTCCAGCAGCAGCACGACGGCGTGGTGGTGGTGGAGCAGCGTGGCTCTCCAGCAAGGCTTCGCCAAGCACTAAGGAAGACGAGGAGGTGGAGAAGTAGGGTTGCGCCAAGAGGGAGAGGGACTCGTGTGTTTGGCAGCTCCAAAACCCCCACTATATATAGGAGGAGGGGAGGGGGATGCGCCCCCTCTAGGGTTCCCACCCTAGGGGGTGCGGCAGCCCTAGATGAGATGGGGGCGGCGGCCAAGAGGGGGAGAGAGAGGGGGCGCGCCCTAGGGTGGGCCTTAGGCCCATCTGCGCCTAGGGTTTCCCCCTCTCCTCCTTGCTGCGCCTTGGACCTTGGAGGGAGGCGCACCAGCCCACTCTAGGGCTGGTCCCTTCCCACACTTGGCCCATGGAAGCCTCCGGGGCCGGTGGCCCCTCATGGTGGACCCCCAGAACCCTTCCGGTGGTCCCGATACATTATCGGAGATGCGCGGAACACTTCCGGTGGCCAAATCCTCACTGCCTATCTGTCATTCTTCACCTCCGGACCATTCCGGAACTCCTCCTGACGTCCGGGATCTCATCCGGGACTCCGAACAACATTCGGTAACCACGTACATATTTCCCCTATAACCCTAGCGTCATCGAACCATAAGTGTGTAGACCCTATGAGTTCGGGAGGCATGTAGA
The DNA here is from genome assembly GCA_902687465.1 of Secale cereale. NCBI lineage: Eukaryota > Viridiplantae > Streptophyta > Magnoliopsida > Poales > Poaceae > Secale > Secale cereale. The sequence goes on from LR738711.1 coordinate 114,852,709, forward strand.
CATGACCGAGACATCTCTCCAGTCAATAACCCACATGTTCCACGATGATCTCATCTGATGAACCATGATGTCGGGGATCTAATTAATCCCGTATACAATTCCCTTTGTCTATCGGTATGATACTTGCCCGAGATTCGATCGTCGGTATCCCTATATCTTTTTTAATCTCGTTACCAGCAAGTCTCTTTCCTCATTCCGTAACACATCATCCCATGGCCAAATCCTTAGTCACATTGAGCTCATTATGATGATGTCTTAACGAGTGGGCCCAGAGATACCTCTCCATCATACAGAGTGACAAATCCCAGTCTCGATTCGTGCCAACCCAATAGATACTTTTGGGGATACCCGTAGTGCACCTTTATAGCCACCCAGTTACGTTGTGACGTTTGGAACACCCAAAGCACTCCTACGGTATCCGGGAGTTGCACAATATCATGGTCTAAGGAAATGACACTTGACATTAGAAAATCTTTAGCAGACGAACTACACGATCTTGTGCTATGCTTAGGATTGGGTCTGGTCGATCACATCATTCTCCTAATGATGTGATCCCGTTATCAATGCATGACATCCAATGTCCATGGCCATGAAGCCGTGGCCATCTATTGATCAACAAGCTAGCCAACTAGAGTCTCACTAGGGACATGTTGTGGTCTATGTATTCACACATGTATTACGATTTCTGGACAATACAATTATAGCATGAACAATAGACAATTATCATGAACAAGGAAATATAATAATAACCATTTTATTATTGCCTCTAGGACATATTTCCAACAGTCTCCCACTTGCACAAGAGTCAGTAATCTAGTTACATTGTGATGAATCGAACACCCATAGAGTTCTGGTGCTGATCATGTTTTGCTCGTGGAAGAGGTTTAGTCAACGGATGTGCGACATTCATATCTGTATGTACTTCACAAATATATATGTCTCCATCTTGAATATAACCACGAATGGAATTGAAACGGCAATAGCTCCAGTGTTGTCACAGAAGAGATTCGTCGGGCCCGACGCGTTTGGAATAACTCCTAGGTCAGTGATGAACTCCTTCATCCAGACTCCTTCATGTGCTGCTTCGGAGGTAGCTATGTACTCCGCTTCACAGGTAGATGCCACCACGACGCTTTGCTTGCAACTGCACCAACTGACTGCCCCACCATTCAAAATATACACGCATCTGTGTCGAAGCTAGCATCAACGTAACCCTTTACGATGACCTCTTCGTCATCTCCATAAACGAGAAACATATCCTTAGTCCTTTTCAGGTACTTCAGGATGTTCTTGACCGATGTCCAGTGTTCCATTCCGGGATCACTTTAGTACCTCCCCACCAAACTTATTGCAAGGTTCACATCAGGTCTGGTACACAGCATGGCATACATAATAGAACCTGTGGCTGAGGCATAGGGGATGACACTCGTCTTTTATCTATCTTTTGTTGTGGTCGGGCATTGAGCTGCGCTCAATCTCACACCTTGCAATACAGGCAAGAACCCCTTCTTGGACTGATCCATATTGAACTTCTTCAATATTATGTCAAGGTATGTGCTTTGTGAAAGACCAATGAGGCGTCTCGATCTATCTCTATTGATCTTGATGCCTAATATGTAAGCAGCTTCTCTAAGGTCCTTCATTGAAAACCACTTATTCAAGTAGGACTTTATGCTTTCCAAAAGTTCTATATCATTTCCATCAACAATATGTCATCCACATATAATATGAGAAATGCTACAGAGCTCCCACTCACTTTCTTGTAAATACATGCTTCTCCATAAGTCTGTATGAACCCAAACGTTTTGATCACTTCATCAAAACGAATGTTCTAACTCCGAGATGCTTGCACCAGCCCATAGATGAAGCGCTGGAGCTTGCATACCTTGTCAGCATTCTTAAGGTCGACAAAACCTTCCGGCTGCATCATATACAATTCTTCCTTAAGGAAACCGTTAAGGAATGTCGTCTTGACGTCCATTTGCCAGATATCATAATCATAGAATGCGGCAATTGCTAAAATGATTCAGTCGGACTTCAGCATCGCTACGGGAAAGTCTCATCGTAGTCAATTCCTTGAACTTGTCAATAACCCTTATAGACAAGTCGAGCCTTATAGATGGTCACATTTCCATCTGCGTCAGTCTTCTTCTTAAAGATCCACTTATTTTCTATGGCTTACCAATCATTGAGCAAGTCTACCAAAGTCCATACTTTGTTATCATACATGGATCCTATCACGAATTTCATGGCTTCAAGCCATCTATTGGGATCCGGGCCCGCCAACGCTTCTTCATAGTTTGAAGGCTCACCGTTGTCTAATAAAATGATTTCCAGGATAGGGTTGACGTACCACTCTGGTATGAAACATGTCCTCGTGGACCTATGAAGTTCAGTAGCAACTTGATCTAAAGTTTTATGATCATTATCATTAACTTCCTCTCAAGTCGGTGCAGGCACCACGAAAACATCTTCCTGTGATGCGCTACTTTCCGGTTCAAGAGGGGGAACTAACTGCTTATCAAGTTCTACTTTCCTCCCACTTACTTCTTTCGAGAGAAACTCTTTCTGCAGAAAGGATGCATTCTTGGCAACAAAGACCTTGCGTTCAGATCTGAGGTAGAAGGTATACCCAATAGTTTCCTTAGGGTATCCTATGAAGACGCATTTTTCCGATTTGGGTTCGAGCTTTTCATGTTGAAGTTTCTTGACATAAGCATCGCATCCCCAAACTTTTAGAAATGACAACTTAGGTTTCTTGCCAAACCATAATTCATACAGTGTCGTCTCAATGGATTTAGACGGTGCCCTATTTAAAGTGAATGCGGCAGTCTCTAAAGCATAACCCCAAAATGATAGCGGTAAATTGGTAAGAGACATCATAGATCGCACCATATCAAATAGAGTGCGATTACGACGTTCGGACACACCATTACGCTGAGGTGTTCCAGGCGGCATTAGTTGTGAAACAATACCATATTTCCTTAGGTGCGTACAAAACTCGTGACTCAAATATTCTCCACCACAATCTAATCGTAAGAACGTTATTTTCCTGTCACGTTGATTCTCTACCTCATTCTGAAACTCCTTGAACTTTTCAAAGGTCTCAGACTTGTGTTTCATTAAGTAGACATACCCCTATCTACTTAAGTCATGAGTGAGGGTGTGAATATAATGATAGCCACCGCGAGCCTCGACACTAATTGGACCGCACACATCAGTATGTATGATTTCCAACAAGTTGGTTGCTCGCTCCATTGTTCCGGAGAACGGAGTCTTGGTCATCTTGCCCAAGAGGCATGGTTCGCACGTGTCAAATGATTCATAATCAAGAGACTCAAAAACTCCATCTGCATGGAGTTTCTTCATGCGTTTGACACCAATATGACCAAGGCGGCAGTGCCACAAGTACATGGCACTATCATTATCAACCTTACATCTGTGGGGACCCCGACTTAAGGGTCGAGATCACCGAATGCACGTGTACAGTGATCCCAGAGATCAATGCTCACTGAACACACAGAAGCTGAATAACAAGAGTCTTACATCTATACATACCGTCTTACACAAATTATGGCCATTATGGCCAAGTCTTACATAGATAAAGCCTCAAGGGTTGAATAGCAAATAACTCGAATAGCGGAAGTCTTCGAAGATAAGTAGAACCCATGCCATCTGCCTTAACCCTACAGGCATTCTGACTGGGACAGTGTCCTAGTTCGCATGTTCGTCTCCATAGAATTCCTCTTCATATTCCTGCTCTTCCATGCCTGGCCAATTAAATAACCAGTGGCAAGCCAATGATTACATTGAATGTACTCGCAAGCAACCCATGATTTGGTTCAAAGTAACAATGCAATTGTACAACAATGAGCAATCTAGCTACAAGCTAGAATAAATATTCTACCATCAAGGATATGCATCAAATAATTCATGTAACCTCGGGGACAGGTTACCGATATCAACATGAGCAGGATTCAACTCAACGAGTCAAGTCACCTCCTTGACTCATCACACACACATACTTCACCGATATAGTAAAATTCTGGACATAGTTTAAGTAGCACCACCCAACTGTCCATGACCGTGGACACGACTATTCGAATAGTTTTACACTCTGCAGAGGTTGCGCACTTTACCCACAAGATCCGGGAAGCTTTCGTGTCACCCACGATCCCGCAGTACCTCAAGTACTCGGTGGAAGCACCCGGTCATTATCTTTCCCTAGACGACACTAACATAGGGTCCACTCGTTGGTGCACAGCCCTCGAGTACAAACAATAGATCATCGGACTTGCCCTATTTTCAATGTCACGCGTACATGAAGGGACCAACGGTGTGTCCGGTGCCCTATGAAAACAGTCATGGTCGCCTATCCAAGCACAACCCCGTCCCGGGAAAGACCTCAAGTCTTCCTGTCACTGGTAATGCGGGCACCATGCTAGTATCGGCCTAAGTAATCAATAACGCCCCGTCCCATAAGGGGTAGAGTGGTTGCACATGTTTGGTTGGGACGGTAGTCACACATAAATCTAATCCATTCACCCATGCACAAGATCTTTATCGGCACATCACTTCTTCCTCAAGTGATGACCTAACTCAACATCACCCTCGGGCATTAGGGGCACCCGATGGGGTTTTTGAAAAGAATGCAACCACGAAGGTTTCATGGCACACATGCATCACTAAGCATCACTACTTCTCATTTGCATTGCATCTAGCACATGGCAAGATCATGAGTAAAGCATGCATCATGTGGTGGTTCTTAACTAGGTCACCACCGTCATTCTTATCATCATGCATTCGGAAGTAAATGGGTTCCGAAGAACACAAGGGTATCATGGTCAAAGGGCTGCTTGCCTGGATTGGCTTGGTCTTCAAAGTCATCAAATCCTTCCCCTCCTTCTTCTTCAGCAACCTCGTCAAATACGGTATCTAATCGTCGCAAAATAACAACGGGAAAATAAGACCACAATGAAAACAGAAAAAATCAAAGTGCTTAGAAAAATGTCAACTTATTTTTGTTAAATACTAGAGGGAAAACTAAGATGGCAAAAATTCTTAGTTTGAGATTTGGAGAGGCAGAATGGGGTCCATGAATATTTCAACAGAAGTTTTAATGTTCAAATATGAATTTAAATTTGAACAGAACAGAAAAGGTCCATGGACATGTGTGAAAGTGACATCATTAAATAGGTTGGATTTTTACAAGTTTTTAGGAACTGGAATTAATTCATTTGGATATATATTTAATTCTGTGGAATTATTTGAAATCCCACAGAAAAGAAAAAGGAAAAAGGGCTCTGTGCCACTAGGCCAGAACGGCCACAGTGCAACGGCCCAGGGCGAAAAACAGCCCACCGCACGGCGCCAGCGCGCGCCAGGGTTTTCCAAACCTGACGGGCGGGGCCCTGCGTCAGTGAGAGGAGAGAGGAGCGAGGGCGAGGGGAGGCTGACAGGCGGGGCCCGCCTGTCATCCCTAACCCTCCGGCAGAGAGCCGGCGAGCTCACCGACGGCGTTTCCGGGCACGGCGGGGCGAGCTGAGGGCAGGAATGGACTCGGCAGGATGTCGCCGTTCTAGTGGTGGTGGTGCGGGTCGCCATAGGGGCCTGGTTCGCCGGCGGCGAGGACACGCGGTGAAGGACCTTCGGGTGGATGCTGCTCCGGTCGATTCCGGCAGCTGTAGAGAGGGGGAAGAGGGGGGGTCGCGTCAGTGTGATGCACTGGTGCTAGATCGAGGGCTAGAAGAGGCTGGGGTGGCCTGTACCGAGCAGGCGACGGTGAGCCGCCGCGGCGGAGCTCGAGCTCGATCTCGAGCTCGGGCGGGTCTGGAGTGGAGCGAGTGGCTCTGGGGAAGATTGAGAGGGGAAGAGTGCTGTTGGTGAAGAGAGGAAGGGCTCGGGTGCCCTATTTATAGGAGGACGGCGAGGTGCCGTGGACCTGTGCGCCGGCGAGCCTCTGCTCGTCGCCACAGTGCACGGGAGATGCTGGGGAAGGGTCTGCGGGGTTGCTGGACGAGGTCCAGGGCAGAGGAGAGGGAGAGAGGGAGCGGAGGAAGATTCTGGTGCAGCGCGTGTGTGAAGCCGACGACTGGAGCTCGCGGGCGGTCAGCACGCGTGCGAGGACGTCCACCGGAGGGAGAAGGAGCAGGGGGACAGCGTCGGGGGAGTTGCGGACGCCGAGGCACATCGAATGGCGCGAGGGGGAAGCACGAGGTGGTCGGAGGTGATGGATTGGGCGAGGCTACAGTGCGGGTGCACACTGTAGCGCGCTCTGGAGCATGCTTACTGCATGCCACGGCATGCCGTTGGCTAGCTGGGCGTGTCCGCCGTGTCTTGGGGGGTCCAGCATGGAGTAAATAATCTGGATGTGGCCTTGGATGCCTTGGATGTCCAGTGAGTGAGGAGGGAAGCTGGTAGATGGTAAGAACTGGGCTGTCCAGTAAGGTAAATTGGGGTTTTCACCCTTCAATCATGGAGCTCTGGTCCTAGGGAAGTTACTGGAGGTAGAAGGTAACTAGGTGAGGCTGTGGTAGAAAGTTGAAGCAAAAGTAAATAGTAAAAGAGGTCAAGATGAGGGTTTTGGTAAAATGGCAGAAGGTGTTTGATTATGTTTTGGGCAAGCAAATGATCTCCACTGGCTATGACACTTAACAGGATTAAATGGCATATGGAAATAGGGTGTTTCACCAAATTTGGGCTTGTTTGAAGAAACTAGCCAATTTAACTTTGGTGAACCCTAGAATTCAACAGTAATGGTTTCACCATGTTTGAGTTAAGCTAACTATCTCCCCTTGATGCAGCACTTGATGTAGTGTCATCATTTGGGGTTATGATCATGCCCACAAAGTTTGAAGACCCAGGTAAAAAGTTGGTAATGTAAAGTTGTTCAAATTTGAATTTGAACAGAAATGGTTTTGGGGCACTCTGATCAAGTTGCCCTACTCCAAAGCTTGTGCCATTTGGTGTAGATGCCTTATTAGACCATTCTAGCATGTGCACCAAGTTTGAGAGCATTTGGACAAGTTTGGCAATGTAAAGTTGCTCAAACTTCAGATATGGACAGAAGGGTTTTGATGATGTTATCTTGCTTCCCAAGGCATGGGGCTTTGCAAGATCATCAAATATGTCATATATGACATGATAGAATTTCCCTGGAATTTTTAGAGAATATTTCCTTTGTAAATATTTCAAAAGCTTGAAATATCCAGAAAGGGTTTCTGAGGGATTAGCCCAATATTTTGAACATGACCAAGTGTTGAAACTCTTATACATGGACAATATATGTCCTATGAGTCTCCCTGAATTTTGCCAAATATTTCTGAAATACTTAAATAATTTTTCCCTATTAAAGACCATTTCTGGCCTTAAGAAAAAGTTTTAAATAAAATAGGAAAATAGCTTTTAAAATTATACGTTTGTGGTTGCTGGGAGTCCTATGACTACTAGGTCTCAAATATACTTTTTGAAATAATTTTCTCACCCTAAATCAATCACTTGCAGTGCAAACCTCAATTTAGGGGTTTTTGGAATACTAATTTTTGAAAATACATTTTGGCCAAAATAATTTTATAAGAATATACTATACTGCTATAAACACTTGGTATGATCATTGGGCAGAAGTTTTGGGTAAGGAGAGGAATTCTACAAGAGGTAATAGTTGACTTTAATGAGCACATGAAAAATATAGGAAGAAAAACTCAACTCCAAATAAAAGCCTAATGATGCCAAAAAAAATTGCTGGTCCAAATTTTCATGCTTTATTGATGCAAATGACATGTTACAAAATGCTGGGTGTGATAGACCTACCCCTCTTACAAGAATCTCGTCCCCGAGATTCCTAAACTAGGTCTTAAAAGAGATCGGGATACTCAGATCTAAGATAGTCTTCACGTTCCCAGGTTGCTTCTCCTTCCATGTGGTTGCTCCACTGGACCTTGAAGTACTTGATGGTGCGGCTTCGCGTCCGTCGTTCTGCTTCGTCCAGAATGCGAATGGGCTTCTCGCGGGAGGTCAAATCAGGCTGGAGATCAATGGCTTGGTGATCAACATCCTTGTAGAGATCAGGCTTGTTCGGAACTTGGAGACATTTCTGGAGTTGTGACACGTGGAATACATTGTGCACATCGGATAGCTCAGGTGGTAGTTCCAACTGGTAAGCCACTTCTCCTCGTCGTGCGGTGATCTCAAAGGGTCCAATGAACCTTGGTGCGAGCTTCCCCTTCACGTGGAAACGCTTGGTTCCCTTTAGAGGAGTTACCCGCAGGTACACATGGTCTCCGACATGGAAACTCATATCCCGGCGGTGAGTGTCAGAATAGCTCTTCTGCCTTGACTTAGCTGCCTTCAAACGCTCTCTGACTAGTTGGACTTGCTCTTCTGCTTCGCGGAGAATATCCAGTCCAAAGACTAGCCCTTCTCCAGTCTCTGACCAGTTGAGGGGTGTGCGACATCTTCGTCCGTACAACACCTCAAATGGTGCCATCTGAAGGCTCGACTGATAACTGTTGTTATAGGAGAACTCGACAAAAGGGAGGCAATCTTCCCACTTGGCTCCATATGCCAAGACACAGGCTCGGAGCATGTCTTCGAGAATTTGATTTACTCGCTCTGTCTGACCTCCGGTCTGTGGGTGGAAAGCCGTGCTGAAAGACAACTTGGTTCCCAAGGCTTCTTGGAACTTCTTCCAGAACCTTGAGGTGAACTGGGTTCCTCGATCTGACACAATCTCCTTGGGAACGCTGTGAAGGCTTACGATTATGTCGATGTAGAGAGCTGCCAGTCGGTTGCCATCATAAGTAGTCTTGACAGGAATGAAATGGGCCACCTTGGTCAAATGGTCGACTATGACCCAGATGGAGTCATGTCCTCTATTCGACCTTGGTAATCCAGTGATGAAGTCCATTCCGACTTTATCCCACTTCCACTCAGGAACCTTGAGTGGTTAGAGCAATCCAGTGGGTCATTGATATTCAGCCTTGACCCTTTGGCACACATCACACTTTGCAACATAGGTTGCAATCTCTCTTTTCATCCTGTGCCACCAGAATCTTTCCTTCAAGTCTTGATACATATTGGTTCCTCCAGGGTGGATGGAATACGGAGTGTCGTGGGCTTCTTGCAGGATCAGGTTCTTCAGCTCCATCTTGTTTGGTACGCAGATGCGGCCTTTGTACCAAACAATCCCGTGCTCGTCCTCAGAGAATCCTGGGGCCTTGCCTAGCTTCATCTTCTTCTTGATGCCTTCAATGCTTGCGTGCCCACCTTGCGCCTTCTTGACTTCGTCCATCAGGGTTGGTTTGACTTCCAAATGATCCAGAAATCCAGGGGTGACCAATTCCAAAATTGAATTGTTCGAGCTCCTTAAACAGGGTTGGCTGCCTCTTTTGAATTAAGGCATTCAAGGAGCAAGCCTTTCTGCTTAAGGCATCGGCCACCACGTTAGCTTTCCCGGGGTGATATTGAACACTGAGGTCATAATCTTTAATGAGTTCCAACCATCTTCGTTGCCTCATGTTCAATTCCTTTTGGGTGAATATGTACTTCAGACTTTTGTGGTCTGTGTATATCTCACACCGTTTCCCTAGGAGGTAATGCCGCCATGTCTTCAAGGCATGAACCACTGCTGCTAACTCAAGGTCGTGAGTAGCATAGTTCTCTTCATGAGGTCGTAGCTGACTGGAAAGGTAAGCCATGACTCGGCCTTCTTGCATCAGGACGCTTCCCAATCTGGTTCGAGAGGCATCACAAAATATCACGAACTCCTTGTGAATATCAGGTGTTGCTAGAACTGGGGCGGTGGTCAATCTCTTCTTGAGCTCTTGGAAGCTCTCTTCGCATTTTGGCGTCCACTCGAACTTCTTGTCCTTCTTGAGGAGCTGAGTCATTGGCCAGGCAATGCTAGAGAATCCTTCCACGAATTTGCGGTAATAGCCCGCAAGTCCGAGGAAGCTTCTGACTTCCTTGACGGTCGTTGGAGATTGCCATTGGGTCACAGCTTCGATCTTCGCGGGATCAACTGATAATCCTTCTTCGGTCAAGACTTGACCTAAGAATCCAAATTTATGCAGCCATAACTCACACTTGCTGAATTTGGCGTATAGTTGGTGCTCCCGAAGCTTGTCTAGGACCATCCTCAAATGTTGCTCGTGCTCTTCTTCTGTCTTCGAGAAGACAAGAATGTCATCGATGAAGATAACAACAAACTTGTCCAAATATTCCATGAAGACTTTATTCATGAGATACATGAAGTAAGCTGGGGCATTGGTTAACCCAAAGGACATGACCGTGCACTCGTACAGGCCATATCTGGTTACGAATGCCGTCTTCGGAATATCTTGGGGTCTGATCTTCAGCTGGTAGTACCCAGATCTGAGGTCGATCTTGGAGAACACCTTGGCTCCGCTGAGTTGATCAAACAGATCTTCAATCTTGGGAAGTGGGTACTTGTTCTTGATTGTAACCTCATTGAGGGAGCGATAGTCAATGCATAAGCGGATGGTACCATCCCTCTTTGCCACAAAGGGAACAGGTGATCCCCAAGGGGAGGCACTTGGGCGGATAAATCCCTTCCTCAGCTGCTCTTCCAGTTGCTTCTTCAACTCGGCTAATTCTTCCGTCCCCATTATATAAGGCTTCTTATAGATGGGTCCTGCCCCGGGCACGAGCTCGATGATGAACTCAATGTCACGGTCAGGGGGCATTCCCGGTAGCTCATCTGGGAAGACATCGGGATACTCGCATACTACCGGTACTTGCTCTAGCCCAACTTCAGACAGACAGTTGACTTGAGCGGCTTGAGCGGAGGAGGAGTTGGAAGCAAACTTAACTTCGACTCCATGGTCATTGGTCACAGTGACAGTCCGATTGGCACAGTCTAATAAGCCTTGGTGCTTACTGAGCCAATCCATCCCTAGGATCACATCCAAGCCTTGCGATCTTAGGATGATGAGGTCTGCTAGGAAGTCTACATCGTTAATGGTAATACTGACTCCTTTACAACCTATCTTGGCTCTCATCTCTGTTCTGGGGGTTTGTACCACCATGGGGTTATTCAGGGGTGTAGGGGTCATGCCACTTTTTAATGCAAATCTTTGAGTGAGAAATGAATGCGTGGCTCCAGAATCAAACAAGACAGTTGCAGGTGCTGAGTTGACAAGGAACGTACCCAGCACGACGTCCGGGTCTTCCTGGGCTTCTTCAGCAGTGACGTGATTCACACGCCCCTTCCCATGGTTAGGCGGGTTGCGAGGAGCTGGGTTCGTTGGTGGCATCCCGCGGCCTTGTCCTGGGTTCTGCGCATTGGGGCGTGGGGCATCAGGCTTCTTGTTGGGGCACACCCTTGAGATGTGTCCTCACTGTCCACATCCAAAGCAAGTGACTTGGCTTGGATTATTGATCTTGTTGCCACCACTGTTATTGGGGTTGAATGCTGGTCTTGGGTTGGCATACTGCTGAGGCTGATAGTTGGTGCGAGGTGCGGGAGCTCTTGGTTGCTGATAGGTTGGCTTAACCGGGGCGGACTGCCACGGGCGAGTCTTCTGGTTGCTGGAACTTCCCTTGCTGACCATCTTGCGCTTGCGGGTGTCTTCCAGAGCACGCCGCTTGTCTTCATGCATGAGTGCTTTGTTCACCAGGTCAGGGAAGGTTGGGCAGTCGCACACGACAAGCGAGTATTGCAGAGTCTGATTGAGGCCTTCCATGAAGCGCTCCCTTTTTGCAGCATCAGTGCTGACATCTTCAGGGGCATACCTTGACAGAACACTGAACTTCTGCATGTACTCCTTGACAGTGCCACTTCCTTGCTTCAAGGCTCGGAATTCACGCTTTTTGATAGCCATGATTCCGGAAGGAATGTGGGCTTTGCGGAATTTTGCCTTGAAGTTGTCCCAAGTGATGTCTTATCCAGCATGCATGACCTTGAATCCATCCCACCAAGCTCTAGCAGTCTCCCCGAGGCAGTGGGCTGCATAAGCCACCTTCTTGCGATCTTCGGTGCATCCGACTAGTTCCAAGAAGTCCTCAATGGTGCGGACCCAGTCGTCTGCATCCAGGGGTTCAACAGTCTCGATGAAAGTTGGCGGTGCATGCTTCTTGAACTCTGCAAATGTGGAACGTCCATTGCCATTCCCCGTCGGCTGGCGGTTGTTGGTGACAGCTTGAGCAATCAACTGAAGGGCTGCGGTGTTGGCTTGGCGTTCCTCTCGGAAAGCTTGGAGAAGCTGAGCCATGTCCATGTTCGGAGGAGGTGGTGGTGGAGCTTGGTCGTTGGTTTGGTCGTGGCCGGCCTCTGATTGAGCGGATGCTCCGGCTTCAGGCTGCTGGGTAGAGGTACCAGTACGAGTTACAATAGGCATCCTGTTGGAGCGGTAAAAGGTCTCATGATTGGAAGAGGGAAAGCAATATAGATGGGTGCCTAGTAAGGGGGTGGTTGTGACACTAATCAAATCATGCAAGGGCCAAAAGGGCCAAACACATTCATTAAAATTCAAATGGGTGATGTAGTCGTTTACATATTCCCGAAGGAAGAATACGACATACATCCAAACACAACAAAAGTAAACACTAGATGGCTTCATATGAACCATACAAGGACTCGACTGCGCATAGGGGTTACACGACCTATCCCACCGTAGAGGTCACGAACTGGCATATCCGAGTTGCGAATAATGCCTAAGCGACGGAATGCTCGGTCGCGTATTCTGGCTCTTCTGGGTCTTCCTCCTTGTCTTCATCTGTCTGGGCCCCCTTGTCACTTGAGGGTGTGGGGCAGTGGAGGAGTTGGATACGACGGTGCTTTGTCGGTGGTGCAGGGAAAAGCTTGCGATATTCCCATGCCGTCATACGGCGTCGCCGAGGTGGTTCTTCATCCTTGGAAGATACATCTCCTGAGGGCCTTCTGCCTCGGTACGCGATAGCGGACTGTCCGGGAGGTGCTCCTTCCTTCTTGATCCTATTTGTCTTCTCTTGCGCTCGACGAAGAAGTGCCTTGGTCTTGTGAAGTTCTTCCCGGAGCTTCATTGATTCCGCAGCCAAATCTTGTGCCAAGCTGTCGGCACATAGACTGAAGTAGGTCTGGAATCGAAGTGGAAGTCCTTCCTTCAACGGAGGGGCTAGTGCGCTGCTTTCATCTTCACCTTCCTTCCGGTAAGGCAAGAAGCGGGTTGTCATCTTGGCTGCCATCTTCGGAAGTAGCTCGCGGAGACAGGTTAGTGCCTTGAGTGTAGCAGCCTCGACAGCGAGAGGTAGCGTTGCCATCTGGGGTCCCTCGAAGAACCAACTTGTGGGAGGATCATTAGCCTTCACGATCACTTCCACATGGTACTCCACCTCAGTGTCGCTAACCCAATGCTCAAGGTAGGTGAGGGTGGGCGCTCGGTGGAACTGGCACTCCTGGAGGCTATCCTCGAGAAGCAACGGAAACCTAGTGGTCAGGTGCTCTTCAGGTACAGCGGCCATCTACAAAGGGTGAATAGGAGAGGTTAATAAGCTAATGATATCTCAGGTTGGTAAGGTTTAGAAAAGAAGAGAGGTTCAAAAGGTTTTTTAAAAAAAGGGGTCTCATCTAACTAACACCCATGCTTACTAAGGCTTCCTACAGTCAGGATGGCTCTGATACCAGCTCTGTGGGGACCCCGACTTAAGGGTCGAGATCACCGAATGCACGTGTACAGTGATCCCAGAGATCAATGCTCACTGAACACACAGAAGCTGAATAACAAGAGTCTTACATCCATACATACCGTCTTACACAAATTATGGCCATTATAGCCAAGTCTTACATAGATAAAGCCTCAAGGGCTGAATAGCAAATAACTCGAATAGCGGAAGTCTTCGAAGATAAGTAGGACCCATGCCATCTGCCTTAACCCTATAGGCATTCTGACTGGGATAGCGTCCCAGTTCGCATGTTCGTCTCATAGAATTCTTCTTCATGTTCCTGCTCTTCCATGCCTGGCCAATTAAATAACAAGTGGCAAGCCAATGAGTACTTTGAATGTACTCGCAAGCAACCCATGATTTGGTTCAAAGTAACAATGCAATTGTACAGCAATGAGCAATCTAGATACAAGCTAGAATAAATATTCTACCATCAAGGATATGCATCAAATAATTCATGTAACCTCGAGGACAGGTTACCGATATCAACATGAGCAGGATTCAACTCAACGAGTCAAGTCACCGCCTTGACTCATCACACACACATACTTCACCGATATAGTAAAATTCTGGACATAGTTTAAGTAGCACCACCCAACTTTCCATGACCGTGGACACGGCTATTCGAATAGTTCTACACTCTACAGAGGTTGCGCACTTTACCCACAAGATCTGGGAAGCTTTCGTGTCACCCACGATCCCGCAGTACCTCAAGTACTAGTGGGAAGCACCCGGTCATTATCTTTCCCTAGACGACAATAACATAGGGTCCACTCGTTGGTGCACAGCCCTCGAGTACAAACAATAGATCATGGGACTTGCCCTATTTTCAATGTCACGCATACACAAAGGGACCAATGGTGTGTCCGGTGCCCTGTGAAAAGAGTCATGGTCGCCTATCCAAGCACGACCCCGTCCCGGGAAAGACCTCAAGTCTTCCCGTCACTAGTAATGCTGGCACCATGCTAGTATCGGCCTAAGTAATCAATAACGCCCCGTCCCATAAGGGGTAGAGTGGTTGCACATGTTTGGTTGGGACGGTAGTCACACATAAATCTAATCCATCATTTCACCCATGCACAAGATCTTTATTGGCACATCACTTCTTCCTCAAGTGATGACCTAACTCAACATCACCCTCGGGCATTAGGGGCACCCGATGGGTTTTTTGAAAAGAATGCACCCACGAAGGTTTCATGGCACACATGCATCACTAAGCATCACTACTACTCATTTGCATTGCATTTAGCACATGGCAAGATCATGAGTAAAGCATGCATCATGTGGTGGTTCTTAACTAGGTCACCACCGTCATTCTTATCATCATGCATTCGGAAGTAAATGGGTTCCAAAGAACACAAGGGTATCATGGTCAAAGGGCTACTTACCTGGATTGGCTTGGTCTTCAAAGTCTTCAAATCCTTCCCCTCCTTCTTCTTCAGCAACCTCGTCAAATACGGTATCTAATCGTCGCAAAATAACAACGGGAAAATAAGATCACAATGAAAACAGAAAAATCAAAGTGCTCACAAAAATGTCAACTTATTTTTGTTAAATACTAGAGGGAAAACTAAGATGGCAAAAATTCTTAGTTTGAGTTTTGGAGAGGCAGAATGGGGTCCATGAATATTTGAACAAAAGTTTTAATGTTCAAATATGAATTTAAATTTGAACAGAACAGAAAAGGTCCATGGACATGTGTGAAAGTGACATCATTAAATAGGCTGGATTTTTACAAGTTTTTAGGAACTGGAATTAATTCATTTGGATATATATTTAATTCTGTGGAATTATTTGAAATCCCATTGAAAAGAAAAAGGAAAAAGGGCTCTGTGCCACTGGGCCAGAACGGCCACAGTGCAACGGCCCAGGGCGAAAAACAGCCGACCGCACGGCGCCATCACGCGCCAGGGTTTTTCAAACCTGACGGGCGGGGGCCTGTGTCAGTGAGAGGAGAGAGGAGCGAGGGCGAGGGGAGGCTGACAGGCGGGGCCCGCCTGTCATCCCTAACCCTCCGGCAGAGAGCCGACGAGCTCACCAGCGGCGTTTCCGGGCACGGTGGGGCGAGCTGAGGGCAGGAATGGACTCAGCAGGATGTCGCTGTTCTAGTGGTGGTGGTGCGGGTCGCCGGAGGGGCCTGGTTCGCCGGCAGCGAGGACACGCGGTGGAGGAGCTTCGGGTGGATGCTGCTCCGGTCGATTCCGGCAGCTGCAGAGAGGGGAAAGAGGGGGGATCGCGTCAGTGTGATGCAGTGGTGCTAGATCGAGGGCTAGAAGAGGCTGGGGCGACCTGTACCGAGCAGGCGACGGTGAGCCGCCGCGGTGGAGCTCGAGCTCGGTCTCGAGCTCGGGCGGGTCTGGAGTGGAGCGAGTGGCTCTGGGGGAAGATTGAGAGGCGAAGAGTGCTGTTGGTGAAGAGAGGAAGGGCTCGAGGGCCCTATTTATAGGAGGACGGCGAGGTGTCGTGGACCTGTGCGCCGGCGAGCCTCTGCTCGTCGCCACAGTGCACGGGAGATGCTGGGGAAGGGTCTGCGGGGTTGCTGGACGAGGTCCAGGGCAGAGGAGAGGGAGAGAGGGAGCGGGGGAAGATTCTGGTGCCGCGCGCGTGCAAAACCGATGACTGGAGCTCGCGGGCGGCCGGCGGGCGTGCGAGGACGTCCACTGGAGGGAGAAGGAGGAGGGGGACAGCGCCGGGGGGAGTTGCGAACGCCGAGGCGCATCGAATGGCGCGAGGGGGAAGCACGAGGTGGTCAGGGGTGATGGATTGGGCGAGGCTACAGTGCGGGTGCGCACTGTAGCGCGCTCTGGAGCGTGCTTACTGCATGCCACGGCATACCGTTGGCTAGCTGGGCGTGTCCGCCGTGTCTGGGGGGTCCAGCATGGAGTAAATAATCTGGCTGTGGCCTTGGATGCCTTGGATGTCCAGTGAGAGAGGAGGGAAGCTGGTAGATGGTAAGAACTGGGCTGTCCAGCAAGGTAAATTGGGGTTTTCACCCTTCAATCATGGAGCTCTGGTCCTAGGGAAGTTACTGGAGGTAGAAGGTAACTAGGTGAGGCTGTGGTAGAAAGTTGAAGCAAAAGTAAATAGTAAAAGAGGTCAAGATGAGGTTTTTGGTAAAATGGCAGAAGGTGTTTGATTATGTTTTGGGCAAGCAAATGATCTCCACTGGCTATGACACTTAACAGGATTAAATGGCATATGGAAATAGGGTGTTTCACCAAATTTGGGCTTGTTTGAAGAAACTAGCCAATGTAACTTTGGTGAACCCTAGAATTCAACATGAATGGTTTCACCATGTTTGAGTTAAGCTAATCATCTCCCCTTGATGCACCACTTGGTGTAGTGTCATCATTTGGGGTTATGATCATGCCCACAAAGTTTGAAGACCCAGGTAAAAAGTTGGTAATGTAAAGTTGTTCAAATTTGAATTTGAACAGAAATGGTTTTGGGGAACTCTGATCAAGTTGCCCTACTCCAAAGCTTTTGCCATTTGGTCTAGATGCCTTATTAGACCATTCTAGCATGTGCACCAAGTTTGAGAGCATTTGGACAAGTTTGGCAATGTAAAGTTGCTCAAACTTCATATATGGACAGAATGGTTTTGAAGGGTTTTGATGATGTTATCTTGCTTCCCAAGGCATGGGGCTTTGCAAGATCATCAAATATGTCATATATGACATGATAGAATTTCCCTGGAATTTTTAGAGAATATTTCCTTTGTAAATATTTCAAAAGCTTGAAATATCCAGAAAGGGTTTCTGAGAGATTAGCCCAATATTTTGAACATGACCAAGTGTTGGAACTCTTATATATGGACAATATATGTCCTATGAGTATCCCTGAATTTTGGCAAATATTTTTGAAATACTTAAATAATTTTTCCCTATTAAAGACCATTTCTGGCCTTAAGAAAAAGCTTTTAAATAAAATAGGAAAATAACTTTTAAAATTATACTTTTGTGGTTTCTGGGAGTCCTATGACTACTAGGTCTCAAATATACTTTTTGAAATAATTTTCTCACCCTAAATCAAACACTTGCAGTGCAAACCTCAATTCAGGGGTTTTTGGAATACTAATTTTTGAAAATACATTTTGGCCAAAATAATTTTATAAGAAAATACTATACTGCTATACACACTTGGTATGATCATTGGGCAGAAGTTTTGGGTAAGGAGAGGAATTCTACAAGAGGTAATAGTTGACTTTAATGAGCACATGAAAAATATAGGAAGAAAAACTCAACTCCAAATAAAAGCCAAATGATGCCAAAAAAAATTGCTGGTCCAAATTTTCATGCTTTATTGATGCAAATGACATGTTACAAAATGCAGGGTGTGACAACATCTTTTGGCATTGACACTATGAATATGTGTAACATCACGCTCGAGATTCAATAAAAATAAACCATTGACGAGCGGGGCATGACCATAAAACATATCTCTCATATAAATAGAAAAACAATTATTATCGGATTTAAATGAGTAGCCATCTCGCATTAAACGAGATCCAGATACAATGTTCATGCTCAAAGCTGGCACTAAATAACAATTATTGAGGTTTGAAACTAATCCCGAAGGTAGATGTAGAGGTAGCATGCCGACGGCGATCACATAGACCTTGGAACCATTCCCGACGTGCATCGTCACATCGTCCTTCGCCAGTCTCCACTTATTCCGCAGCTCCTGCTTAGAGTTACAAATGTGAGCAACTGCACCGGTATCAAATACCCAGGAGCTACTACGAGCGCTGATAAGGTACACATCAATAACATGTATATCATATATACCTTTGACGTTGCAGGCCTTCTTATCTGCTAAGTACTTAGGGCAGTTCCGCATCCAGTGACATGTTCCCTTGCAATAGAAACACTCAGTCTTAGGCTTGGGTCCATTCTTTGGCTTCTTCCCGGCAACTGGCTTACCGGGCACGGCAATTCCCTTGCTGTCCTAATCGAAGTTCTTTTTACCCTTGCCTTTATTGAACTTAGTGATCTTATTCACCATCAACACATGATGTTCCTTTTTGATCTCCACCTCTGGTGATTTCAACATTGAATACAACTCGGGAATGGACATCTCCATCCCTTGCATATTGTAGTTCATCACAAATCTCTTGTAGCTAGGTGGGAGCGACTTGAGGATTCTGTCAATGACCGAGTCATCTGGAAGATTAAATCCCTGTTGGGGAACGTAGTATTTCAAAAAAAAATTCCTACGATCATGCAAGATCTATCTACTAGAAGCATAGCAACGAGAGAGGAGATGTGTCTACGTACCCTCGTAGACCGAAAGCGGAAGCGTCTAGTGACGCGGTTGATGCAGTTGAACGTCTTCGCGATCCAACCGATCCAAGCACCGAACATACGGCACCTCCACATTCAGCACACGTTCAGCTCGATGACGTCCCATGAGCTTTTGATCCAGTTGAGCTTCACGGGAGAGTTTCGTCAGCACGACGGTGTGGTGACGGTGATGATGAAGCTATCGATGCAGGGCTTCGCCTAAGCACTACAACGATATGATCGAGGTGTGTATCTGTGGAGGGGGGCACCGCACACGGCTAAAACTAATGTTCAATTATGTGTTCATGGGGTGCCCCCTGGCCACATATATAAATGATGGAGGGAGGAGGAGGTGCGCCAAAGTGTGGAGTCCTACTAGGACTCCCTAGTCCTAGTAGGATTCCACCTCCCACATGGAATAGGAAAAGGGGAAGGGAGAAGGAGAAGGAAGGAAGGGGACGCCCCTTTCCCTAGTCCAATTCGGACCAGTCCATGGGAAGGGGCGCAGCCACCCTTGAGGCCTTTCTCTCCTTTCCCGTATGGCCCATTAAGGCCCAATACGAATTCTCGTAACTCTCCGGTACTCCGAAAAATACCCGAATCACTCGGAACCTTTCCGATGTACGAATATATATAGCCTTCCAATATATCAACCTTTACGTCTCGACCATGTCGAGACTATTCGTCATGTCCGTGATCTCATCCGGGACTCCGAACAAACGTTGGTCATCAAATCACATAACTCATAATACAAATCGTCATCGAACGTTAAGCGTGCGGACCCTAAGGGTTCGAGAACTATGTAGACATGACCGAGACACATCTCCGGTCAATAACCAATAGCGGAACCTGGATGCTCATATTGGTTCCTACATATTCTACAAAGATCTTTATCGATCAAACCGCATAACAACATACGTTGTTCCCTTTGTCATCGGTATGTTACTTGCCCGAGATCGTCGGTTATCATCATACGTGGTTCAATCTCGTTACCGGCAAGTCTCTTTACTCGTTACAGGCAAGTATCTTTACTCGTTCCATAATGCATCATCCCGCAGCTAACTCATTAGTCACATTGCTTGCAAGGCTTATAGTGATGTGCATTACTGAGAGGCCCCAGAGATACCTCTCCGACAATCGAAGTGACAAATTCTAATCTTGATCTATGCCAACTCAACAAACACCATCGGAGACACCTGTAGAGCATCTTTATAATCACCCAGTTACGTTGTGACGTTTGATATCACACAAGATGTTCCTCCGGTATTCGGGAGTTGCATAATCTCATAGTCATAGGAACATGTATAAGTCATGAAGAAAGCAATAGCAGTAAAACTAAATGATCAATTTGCTAAGCTAACGGATGGGTCTTGTCCATCACATCATTCTCTAATGATGTGATCCCGTTCATTAAATGACAACACATGTCTATGGTTAGGAAACATAACCATCTTTGATCAATGAGCTAGTTAAGTAGAGGCATACTAGGGACACTATGTTTTGTCTATGTATTCACACATGTACTAAGTTTCTAGTTAATACAATTCTAGCATGAATAATAAACATTTATCTTGATATAAGGAAACATAAATAACAACTTTATTATTGCCTCTAGGGCATATTTCCTTCACTCCCAGCTAAGACAAGCGGTTGTGCAACCCAGACATTTTGAGTATATGTTCGCTGAGAGAAGTGTTTTCCTCCATCTTACAACTATAGAACTTGTCAGATACTTCATATATCTCGACCCAGGCATGAGCTTGGAAAACCATTTTCAGCTCTTGGAACATCTCATATGCTCCGTGTTGCTCAAAATGCTTCTGGAGCCCCGATTCTAAGCTGTAAAGCATGCCGCACTGAAACAGTGAGTAATCATGACTACGTGACTGCCAGGCATTCATAACGTCTTGAGTTGCTGGGAAAATGGGTTCGCACCTAGCAGTGCTTCAAGGACATATGCTTTCTTGGTACCTATGAGGATGATCCTCAAGTTATGGACCCAATCTGTATAGTTGCTACCGTCGTCTTTCAGCTTGGTTTTCTCTAGGAACGCGTTGAAGTTGAGGGCAACATTTGTTGGGGATCGTAGCAGAAAACAAAAAAATTCTATGCATCACCAAGATCAATCTATGGAGAAACCAGCAACGAGAGGGGGAGTGCATCTTCATACCCTTGAAGATTGCTAAGCGGAAGCGTTGCAAGAACACAGTTGGTGGAGTTGTACACGCAATGATTCAGATCGCGGTCGATTCTGATCTAAGCGTCGAACAACAGCGCCTCTGCGTTCAACACACGTGCAGCTCGGTGACGTCTCCCACGCCTTGATCCAGCAAGGAGGAGGGAGCGGTTGGGGAAAACAACTCCAGCAGCAGCGCGATGGCGTGGTGGTGGTGGGCAGCGTGGTTCTCCAGCAGGGCTTCGCCAAGCACTACGAAGGACGAGGAGGTGGAGGGATAGGGCTGCGCCGAGATAGAGAGAGACTCATGTGCATGGCAGCCCCAAAACCCCCACTATATATAAGAGGAGGGGAGGAGCGGCAGCCCTAGATGGTCCCTTCCCTCTCCTCCTTTGCTGCGCCTTGGGCCTTGGTGGGAGGCGCACCAGCCCACTCAAGGTTGGTCCCTTCCCACTCTTGGACCATGCAAGCCTCCAGGCCAGGTGCCCGCTCCCGGTGGACCCCCGTAACCCTTCCGGTGGTCCCGGTTGTCGGTGTTCTGGGAACGAGGGTACCCAGACTTGCCTATCTGCGGCCCAGAGCATGGCTCATCTAGCGGCCTGGTGCGGTCTTTCTTCATCAGCAACCACTCAAGACCCTCGCAAGGCAGACGACGCAAGACCTCACATGGGGCAGCCTCACTAGGCTGGCTCCCGAGGAGCGGAGATATCAAGGCAAGGGGCACCTCGCGAGGTTCGCGTGATGTGAGCCATGATGACCAAGGCCAGGCGGGTGCCAGTGGTCGTAGGAAGCCATTTTCCTCTTTGGTGCTAAAGGAGAAAGAGCGGGCGAGGAGTCCTCAGGCGTCAGGCAAAGGTTTCCATATTGGTGCAAAGAGACCAAGACGAGCAGGACGGCGGAGCAAAGGTCACCATGGAGCCCACGACGACGTCACCACCAGAGCCTTTGGCAGGCGAAGACCACCTTTTATCTGGATAGCTTGTACTAGTTGTCCCCCTTCAAACTTGTATGTTGTGGGATCCCTTCCCACTCAATATTTGGGAAGAGGACCTGGGCCTCTATAAATAGGACATAGCCACCACCATACGGGGGATCTCATCTTGAGCTGACCCAACCTAGAAGAGAGGGAGGATCATTCAGACCACCTTGACACCCACTAGCTCACCGAGCACAAGAACACCTCTCCTCAGGAGGCTGTTCTTCATGTGTACTTGTTCATCCGCAGCCTACAAGGGAATCCACCACACCACACTTGATTAGGGTATTACACCACAACGGTGGCCTGAACCAGTATAAACCGTTGTGTCTCTTGTTCTTCGGGTTCGACGAGCTAGGCCTAGGAATCAGTGCGAGAGCAAACTAGAGCGGAAAGGAGAGATCTTCGTGCGCACCCCAGTGTTCGAACCTCAAGGGTTTGCCGGAACCCAAGATCCAACATTTGGCGTGCCAGGTAGGGGTGCGTCGAAGTTTCGCCTCTCCGTCCACCATGCTCTCCACCTGCCAAGTACTTATGGCGGGCGCCTCCTCTCCGACCGGCTCGGTGGGTGCGCGCGGCGTACTTATGGCGGGCGCCTCCTCTCCGACCGGCTCGGTGGGTGCGCGCGGCGGCGTAGCAGGCCACCGAGCCTTCACCCTCGCCCAGCGACAGGTGCAGTGGCCAGTCAGGTTTAGGCCGGAGCTTCCACTCTGTTACGACGGAGTGGCGGATCCGGGTGTCTTCCTTCAAGTCTATGAGGAGGCCGTCTCGGCGGCCGGCAGTGACAGCAAGGTCATGGCCAGCTGGCTCCCCATGGCGCTCACCGGCGTTCCGCACGGCTGGTTTCTCGGCTTGCCATAGTCATCTGTGGCATCCTGGGAGGAGCTGCGCGGCCTCTTCACCGCACGCTTTGCGGCGCCGGCACCCCACGCCGTCGCGTCCCTCCTCGGCGGCTCTTAAGCGCCGCCCTCGGACAGCCACATCAAGCAGTTCTTCCGCCAGATCGGCGCCGCCTCCGTATGCCGCGGAGCCTCTCCCGGATGGGTGGCGCCCAAGACAGACCTCACCTTCGACTCTGAGGACTATCCCACTTCCGATGCGGGCTCAGGCGCTTTCCTGATGCTTTGCACACCCACCATCTGCAACGTAGCAATCACGAAGACCCTCATCGACGGTGGGGCTGGCCTCAATGTGCTCTCAGTAGAAGCTTTTTGCCTGCTCCACGTACTGCTCGAGCGGCTACGCCCCACCAAGCCCTTCTCCGGAGTCAGCATCGGTTACGCCTGCCCTCTGGGGCAGATCCGCCTCCCAGTCACCTTCGGCACCCACGGCAACTACCGCACCGAGCTGATTGACTTCGATGTCGCTCGTATCGGCCTCCTGTACAACGCCATCCTCGGGTACCCCGCCCTGGCTCAGTTCATGGCCGCAACCCATCCGGCCTACAACCTCATGAAGATGCCGGGGAGCAGCAACGTCCTCACCGTGGCTGGAGACACCAAGGAGGCTCTGGAGGCCCTCAAGCTCGTCTTTCGGACCACTGTGGCAGCGCGCCCGGCTGATGAGGCCGCGTCAGGGGCAAGGGGGCTGCACCAGCAAAAAAGAAGCAGTTTTTCTCTCAAGACCGGACCAAGACGAAGCAGGTGCTGGTGGATGAAGACGGGGCGTCAGGAGCCACCTTCACCATAGGCGCTAGCCTGCCCCCAGCTCAAGAAAAGGCGCTGGTTGGATTCCTGCGCGCTAACAAGGAGGTGTTCGCATGGGAACCCAAGGACCTGGCAGGAGTCCCAAGGGGGTGATTGAGCATCACCTAAATGTATGCCCCAGCGTGCGCCCAGTAAAGCAAAAGGCCAAGCGCCAGTCCACTGAGAAGCAGTCTTTCATCGTACAAGAGACTCGCAAGTTGCAAGAAGCTGGCGTGATCCGCGAGGTCCGGTACCCTGAATGGCCGGCGAACCCCGTCATTGTGCCCAAGAAAGGCGGGAAGGAGCTCATGTGTGTCAACTTCACCAACCTCAACAAAGCCTGCCATCAAGACCCATTTCCGCTTTGACGCATCGACCAGATCGTTGACTCCACTGCCGAGTGCGACCTATTGTGCTTCCTGGATGCCTTTTCGGGCTACCATCAAATCAAGATGGCGGTACAAGACGTCGAGAAGACCGCCTTCCTCACCCCGTGCGGGGTATACTGCTACACTTATATGTTGTTCGGGGTGCGGAATGCAGGAGCGACTTTCCAGCGGCTGATGCATATCGCCATGGGAGAATAGCTGGGGAGGAACGCAGAAGCCTATGCCGATTATATCGTGGTAAAATCTCGGCAGGCCAACACCCTCATTGAAGATTTGGAAGAAACCTTCGCCAGCCTGCGCAAGGTAGACCTTCGGCTCAACCCGGAGAAGTGTGTGTTTGGCATTCCGTCAGGCAAGCTGCTGGGTTTCCTGGTATCGCACAGGGGAATCGAGGCTAACCCTGACAAGGTCAAGGCCATAGAAAAGATGAGTCCACCGAAGACCCTCAAGGAAATGCAGAAGTTGGCCGGCTGCGTGAAATCGCCCGGGCGTTTCATCTCCAAGCTAGGGGAGTGTGCCCTTCCCTTTTTCAAATTGATGAAAAGGAAAGGCCCGTTTGAGTGGACCCCAGAGGCTGATGCAGCATTCGAAGACCTCGAGAAAGACCTCACTAGCCCGCCGGTAATGGTGGCGCAGAAACCCCAAGAGCCCTTGGTGCTTTACCTAGCCGCGACGCCACACTCCACCAGCGCAACGTTGGTGGCAGTCCGGGCGGAGTGCCAGGGCAAGGCCGCATAGCCCCGGGGCGACACTCACGAGGCTCCGCTAGGGCCAGCCGACGACCAAGCTCCGCAAGATGACGTTCCCGAAGCCCCGACCGCTACGTCATGTGACCAAGCTCCTGGGGCCATCTCGCCTCAAGAGGCACCACAGCCTCAGGAGAGCCCGCCCCCACCCTCGTCGAGCACCCGGTGTACTTCGTCAGCACGGTGCTCTGTGACGCTCGGGCATGCTACCCTATGTCGTAGAAGCTTCTGCTCGCGCTCCTCGTCTCTTCACGCAAGTTGCGTCATTACTTTCAAGGCCACCCCATCAAGGTCGTCTCGGCTTACCAGCTTGAGAGGGTACTCCGGAGCCCCAACGCTGCGGGAAGAGTCGCCGAATGGAATATCAAGCTGCAGGCGTTCCAGTTGGAGTTCAGCACAGCCAGGTTCATCAAAGGAGCCGCGCTCGCTGACTTCATGGCAGAATGGACCGATGCCCCGGAGCTCGAAGCGGGCGAGGACCGATCCCTCTCGCCAGGAAGTGAAGCGCCGGACGGCTGGGTCATGTACTTCGATGGTGCGTTCGCACGCCAGGGCGCGGGGGCTGGAGCTGTGCTCATCTCGCCCACTCAGGACAAGCTCTACTACGCCGTGCAGCTCTGCTTTCAGCAGGGCGAGAAGGTCTCAAACAACATCGCAGAATACGAGGGCCTCATCGCTGGCCTTAAGGCTACGGCGGCCTTGGGAGTGAAGCCCCTTATCATTAGGGGTGACTCGCAGCTCCTCATCAACTTCTCCAACAAGGTATACGAACCGAAGTACGAGCACATGGAGGCATACCTCGCGGAGGTACGCAAAATGGAGTAGCAGTTCTTGGGCTCTTCACCGCACCATCCCAGCCGGATCTGCGGTCAAGTTCATCAAGGGTCTCGTAAGCCAGTTTGGGGTTCCCAACCGCATCATCACCGACAATGGCTCACAGTTCACTAGCAACCTCTTCAAGACATATTGTGCTAACCTTGGAACGCAGATTTGCTACGCTTCGGTGGCACACCCCAGGAGCAATGGCCAGGCCGAGCGTGCCAACGCGGAGGTCTTAAGAGGCCTCAAGGCAAGGACGTTCAAGAAGAAGCTCAAGGCTTGCGGTAGGGGCTGGCACGATGAGCTCTAGTCCGTGCTGTGGTCCATCCGCACCACCGCCACCAAGCCAACAGGCGAGACACCGTTCTGCCTCGTCTACGGAGCATAAGCGGTTCTCCCTCACGAGGTCAAGCATCGCTCCACACGGGTCCAGGAGTTCGATGAAATGCAGCAGGACACCATGCGGTGGTGTAATGCCCAGGATGGGACTATATCTCCTACGTGTTGAGGCACGACTTAAGGATATAAGCCCATTCTGGAATGATCGCAAGTTTCGTACCTTTGCACATCTCATGTAAAAATAAGGATGGAAAACTAAAAAGATAGTTGGCTTACACTCGCCACGTCACACAAACTCATTACATGTTCAAACATCATTCAAATAAACATCACAGCCCATCTAAGGGTAAGATCCAAATGACAAGATACCAAACATAACATTAAACCACAGGTCTAGATCGAATCCTAGTAGAAGCTCTACTGATCAACCGGATAGTTCACGTAGTAACGGCTACGCTCCTCGTCGTACTCCCAGTCTAGCTCAGTGCCATCTCCTGTGTAGCTCACCATCGTACCTGCATCTGGTGTGGTGAAGTAACTGTGAGCCACAGAGGACTCAGCAATCCCGTTCCCGGGTAACACGACTATCCCAGCCTTGGGTGTGGAACAAGGCTGAACAAAGAACAAGAGGTTGCAGCGGCACTAGCCTAACTTACGTAAAAGAGAGCGAGAAGAGAAGGTGCCTCGGTCGAGAGATGATCACGAAGTGATCCTAACTAGCAAGTCAAACATAACCCCACCGTGTTCACTTCCCAAATCCCTTTCGGAAAATGACCGTCACGGTACACACGCTGGTAGTGTATTGGAACATGGTGTCAAGTTTTCTACAACCGGATATTAACAAGCTTCCATCTGCCACATAACCACGGGCACGGCTTTCGAAAGTTCATAAACCTGCAGGGGTGTTCCAACTTGGCCCATGACAAGCCCACGAGCCGCGGAGTCGCAACTCCAAAGTGGGAAGACCCGAGTATCCTCGGAATCCCGTGCTCAGGATACTCCGACTAAGGTAAGGCTAATCCAGCAAATCCTCCCGGCGTGCCGACACCCTGACAATAGCCGCGCGTATCTAGTCTCAGGCCACGACCGGATGGGTGATGCTACAGGTTTATACCAATCCTCGAGTTTCCTCGTGGTGGCCCTGCAGGACCCCCAGTCCGGACCAACACTCATGTGGAGCACTGGCCCGGGGTTGTTGATTAAGAACTCGGGTTTGCAAGACCCTATGCAAGTTTTTAGTTATTAGGCGAATAGTACCAATGTTGGGACTTGCTGGAAAAGACTTAGCACTTAGCGGTTTATCGAGGGGGTCCCATAACCCCAACCGTGCGAGGAACGCATAATCAAGGAACATAACACCGGTTTATACGGTTCCTAGCGGCATGAGTGGAACAAATCACCAAGCAAAAGGCTTAGCCTTCCACCCATTACCAATATATAGATGATTTCATTTAATAATTAATATAGTGTGATATCCCAACAAGCTTCAACAAGAAGCAAGAATCTTTAATCTTCACCTGCAACTAGCAATGCTATAAGAGGGGCTGAGCGAAGCCTACGTATAGCCAATCAATGGTTTGCATAGGTAGGGTGGTTAAACAGGTTCATGGTTACAATAGGAGGCTGACAGGAAAACATGGGCATCGAGGCAAAACTATAGATCGAGATTTCTAGCAATAGGCAAAGATAGTAATGGTATCCGGGTTCGGTCATCTTGCCTGAAGAGTTGTCGATGGGATCGTAAGAGGGGTCCTCGTTCTCAACCTCGGTAGTAACCTCGTGCTCATACTCGTACTCGGTCTAAGCTTCCGGCTCTACTCAAACACAAGAACACAAGGCAACGAATCAAACAAGATGCAATGCGCAGAAAAAATACTGGATGCATGACTGATGCACTAAGGAAGCAAAACAGATGCACTATGGAAGCACAGAAAGTCTACATAGGAAGCACAGTGTTACAGCACAACAATATGCATCAAGCAAAATGCTTTAAAACATGGTAACAATAGGATATTATGAATCTACATGCAAAAACACACAAGTTACATATAGGACTTGCTCAAAACGGAGCAACGGGCTAAAAGTTACACCCGAAACAATAAACATGCACAAGCAGAAATTATCAGCCACATAGCAACTTCGGAGCAAGAGATAAATGGTCTACATCACTCAAACATCATGGCAAGGAGCATGGACATAAACTAGACATATACTACAGCAAACAAGTCCATTGGAGCATCCTCAAAGGAGCAATGGATCAATAGCAACAAGCTATGACATATTGAACTTGACAACAAAATCCTGACAGCAGTAATTTGTTGCAACTTGGGAGCAAAAGTTAAATATGCTACAGACACTCAAATAAGCATGTGAGAGCATGAATGGATAGCCAACAACTTATTCAACAAGGAATAATCAAGAGTCACCCCAAAACTATCATGGATTTGCCTAGACCAACAAGCAAACATGGCATCTGGAAATTACAGATTCCAGACTTAGTGAAATTTCACTAGGTGTTAAAACAGCAGTTTCATCATGGCATCTTTGAGAGCAAGTTTAAGTCACCTCAAAGCAAAACATGGCAAGCGGTAAGCACTACAGCAAAGTACACATGATGGTGAATCCAAAACATCTAAGCATGCATCAAGGGGACAAACACAACGATAGCAACGAGTTCCTCTACGAGGCATCTCGTAACAAGTTTAACAACATAACAGCCACATAGCACTTTGCAAAGGAGATAAGCATGGCAAAATGAAATCTATCATGCAAGCTAAAGCAATCAACATGTAGAGCATCTCAAGACGAACATGTGGACATCTCATTTGCATCATTTGGATAAACATGCACCAAGTTATCACATTGCAAAGATGGCATGAAAACAACTACTAACAGCAGTTTATAACTAGTAGCACACTTGCAACAGATATTTAAGAATCTAGATGACCTCAAACATGCATGGCAAAATGGAATAAATCATAGTACAAGTCTCCACGATCATTTTGACATATCATTTGCTCAAATCGGACCATCACACAAAAAGTTATCATCAAAACAAAACTGCATCAGACAACTAAAATTCTACAGACTTGGTGAAATCGGAGACTACCTCAGGGTCAACGCGAAGTCAACGCGGGCTGGCGGAGGTTAAACGGGCTGACGGCGGGGCGGATCGGGCCGGCGGACTCGCGGATCGGGTGGCCTAACGGGCCCCGGGTCCGGCCCGATAGGGATTCCAAATTGGATCGGGGGAGCCTGCCTGCTCCCCTCGATCGCCTGGCTGCGGCGGCTCGCTCCCGAGCGATGGCCGGCGAGGCGAAGCCGGGGCGGCGGCGGTGGCGCCCGGCGGGGAGGAGAAGGAGGCGATGGCCGGCGAGGGAGGCGCGGCGGCCAGGAGGCGGGGCGGCGGCCCGGTGGCGGAGGGGCGGCGCCTGGCAGCGGTGGGTGGCGCGGCGGCCGGAGCGCGGTGGCGGTGGCGCGGCCGGCGAGGCCCGTGGCAGCGGCGGCGAGGAGCTCCGCCGGACTGGAGGTAGAAGAAGACGTGCGGGACCCGCGCGTCGGACGGAAGCACGGACGCGGGCCTACGGAAGCACGGTGGAGACTTCGGAAGCACGATTTTCTGGGACGTCGGAAGCACGAATTTTCAACGGTGGAAGCACCGCGGATCAACGGTGGAAGCACCGGCGGCGCACTGTGGAAGCATTAGGGTTTCAGACGCGAAAAAAATGGGGGAGATGGACGTTTATATAGGCACAAGGAGTTAGGGTTGTCCAAATGAGGTGAGGTTTTCAGCCACATGATCACAATTAGATGGCCTAGATGAAGGGAGGGGTTTGGGTTGGTTTGGTGGGCAGTTGGAGGGGTGTCTTGGGCCTCAAAGAGGGGGTACTTTCAGCCCACGAGAATAACTGTTGGAGTAGCAAACGAACTCCAAACGCGACGAGATTTGACAGGCGGGTTACACACACCAAAACAACAACACACGACAAGTCTCACACCAAAACGGAAACGTTACACGGCTAAACACCAAAGTAGGCCTCGGGGATGCCACAGACACGTGAGAGAGCTCCGGAACGCGAAACGGACAACGGGAAGGAACGCGTGGGACCGGATGCAAACGACAACACAATTGCAAAACAATGCACATGAAAACATGATATGAATGAATGCACACATGCAACACGACAAAAGACAAAGAACCCGGAATGGAATTGATGAAGCCAGAGATATATATATTGCCCAAAAGGGAAAGTATTACATCCGGGGCATTACAGGCGGATGGACCTCGTGCTGGGGAAGGAACACTGCCGGGAAGCCTCGCTCCGAGCCGCAAGGTACCAGCAGGCGCTGTGACGGTACCACTATCGCAGCATCCGCTCCAGGACTCTTGAGGTGGGCGACCTCGTCTTGAGGCGGGTGCTCTCCAGGGAAGGGTTGCACAAGCTCTCACCCATGTGGGAAGACCCGTTCAGGATTGCCCACATCTCCAGGCCTGGTGTCGTACGCCTGGAGACGGGGGACGGCGTCCCCATCCAGAATGCATGGAACATCCAGCACCTACGGAAGTTCTACCCATGAAGCAAGGCCCAGTGCCTATGAAGCCAAGGCCTAGTGCATGTGAAGCAAGGCTCACGCCTATGAAGGTTTCCGCTCGTGACACTCTTACGTAATAATGAGTGGGGTTGTACACGCCCCCAGATTCTCCGGAGTGCCGCCCTCGGGCCTTGGGGGCTCCCCCCCCCCCCCCCCCCCCCCCCCCCCCCCCCC
>LR738711.1:114883655-114959033 GCA_902687465.1 Secale cereale
CCCCCCCGCGTCCTAGTGACAACACTTAGCTACGCACTGGTGAGAATACTAGACTAGGTGTTGGACGCGGCTGTTCATTTGCTTTCTAAAGTTGGCTTGTCCCTTGTTTGTTTTCCTCTTAATAGAATTTGAAGTTCTTGCGTTTCTTGATGGATTGGTTGAACCACCTCTCACTGATTCTTCCCTTGATTCTTTGTTTTGCGCAAGGGAGGGCGGAAGTTGCCCGACGCTCTCCCTCGCACGAATCCTTAGTCTCTGTGAGGCGCCCTCGTTTGAGCTCGTCATCGGCGCATCCCTCTCTTTAAGTCCATGCCCATCGGGTACCGCGACCATGTGCGTTTGACCATGTTCAGCCCATGCCCGGGACCTCACGCAACGAAGGACAAGAATCCCTTACCAAATTTTTGCAGCTCCGCGAAGGGCCACACCTCACGAGATGGGGGCTACCCCGAATGCGTCAAGATAAGTCTTCTCCCCCTATGCCCGCATAATGCACGGATCTCGCAACACTATCCAAAAACTGTAAACATAGCACAAAGCAACATAAAAATCATGGTCCATTACATGCCCTAGCAGGACCCCATACTTGTTTTTGGTAATACAGGAGGAAAGGAAGGCAGGGACATGCAAAAGTGGCTCCTACGATGCAGCCGCTCACAAGGATCGGCCCCCCGGGCTCAGCCAGAGCACTACTCGCGCTTCACTGGGGCACGGCGACGAGACGACCCGCCACCGCCCTCGAAGCGGGCACGACGGCATGGCGGCTGGTCGTGGCCACCATTGATGGAGTGGGCGCTCAGTGAGGAGCTGCCATAGCTGGATGAACCGCGGCCGTCGCCGAGGGCGAGTTCATCCTCACCCTCGTCATGGCCGTCGCCAAGGCCGCGCACCTCGCCGCCATCGTTGTCCTTGGGGCAGCACCCGGCGCGGCGACCATCTTCCCCGAATACCCTCACAAAGAGGGTCGCGTCTCCATCGTACTTGAAGTGGAGGGTGCACCGCCTGCTCAAGCCACGCGCGAACGTCTGCCAACCGCGTGCCAGGGTCACGCTTCCCGCAGCGGGGACCTCCACCACGACCCATGAAGCCATTTTGTAGCAACCATCCGCCTGCAGCTAGAGACCGCCGGAATCCGCGGTCGGCAGTTCGCCGACGAAGGAGCGCGGGAGCTGAAGCCGTGTTCTCCGAGCACACGACGAACTCCGGCAGCACCTCCGCCGAGCGGAAGCGCGGTCGGGAAGGCCGAGCGACCCTGGCGTGCCTGCCTCCATCAACAGGGCTGCCACGACCTGGCCAATCCCCACCACGTGAAGAGGCACCGCCGCGGCCGCCAAGGATGGCGCCGAGCCCCGAAGAGGTCCTCCCGCGCCAGCGAGGGGCCACGGCGGGGGTCGCGACATGCTTGCGAGGGTGGCCTCGTCCCCTCTTAGGAGATGGTGAGTTGGGCCCCTCCTGGCGGGCCTTCCCTTTCTCTGCGGCTGAGAGCCTCCTCGTCGGTGCCATTGATGGCGCTACAAAGCGGGAAGCAAGGAGGAAGAATAAGAAGTAGGCAGAATGGAGGAAGAGACGGGCAACGGAGGCTCCGCCCGTCGCCTCATTTATAGCCAGACGGTCTTTGTGCATGTAGGGACTCGTCAAGTCGAGCAGTTGCCGAGGAAGCGTGGGCAAGTGGAGACGCCCACATCCTGTCTGTCGCTACGCGTCAATCAAGGCCGCAGGCTTTTGGGGCCTGCGGCGCTCCGCACTTGACCCTAGCCTTCGCCGCGAAGCCAAGTCCGAGCGTTCCTTGGGCCCGGGGGCTAATGTCGGCGTTCTGGGAATGAGGGTACCCATACTTGCCTACCTGCGGCCCAAATCGTGGCTCATCCAGCGTCCTGGTATGACCCCTCTTCATCACCAACCACTCAAGACCCTCGCGAGGGGCCAAGCCTCGCGAGGCGGACGGCGCAAGACGTCCCCTGGGGTGGTCTCACTAGGCTAGCTCCCGAGGAGCCGAGATATCAAGGCAAGGGGCACCTCGCGAGGTTCGCCTGACGTGAGCCATGACAACCAAGGCCAGGTAGGTGCTAGTGGGTGCAGGAAGCCAGTTTCCTCTTTGGTGCTAAAGCAGCAAGCGCAGGCGAGGAGTCCCGAGGCGTCAGGCAAAGGTTTCTATATCGGTGGAACATGACCAAGACCAACAGGACGGCAGGGTGAAGGTCACCACGGAGCCCATAGGGACATCACCACCAAAGCCTTTGGCAGGCGAAGACCACATTTTGTCAGGATAGCTTGTACTAGATGTCCCCCTTCAAACTTGGCCATTGTGGGATCCCTTCCCGCTCAATATTTGGGGAGAGCACCTAGGCCTCTATAAATAGGACCTAGCCACCACCATACGGGGGATCTCATCTTGAGCTGACCCAACCTAGAAGAGAGGGAGGATCATTCAGACCACCCTGACACCCACTAGCTCACTGAGCACAAGAACACCTCTAACCAGGAGGCTGTTGTTCCTGTGTACTTGTTCATCCTCGGCCTACAAGGCAATCCACCACACCACATTGGATTAGGGTATTACACCACAACGGTGGCCCGAACATAAACACTTGTGTCTCTTGTTCTTAGGGTTCGACGAGCTAGGCCTAGGAATCGGTGCGAGAGCGAACTAGAGCGGAAAGGAGAGATCTGCGTGCGCACCCTAGTGTTCAAACCTCAAGGGTTTGCCGGAACCCAAGATCCGACACCGGTACATTACCGGTGACGCCCTAAACACTTCCGGTGGACAAATCCTCACTTCCTATATATCATTCTTTACCACCGGACCATTCCGGAACTCCTCGTGATGTCCGGGATCTCATCCGAGACTCCGAACAACATTCGGTAAGCACGTACATATTTCCCCTATAACCCTAGCGTCATCGAACCATAAGTGTGTAGACCTTACGGGTTCGGGAGGCATGTAGACATGACCGAGACATCTCTTGTGAAACCTGGGCTCTTTGGCAATGGCAATAGATCTAGTGTTGCCACAGAAGAGAGTCATCGGGCGCGACGCATTTGGAATAACTCCTAGGTTGGTGATGAACTCCTTCATCCAGACTCTTTCATGTGCTGCTTCCGAAGCAGCTATGTACTCCGCTTCACATGTAGATGTCGCCATGACAGTTTGCTTGCAATTGCACCAGCTGACTGCCCCACCATTCAAAATATACACGTATCCGATTTGTGACTTTGAGTCGTCCGGATCTGTGTCGAAGCAAGCATCGACGTAACCCTTTATGATGAGCTCTTCACCCCCATTAACGAGAAACATATCCTTAGTCCTTTTTAGGTACTTCAAGATGTTGTTGACCGCTGTCCAATGTTCCATTCCGGGATCACTTTGGTACCTCCCCACCAAACTTATGGCAAGGTTCAAATCAGGTCTGGTACATAGCATGACATACATAATAGAACCAATGGCTGAGGCTTAGGGGATGACACAAATCTTATCACTATTTTCTGCCGAGGTCAGGCATTGAGCTGTGCTCAATCTCACACCTTGCAATACAGGCAAGCACCCCTTCTTGGACTGATCCATATTGAACTTCTTCAATATCTTGTCAAGGTATGCGCTTCCTGAAAGACCAATGAGGCGTCTCAATCTATCTCTATAGATCTTGATGCCTAATATGTAAGCAGCTTCTCCAAGGTCCTTCATTGAAAAACACTTGTTCAAGTTGGCCTTTATGCTTTCCAAAAGTTCTATATCATTTCCCGTCAACAATATGTCATCCACATATAATATGAGAAATGCTACAGAGCTCCCACTCACTTTCTTGTAAATACAGGTGTCTCCATAAGTCTTTATGAACCCAAACGCTTTGATCACTTCATCAAAATGAATGTTCCAACTCTGTGATGCTTGCACCAGCCCATAGATGGAGCACTAGAGCTTGCATAACTTGTCAGCATTCTTAGGATTGACAAAACCTTCCGGCTGCATCATATACAACTTTTCCTTCAGGAAACCGTTAAGGAATGCCATTTTGACGTCCATTTGCCAAATCTCATAATCATAGAATGCGGCAATTGCTAACATGATTCAGACGGACTTCAGCATTGCTACGGGAGAGAAAGTCTCATCGTACTCAATTCCTTGAACTTGTCGATAACCCTTAGTGTTGGGGATATAACTATTGGATATGACCCGCCAGGAGGGGCCGGGTTACCCCAATGGCGGTTCATGGGCCAAGCCCAGGAGCATGTTGAAGATGGCGGTTCAGGAAGATAGAAATATAAAGGGCCCAAAACCCAGAGCGGCTTAAGGCTCGTAAGTGTAAACTGCCATGTATTTTCGATTTGTACTGTAAGGCATGTAAAGATAAGTCATGAGGCCAAAACACGTTTGTATGAGCCGGCCGGGACTCTGTAAGCCGCGGGGCATCAACCCGTGTATATAAGGGTACGACCCCGCAGCGGCTTAGGGCAAGAAACAACATATCAAAAGCCAGGGGAAGAACCCTAGAAATCGAAACCCTAGAAATACTACCTCAAACTGGATTAGGTTTTACCCTCACCGCAAGGGGAAGAACCAGTATAAACTCCCCCTGTCTTTTGTCCCGTTTTAACCCCATTAATCTAACCACGTCCCAATGGCTTCACAACTAAGTCCTTCCCTTAGGACATCTGCCGTGACAACTCCACGACAGTTGGCGCCCACCGTGGGGCCTGCGCACGTTGGTTTTGAGTTCTTGAAGGGCAACTTTGAAGGGATAAAGGGATACGTTGTGGGCCGGATGACCAAGAGTCATCGCGGCAAGCTCTACATCGACGATGCGGGCTGGGGCCCCGAGGCTGGGTCAATTGAGTACGGATACCGGGTCCCCTTCGGCGGAATCCACGTCTTCATCGGCAAGATCGGTGAACCGGGCCCTGAGCCAGACATCTGCACCGACATCATCGAGACGGGTCAGCGTGCGTGACCTACCCGAGTTCAGTCTGCTGTGACGCGTGCCTTCGTTGGATATATCCATGGGGCTGAAGGCTCTGGATCTTGCGGTGAGACGGCCGTCTACTCTGATGGTGAATCATCCATGGCTGAGACCAATTCAATGTACCAGCGACAAAATGGATGGCTTGGGGGCTGGTCTGATCGTAACAGTATTCCAGACCCCCATGAGCCGCCGAACAGGGTGGCGATCTTCATGACTAGCACCCAACCGGCTCTCGGTTCGACAGCCGCCACGGCCATGACACACGACGCAACGACGATAACGGCAGCAGGCGCGGGCGGATCAGCACGCCCACTGACTCAAGTTTTAACAGATCTATTGGAGGCTCTGGCGACACTGATGTGAACGGAGGTAACCCCGGACAACCAGGAACAGCACAAAGCGGACATGGCTAAACTGCATGAAGAGATAGCACAAGCAAAGGAAGACCTGGCGGCGGAGAACGCTAGGATGACTGCAAAATGGGCTGTTTTGGACGCTCAAGCTCGAAGGATTCAAGCGGATTTGTACCGGCTCACGGTGGATCAGAATGCTGCCAGTGAAGTCTTGAGGAGAAAGCACCGGAGTCGCCTGCCTTTTGTTTATGAGCTGAGGAATCTCTTCAACACAACTGGAGCGGGGACCAGTAACCCGCCAGGGATAAACCGAATGGCTGAAGCGCCAGGAGGTGGAGTTCCGGGTCAGCCACGCGTTACAGGTTCTCCACATGTGAATCACGCCCCACCTCATCACCTGGTGATGCCGGCGGGTCATTATTCCAACCCTATGGATAATATGATTGATGCAGCTACGCGATTGGCGGCTGTACCAGTCGAGGGTGAGACTCCGGTGGCAGTGGAAACCCGGAGGGCCAGGGAGCTTCTTCAGACAGCATTGGCGCAGCAGCATGCTTATTCTTATAGTCGTGACCGGATTCATTCAACCCCTCGTCCAAGCGTCAGTTACAGCAAGCACATTGACTCGCCAGCAGTTTCAAGCACGGAGCGGCACCGTAACCAGCCTCGTGGGCATGACCCGGCGCACAATGGTGCCAATGCATAGAATTTGGTGGATCATGGCAGAACATGCCGGGAGGCCGAGCTGGCGGCTCAGGTGGCGGGTCATCAACAGGCGTCGTTTTACCCAACAACTTCAGTGGAGACATGTGTGACTTCTAGAACTTGGGGCGTGCCGTGTTTAACGGCGGCTCTGCGGAACGAGCGTCTGCCAAAGGACTTCAAGGGCCCTCGTAAGGTGCCTAACTACATAGTGGATCAACCCCCTGATGCTTGGGTGGAGAGTTATGAGATGGCCATGGAGATGCTGGATGTTAGTGAGGCTGCATATGCTAAGTATTTCACCATTATGCTGGAAGGAACATCCTGTAATTGGTTAAAAGGACTGCCTCCCAACTCTATTGGGTCCTGGGCAGAGCTAAAAATTAAGTTTATCCGACATTTCAAGGATACAGGCAAGCAGTCGATGTCAATTGTGGATTTAGCTTGTTGTGTTCAAGTCGAGGGTGAGTCGATGACCAGCTGGGTACGCTGGGTCTCGACCATTATACATTCCTCAGATAAGATCAAGGTCGGCTCAGCAGTTTTAATGTTGCAGAAGAATTGTCATTTCCTTCCACTCAAATAGAAGCTGGGGCGGCTTACACGTAATTGCGATGATATGGGGGAGCTCATGGCAGCTCTTGTCAAATATGCCGACTCTGATAGTACCAAGGACCCTGACTCTGAGGCTGAAAGATCGGGAAAGGGAAAAAAAGTAATGATATGAGGGGACAGCGGTTTAACCCGGCCAATCAGAGCGGTGGTGGTAAGCTGATGACTTTGTAGCTAACACCACGACGCGGAATTTTAACCAGCGTCGGAAGGGGAGGCCGGCTCGGAGGTATAATCTTGATGAAATAATGAATCAGCCATGTCCGAAGCACGGGCCGAGGAAAGGCCGTCTACCCATATGTGGAAAGATTGCAGCATTATGAGACATTTCAGGGAGTCCATCCAGCACAACCATGGCCCAAACGGCGGTTCAGGGTCCGGCTCTCATGGTCCGGGTCATGGAGGCGGCGGCTCAAATTTGGGGTTTCAAGGCCAAGGCAATCAAGGTGGTGACAATCAGCAGAACAATCAAGGGAATCAGCAGCAGCAGTCTGGTCATCAGAGCAATCCGAAGCAACTGAGCAGTGGGAAGTACCACGTTTTTACCACAAGTCTGTGCAAGCGGGATCAGAAGCTTCATAAAAGGGTTGTGAACACCGTTTAACCATCTGTTCCCTGTTACTTGCGATGGTCTAAGCAGCCCATTGTGTGGAGTCGAGAGGATCACCCACCCCGGGTCGATAATCTAGGTCAGTTGGCTTTGGTGGTTGCGCCTTAGGTTGGAGGATACAAGTTCACTAAAGTGCTCATGGATGGGGGCAGCAACATCAATATCCTTTACTATGATACTTTCTGTCATATGGGATTAACTGAAAAAAATCTTAAATCGTCCAATACTGTTTTCCATGGAGTGGTGGTCCCTGGTAAGTTGGCGTACCTGGTGGGCAAAATTGATTTAAAGGTAACCTTTGGGGATGAGTATGATGCTAGAACAGAAACTCTAACGTTTGAAGTTGTTAAGATCCACAGCCCGTATCATGCTCTGTTTGTCCGGCCGGCTAATGCTAAGTTCATGGAGAGGCCGTGTTATGTTTATCTGCAGCTTAAGATGCCGGGTCACAAGGGCACCATAACAGTGCACGGGAGTCGCAAGGTAGCCTTGGAGTGTGAGGAAGGTGATGCTGCTTATGCGGAGTCTGTTTGTGCTACAGAGGAGCTGAAATTTTACAGGGATAATGTTGACCCAGCAGATATGACGTCTTTGAAGAAGCCAACCACAGAGCATGACCCTTTGTTGAAGTTTAAATTAACAGACGACACCAAGCTAGTTGAATTTGTTCCTGACGACTCATCTAACAGTTCACCATCAGTGCTAATCTGGATCAAAAATAGGAAAGCGCGCTCATCGAGTTCATCCGTGAGAACCGGGACATATTTGCATGGAAGCCTTCAAACATGTCGGGCCTACCGAGCGAACTCGCTATGCACACTCTTAATATTGATCCGAAGTATAAGCCGGTCAGACAATTCCTTCGTCGTTTCAATGAGGTGAGGCGGAAGGCCATTGGTGAAGAGGTGGCCCCGCTCTTGGCGGCTGAGTTTATCGTTGAAGTGTTTCATCTTGCGTGGTTGGCTAACCCGGTGTTGGTGCTGAACAAGAACGGCACTTGGCAAATGTGTGTGGATTACACGGACTTAAACAAGCCTTGTCCGGCTGGTCCGTTTGCTCTCCCTCGTATTGATCAAATCATTGATGCGATGGCGGGTTGTGATCGTTTAAGTTTTTTGGATGCTTATTCCGGTTATCGTCAGATCAAGATGGCAGTTAAGGACCAGGAGAAGACATCTTTTATTACTCCGTTTGGAGCCTTCTGCTATGTGTCTATGCCTTTCGGGCTCAAGAGTGCCTAGGCGACTTACCAGCGGTGTGTGCAGAATAGCCTTCATGGTCAGATCGGGTGTAATGTTCATGCTTACGTGGATGACATTGTGGTGAAGTCCAGGAAGAAGGAAACCTTGATCGACAATTTAAATGAGACGTTTGAGAACCTCCAGGTTTATAAGATGATGCTTAACCCGGCCAAGTGCGTCTTCAGTGTACCAGCAGGCAAGCTTTTGGGTTTTTTGGTTTCAGAACGAGGCATCGAGGCTAACCCGGAGAAAATCAAGGCTATTACCTCCCTGGCTAGGCCAAAGTGTGTTAATGACGTCCAACGCTTGGTAGGACGGATAGTAGCTTTAAGCCAGTTCATAAGCCGCCTAGGAGAAAAGGCTATCCCTCTGTATCAGATGATGAAGAAGATAGATGACTTTGTCTGGAGTGAGGCTACTAATGAGGCGTTTAAAGCGCTTAAAAAGTAGCTAGCTGAATCGCCAGTTCTTGCTGCTCCCATTGATAAGGAGCCCTTGTTGCTATATGTGGCTGCTAATAGTCACGTTGTCAGTGTGGCCATCGTGGTGGAAAGGAAAGCGGCCGGCAAGGAGTATCCGGTTCAACGGCCGGTTTATTACATCAGTGAGGTACTTATAGAGTCTAAGCACAGGTATCCGCATTGGCAGAAGCTGGTGTATGGAGTCTTCATGGCAAGCCTAAAGCTTAAGCAATATTTTCTGGGTCATCCCATCACTGTGGTGAGTTCTGCTCCCTTAGGGGATATCATCCAAAATAGAGAAGCCACCGGTCGGCTAGCCAAGTGGGCCATTGAACTTGGACCCCATGGTTTAAAGTGTGTGCCTCGTACGGCCATCAAGTCATAAGCACTCGTGGATTTTATCAATGACTGGACAGAGTTGTAGGCGCCTGAGGAAAAGCGGGATAACACATATTAGACTATTCACTTTGTTGGATCCAGGCAGTTAGAAGGCTCGGGGGCTGGAGTTGTCTTAACTTCCCCGCGAGGTGATAAATTTTCTTATCTTCTCTAGCTAATGTTCCCTTTTACTAATAATGCAGCTAAGTATGAGGCCTTGCTCCACGGTCTTCGGATGGCTAAGAAGTTGAACTTAAGCCGGGTGAGATGCTTCGGCGATTCAGATCTGGTAGCCCAGCAGGTTTCTGGCACTTGGAATTCCAAGGATCCACTCATGGCGGCTTATCGTCAAGAAGTTGATGCTATTGTGGGTCACTTCAAGGATTACCAAGTTGAGCACATTGATCGAAGGAAGAATGACGTGGTCGATGCCTTAAGCCGGTTAGGTTCTCAGTGTAAGCCGGTGCCACCAACACGTTCTTGGATGTTCTGCTTAACCCGTCTGTCAAGTTACTTACAGAGGAGGATCTTACCGTTCCTGACTCGGAGGCATAATTGGTGGTGGCTCTTCATGCCATTCTTGACTGGACGGTTCCGTATTTGGCTTACATGACCCAGGGCGAGTTACCCGAGGACGATACTTTGGCCAGACAGATAACCCGGTGGTCTAAGTCGATTACGATTGTCAATGGGGAATTGCACCATCGCAATGTCAGAGGGGCGTTTCAACGTTGCATCTCTCCTGAGGAAGGCTATGAGATCCTACGAGAGATACATGAAGGAGATTGTGGTCATCATGCCGGCTCTAAATCTCTGGTGGCTAAGGATTTTTCTCATGGGTTCTATTGGTTGACGGCTCATGCTGATGCTGAGGACTTGGTCAGCAGATGTGACGGTTGTCAAAAGTTTTCATGACGAGCTCATGTCCCGTCTCAAGAAATGAGGATGATCCCGATCACTTGGCCGTTTGCGACCTGGGGGCTTGATATGGTCGAGCCTTTCAAAAGGTCCAAGGATAAGAAGACCCACCTTTTGGTGGCAGTTGATAAGTTTACCAAGTGGGTTGAACAGAGCCGGTTAGCAAATGTGATGCAGCAACGACAGTTCAGTTCATCAAGAAGGTGATTTTCGGTTTTGGCTTTCCACACAGCATCGTAAAATATAATGGCACTAATCTATCCAAGGGTGCTATGAAAGATTTTTTTTTTCAACGAAAGCATATTCGACATGATGTTTCCTCCATGGCTCACCCCCAGTCTAATGGTCAAGCGAAACGAGCTAATCAAGAGATTATGCGAGGCATCAAGCCCCGGCTTATGGTTCCTTTGAAAAGAACGCCGAGCTGTTGGGTGGAGGAGTTACCTTTAGTATTATGGAGCATCAATACAACACCCAACAGATCTACAGGTTACATACCTTTCTTCATGGTCTATGGAGCAGAGGCGGTTCTCCCTAGTGACATCCGTCATGATTCGCCTCGTGTGGCGGCTTATGTTGAAGCTGATAATGTGAGGGCACGTCAGGATGCACTGGACTTGTTGGATGAAGAGCGTGATCTCGCGGCGGCTCGTTCAGCGATTTATCAACAAGATCTACGATGATATCACAGCCGTCATGTCAAAACCACAACCTTTGAAGAAGGTGATTTAGTACTCTGGCTTATCCAGGATCAGAATAATATGCATAAACTATCACCGCCTTGGGAAGGGACTTTTTCGTCAGCAAAAATCTGCATAATGGGTCATACTATCTTATTGAAGTTCGGGAACACAAGGACTCACGCACATCAGAGGAGGAGACCCATCGGCCATGGAATATTGTTCATCTTCAACCCTACTATACTTGAGCCCCCGGCTCTCATGATGTACATAGTTGGATGATGTATATATTAGCAACAATATAATAAAGCCAGCATCCCGGATAATTCGAGGCCTCTGTCGTTTTCACTTCCTTGAAGCTGAGTCTTTATCATCATCTTACATGTTTACTTAAGAGGCTGACGCCAAAATTGTAGGGACCAAAGAGAGTTGGATGCATAGCACAGCTCAGACATAGGTCCCCGATGAGAACAATTCGTAAGTATGTCACTTGGGGGCTTCCTGTTCAAACATATAGGCGTATTCGGCCAAAGAGAACACAGCGTAACTACCCTCTTGACTAGGTTATTTTGTTCAAACATATGTGTATTCGACCGAAGAGGACATAACCTGTGGGTCATCCTACCTGTATACCAGCTGCTTCAACTCCATCAGGTCATCCTGATTGACATGTCGAACTCTTAGCAATCAATCTTTTGCGGTGTATCCGGCCAAAGATCCTGAGCTTGCTAAGGTTAAAACGCCGGTTTGTCACGTGAGATCACGGCATACAGATAGTCAGGATAGATCCAGGCTCACAAAGCCACCTTCCTTGAAACTTGGATAAATCGGCCTATGATGCATGATGCAACTCTGACCCCGCGTACTCTAGATAAGTCTATCTTTAAATAAA
The DNA here is from genome assembly GCA_902687465.1 of Secale cereale. NCBI lineage: Eukaryota > Viridiplantae > Streptophyta > Magnoliopsida > Poales > Poaceae > Secale > Secale cereale. Next base: position 114,895,461 of record LR738711.1, read on the forward strand.
GACCTGGACTTATCTAGGTTCAAATGTCGATTAGGTACTGTGAGAGCCGGCTCACCGCAAGCGCGTACCTTCTAGTGGCCAACAGGCTAGTTTCATTGAAGAAGAACCTTTGGCTTGGCGGCCAGCAAAAGCCTCAGATGTTTTTTTGATCTCTACTATTTTGGCTTTATTGTTCCTCGTTTTTTCTTTTGCTGCATGGTTTTTACAAATCGGGCCAAGCTGCCTCTATTTATGGCTCATATTTGAAGCATCTCTGGGTCTCTGCAACCTGGCATAATGGTAGACTCTAAGTCGCCAGAGAATAATAACCTCATATTTGGAGTTATAGCTCTAAAAGACACTAACTGCATGGAGTTGATAAGTCGGCAGTCTAAGCACACACATCAGGTATGAGTTTTTGTTTCACAATTGTGTTAAACATTGTGATTAAACCGGCCCTGGTTATGGACTATCTATCCCCAGAGGGATAGCTTGGGTATCATGACCTTCAACTGGCGGATCAACAATATTGCGCAGAAACATAACCATGCACGATGGTGCGACAATATTAAGGTTTTGCTACCCTATTACATGACTCCTCAAGCCAAACAAGATCAAGTGTTTATAAGGATCAAATATATAACCGCCCGGCGGTTCACTCTTCACGGCCCTGCTGGCTTGAAGTTTCTGGGTAATCATTCACTGGTTCTTCGTCGTCCTCCATCTCAAAGTTTTGTGATGATCAATCGATGCCAGACAAAGCTTCAAATTCAGCTTCATCATCGATAAGTTCGGATGGGTCAACTTTAGGGGCGAAAGTATGATTACGGATTGGAGGGATTAAGTCCATCACTTTATAAGCCGGAGTGGGCATCTTCTGGTTTTCCATGCTGTAAGCCGGCTGATATCTTAACAGATCTGTTTCCTTGGCAATCAGGCTGGTCGGAGGGCGTATATATTTAATGCAGGCAACAAAGTCTTTTTGATCAAATGTCGTGTCGTCTTCTTTCAAGCTTGGATAACCAGTAGCCAAGTCAGCCGGGTCTAGCTCAGGCAACCATGCCTTGGCCCGGCTTAAAGCTATTACGACACCGGCTCTTGCAGACGATCGCTTCATTTCGTCAATCCTAGCAGGCAGCACAAAAAGTTTTTTCAAGACATCTAACAAGAGAGTAGGTGTCTGGATGGCCGGAAAAATTGTAACCGGTGCGCGTTGAGCTCCAGTGTATAGCTGTTCAATAAGTGTATAAACAGCTTTAAGCTTCACAAGCACCTCATGGTTAAGATTACTGCTCCGACGGCCTGCATAAGTCATAAATTGGTTAGTGGCGGTTTAGACTATCAAAGGAAAGATTCACTTTAACAAGGCGACTCACCAAAGATAGATGAAACCATTTAAGATACGTGGTGTTTTAAGCCAGTGAGCTTAGTGGTTGGCTCTTTAAGAGTCACCTCTGCCTTTTCAGCTCATTTTATCAAAGCGGGCTTCTCTTCAGCCCAAGCAGTTTCTTCCGACTCAAAGCTGGCCTTTAATTTCTCCATTTCAGCCACGCTAAATTGGAATTTTGTTTCAGCTTTCTAGGTCTCGGATTCTTGAAACTTCAGCCGGTTTTTTGCATCATTCAATTGTGATTGCAGTTCAGCAGTGGTATTCTATATAAACAAAGAGTTGCAGATACATTCATATCCGGGTTATAGGAATATAAGTCCCAAGCCTTTTGCAAGCAACAACACTTGGCACTTGGGGGCTACTGCTTGTCAAAACATTCTTTAAGAGCCGGCTCATATCAATAAAGTCCCAAGCACTTTGCAAGCAAGAGTACTTGGCACTTGGGGGATAATGCATATTGCTTGTATTTTATTATTCATTTATGATAACCCGGTGGTACTATGAACAGTCACCGCCGGTTTATGGAGGCTATACAGGCAAGCTTTATATATGCACAATGGTGAATAGGACTGACTCATTCATACTGATTAAGCCGGCCCTTGGGGGCTACAGGTGCAATGTTCATCAAAGTCAGGTTTCCTATAATGGTGAGAGCCGGCTCTAGAAGGATTCTATTAAAGATGCTCATGTTTATTCTAAGTCTACAGCATATTCAATTCTATCATACCTAGTAGACTTGGGGGCTGGAAGGATGTACATAACTTAGTCAAGTTCATACCTCAATTTTTTTATGCATCTGCTTCACCATGTCGACTTCAAGATCATGGCTGGTGTGGACTTGATTGAGATAGCCAGAAAGTACTTCGTTGCTGCTCAGTTGTGCATAATGAGTCATGCCAAACCTTACTTTCTGGTTTTCAATAATTTCTTGTTTGGCGGTGTGTTTGGCCAAGATAGTCGGATTGCCCGATTCTCTAAAGTCGGTGCTAGTGATCATCACATCTTCACTATGCCCTTCTACCGGTTTAGCTGGGCTTGACGATTCAGTGTTCAAAGAAGTGATATTGGTGCGGTCAAGGGAGACGTCAGGAATTTCAGGAGGAGCATCATGAGCAGTTTCTACTGTTTGCTTTTCGGAAGCATCTGGTGCTGGAACTTGCTCCTCCGGCTCAACGACTTCAGGATTGGCAGCCAACTTAGTCACTTTTGATTTTTTTGCTGGGCTTGGCATGGCCACTTCACAGGTTATGACAAGTTAGTACAAGTTATAAAGGCACAAGCAGGAACCGAACAAGGAGTAATTGTTACCCGGGGGCAGTCTTGAAAGCCGGCAGCTGGGACTGAGATGAATCGCCGGAGGAAGAACGAGAAATTCCCTGGTAGTTTGAATCAGAAGAATTCAGTGGGTGGTGAATGAGACCCGCCAGCGGGTAAAAAGAGTTGAAATGCGGAAGGACCTCATTTTGACGTCTCTGTCGGACGGGAGTATTCGGTAAGCCGGAAGATAATTCTTCGCCTCCAGTGTTCCGAGTCTGGCGCCGGTTCTCGTGCTATTGTTGCTTCAAAAGAAAGTGAGGATCCAAATGAGCTAAGGGGTGTGAAAAGCTTACTTTTCGGGTTACTCGTCGAATTTTCTGTCTTGGCAAGGGTTCTGAGCCGGAGGAAATAGTAATTACCTCTTCTTCAATAGCCTGGCTGGCCCCCGTGTCGTCCTGGCAATAATCAGTGTCAATAAGATAATTGAAATAGGAGCCAAGAGAGTCAATGGCTACCTCCGACTCAGAGTTGTCATCTAGTTCAAGCAAGTCAGAAGCACTTGGTTTCTTCTTTGTCTTTTTGGCGGTTTTCTTAGCGGCTTTCTTGGCAGCTCTGGCCATTTTGGCAGCTTCATGATCATATTTCATCTTCCAGAAATCAGATTTAGCCTGTGAAAATCGGCAAAGTTGAGTTAACAGGAGAATCAAATGATAAGGCAAGGTAAATTGAAGTTAAGACTCACATCCAGTGCTGGATTAAGTTTGCAGAAAGGGTTCAAACCCACTTTGCTACAGTCTCCCAGGCCTTCATTCAGAAGGGTCTTGGTCATTTCAGTAATTGTGCCATCCGTCAAGTCCAAGGGGTTGTGGTGTAATGGATCTTTTGGCTCACTAGTGTAAGCACACATTAAGCCGGATCGATGACACAAGGGTATGATCCGCCAAGAAACCCAGCACCGAACCAAGTCAATTCCGGTTAGCCCATTTCCCAGTAGAGCTTTGACCTTTGCAAGAGTGGGAGCAAGTTTTTTACGTTCAGCAGCAGTACGCTTCTCAGCAAGAGGATGCTCCGGGTTCAGACGTTGGACACGATAACCCGGCAATGGATATTCATCAGCCGGAGAGGCATCTTTACAATAAAACCATGTTTGGTTCCAATCTTTGGGGTGACTCGGCAAGCGAGCATAGGGGAAGATGGCATCTCTTCTTCGTTGAATTGAGATGGCGCCAAGTTCCAAGTTGCGTCCGTTTGTGAACTCGTTTTAGTGGTTTAAATAGAAATATTCCCTGAAGAGCTCGATGTTGGGCTCCTCTTGAAGGTATACTTCGCAGAAAACTTGGAAATTGCTGATGTTTGACATGGAATTGGGTCTGATGTCTTGAGGATGGAGCTGAAAGAAGTGTAGAACGTCTCGAAAGAACTTAGAGCCGGGCGTTGAAAAGCCCTGGTTCATGTGATCAGTAAAAACAATAACTTCATTGTCCTTTGGATGAGGTCTTTCTTTTCCTGGATTAGGAGCGCGATAACGCATGATGGATTTCTTCGGCAAGTACCCGATTTTGACAAAGTCATTGAGTGTATCTTCGATGACGATAGAGGGAACCCAATTGCACAAAGTGACTGTCTTCGGTGGCATTGTGAAGAGAGAATCCTAAAAGAAGGAAATATTTTGACTGGTTCAAATTGAGTCATTAAGCTGAATCAAGCTACAACATATATTCAGAACGGTGGCTTAAATGGGGCATAATGATATATGGGTAAGTTTAAACCGGTGATATAAGTCGCCGTGATAAGCACGGGTATTCAAAATCGTTAAGAGCAAATTGTACTAAGTGTTGGGACAAATAAGTTTCATAGATTGGAGCGACAAGATTGGGTCTGCAGCAGTTCGGAAAAATAAAATAAAACCTAAGCCTACAATGATGGCAGCAGAAAAGTAAGAAGGCTCAGAGGAGATCTGTCGCAATGAGGATATATTCTGAGATTAAGACAAGTATTAAAACTGCTACCGCACAGATTTTGCAGATTGATATTATAACTTTGGATCTACGGCACTAACGAAAAGTGTTTAGACCTAAATATCAGTTCTTGAGTAGTTCATGGGTTCAAATTGGTTTTCTTGTGCAGACAAGATGTTCCAATAGTGAAAAAGGGATGCTATGAATACCATTGCATAGGAGGAGTATTAAATTCAAGTCAAGAATTGCAACTACAGTGAGGGGCAAGGATGAACTCCGATGAACTTGCAGGAACCCTAATGGATCTAAGATAAGATGATGGAGGAGAACTTACATGGATTGTTGAACGACGGCGGTGCATGGACGAAATCTGGTCAGATTAGGCTGATGGAGCAGCCGTTGTTGAGGCAGAGACAAAGGTCGATGTCTCCAACGGAGTTCGAACGCAGAGGCTTCGCGAGGAAGAAGAAAAGAGACGAAGAGGCAAGGGGGGAAAGATGAAGGAAATATGCCCTGGAGGCAATAATAAAGATGCTATTTGTATTTGCTTATATCATGATAAATGTCTTTTATTCATGCTAGAATTGTATTAACCGAAAACTTAGTACATGTGTGAATACATAGACAAAACAGTATGTTCCTAGTATGCCTCTACTAGACTAGCTCATTGATCAAAGATGGTTAAGTTTCCTAGCCATAGACATGAGTTGTCATTTGATCAGCAAGATCACATCATTAGGAGAATTATGTCATGGACAAGACCCATCCGTTAGCTTAGCACTATGATCGTTTAGTTTTACTACTATTGCTTTTTTCATGACTTATACATGTTCCTATGACTACGAGATTATGAAACTCCCGAATACTGGAGGAACACCTTGTGTGCTATCAAACGTCACAACATAACTGGGTGACTATAAAGATGCTCTACATGTGTCTCCAAAAGTGTTCGTGGTGTTGGCATAGATCAAGAATAGGATTTGTCACTCCGAGTGTCGGAGAGGTATCTCTGGGCCCTCTTGGTAAAGCACATCATAATAAGCCTTGCAAGCAAATGACTAATGAGTTAGTGACGAGATGATGTATTACGGAACGAGTAAAGAGACTTGTCGGCAACGAGATTGAACTAGGTATTGAGATACCGACGATCGAATCTCGGGCAAGTAACATACCGATGACAAAGGGAACAACGTATGTTGTTATGCGGTTTGACCGATAAAGATGTTTGTAGAATATGTAGGAGCCAATATGAGCATCCAGGTTCCGTTATTGGTTATTGACCGGAGATGAGTGTTGGTCATGTCTACATAGTTCTCGAACCCGTAGGGTCCGCACGCTTAACGTTTGATGACGATCGGTATTATGAGTTTATGAGTTTTGATGTACCGAAGGTAGTTCAAAGTCCCGGATGAGTTCATGGACATGACGAGGAGTCTCAGAATGTCCGACGCGTAAAGATTGATATATTGGATGACTATATTCGGATACCGGAATTGTTCCGGAATGGTTTCGGATTAATACGGAGTGCCGGGGGGTTACCGGAACCCCCCGGGGAAGTATTGGGCCCTAGTGGGCCTTAGTGGAGATAGAGAGGGCCGGCCAGAGCTAGGCCGCACGCCCCTCCCCCTTGGTCCGAATTGGACAAGGAAAGGAGGGGGGCCAGCGCCCCTTTCCTTCTCCCTCTCCCTCTCCTTCCTTCCCCCTCTCCTCCTTGGTGGACTCCTACTAGGAATAGGATTGGAATCCTATTCCTAGGAATAGGATTGGAATCCTATTCCTAGTAGGAATAGCCCTCCTAGGGCGCGCCATAGGGGCCGGTTGGCCTCCCCCCTTGCTCCTTTATATACGGGGGCAGGGGCACCTCTTGACACACAAATTGATCAAGTTGATCTCTCCCAACCGTTTGCGGTGCCCCACTCCACAGAAACACACCTCGGTCATATCGTTGCGGTGCTTAGGCGAAGCCCTGCGCCGGTAGCTTCATCATCTCTGTCACCACGCCGTCGTGCTGACGAAACTCTCCCGCGAAGTTCTACTGGATCAAGAGCTAGTGGGATGTCATCAAGCTGAACGTGTGCTGAACGCGGAGGCTCCGTACGTTCGGTGCTTGATCGGTTGGAATGCGAAGAAAGTTCGACTACATCAACCGCGTCACTAGACGCTTCCGCGCCCGGACAACGAGGGTACGTAGACACACTCTCCCCTCTCGTTGCTATGCTTCTAGTAGATAGATCTTGCGTGATTGTTGGATTTTTTTTTTGAAATACTACGTTCCCCAACAGTGGCATCATGAGCCAGGTCTATGCGTAGATGATATGCACGAGTAGAACACAATAAGTTGTGGGCGATAATAGTCATACAGCTTACCAGCATGTCATACTTTGGTTCGGCGATATTGTGAGATGAAGCGGCCGGGACCGACATTACGCGTATGCTTACGCGAGACTGGTTTCACTGTTATGAGCACTCGTTGCTTAAAGGTGACTAACCGGGGTCTGTCTCTCTCACTTTAGCTGAATCGAGTGTGCCTATGCCCGGTCCTTGTGAAGGTTAAAACAACACATACTTGACGAAAAATCATTGTGGTTTTTGTATGCGTTGGTAAGAACGGTTCTTGCTAAGCCCGTAGCAGCCACGTAAAACTTGCAACAACAAAGTAGAGGACGTCTAACTTGTTTTTGCAGGCCATGTTGTGATGTGATATGGTCAAGACATGATGAGTTATACGTTATTGTATGAGATGATCATGTTTTGTAAATTTATCGGCAACTAGCAGGCGCCATATGGTTGTCGCTTTATTGTATGAAATATAGTCGCCATGTAATTGCTTGACTTTATCACTAAGCGTTAGCGATAGTCGTGGAAGCAATAGTTGGCGAGACGACAATGATGCTACGATGGAGATCAAGGTGTCGTGTCGGTGACGATGGTGATCAAGACGGTGCCTTGGAGACGGAGATCAAAAGCACAAGATGATGATGGCCATATCATGTCACATATTTTGATTGCATGTGATGTTTATCTTATTATGCTTCTTATTTTGCTTAGTACGGCAGTAGCATTATAAGATGATCTCTCACTAAATTTCAAGGTATAAGTGTTCTCCCTGAGTATGCACCGTTGCGAAAGTTCGTCGTGCCGAGACACCAGGTGATGATCGGGTGTGATAAGCTCTACGTTCACATACAATGGGTGTAAGTCAGTTTTGCACACGCGGAATACTCGGGTTAAACTTGACGAGCCTAGCATGTACAGAGATGGCCTCGGAACATTGGAGACCGAAAGGTCGAGCGTGAATCATATAGTAGATATGATCAACATAAGATGTACACCATTGAAAACTACTCCATCTCACGTGATGATCGGACATGGTTTAGTTGATTTAGATCACGTGATCATTTAGATGACCAGAGGGATGTCTATCTAAGTGGGAGTTCTTTAGTAATATGATTAATTGAACTTTATGTTATCATGAACTTAGTCCTGATAGTTTTTGCATATCTATGTTGTTGTAGCACGTGCTACCGTTCCTTTGAATTTTAATGCATTCCTAGAGAAAGCTAAGTTCAAAGATGATGGTAGCAATTACAGGACTGGGTCCATAACTTGAGGATTATCCTCATTGCTGCATAGAAGAATTATGTCCTTGAAGCACCGCTAGGTGACAAGCCCCCTCCCGCTCATGTAGATGCTTAGAACGTCTCACAGACGTGGTCTGATGACTACACGATAGTTCAGTGTGCCATGCTTTACGGCTTAGAACTTCAACGACGTTTTGAACGTCATGGAGAATATGTGATGTTCCAGGAGTTGAAATTAATATTTCAAGAAAATGCCCGGATTGAGAAATATGAGATTCCCAATAAGTTCTACAGCTGGAAGATGGAGGAGAATAGTTCTATCAGTGAACACTTGCTCAGAATGTCTGGGGTACTACAATCATATGACTCAACTTGGTTGCAAAGTTGATGAAGATAGTGTTATTGACATAGTTCTTCAATCACTACCACCAAGCTATAAAGGCTTTGTGATGAACTATAACATGCAAGGGATGCAGAAGACAATTTCCGAGCTCTTCGCTATGCTCAAAGTTGTGGAGGTTAGAAATCAAAAAGGAGCATCAAGTGTTGATGGTTAACAAGACCACTAGTTTCAAGAAAAAGGGCAAGGGAAAGAAGGGGAACTTCAAGAAGAATAGCAAGACAGTTGCTACTCCCACGAAGAAACCTAAGTCTGGAGCCAAGCCTGAAACTGAGTGCTTCTACTGCAAAGGGACTGGACACCGGAAGCGGAACTGCCCCAAGTATTTGGCGGATAATAAGGATGGCAAGGTGAACAAAGGTATATGTGACATACATGTTATTGATGTGTACCTTACTAATGCTCGTAGTAGTACCTGGGTATTTGATACCGGTTCGGTTGCTAATATTTGTAACTGGAAACAGGCACTACGGATTAAACGAAGATTGTCTAAGGACGAGGTGACGATGTGCGTGGGAAATGGTTCCAGAGTCGATGTGATCGCCGTCGGCACGCTACCTCTACATCTACCTTCAGGATTAGTTTTAGACCTGAATAATTGTTATTTGGTGCCAGCGTTAAGCATGAACATTATATCTGGATCTTGTTTATTGCGAGACGGTTATTCATTTAAATCTGAGAATAATGGTTGCTCTATTTATATGAGTAATATCTTTTATGGTCATGCACCCTTTGAGAGTGGTCTATTCTTGTTGGATCTCGATCGTAGTGATACACATATTCATAATATTGAAGCCAAAAGATGTAAGGTTAATAATGATAGTGCAACTTATTTGTGGCACTGCCGTTTAGGTCATATTGGTGTAAAGCGCATGAAGAAACTCCATAGTGATGGACTTTTGGAATCACTTGATTATGAATCACTTGGTGCTTGCGAACCGTGCCTCATGGGTAAGATGACTAAAACTCTGTTCTCCGGAACAATGGAGCGAGCAACGGATTTATTGGAAATCATACATACTGATGTATGTGGACCAATGAGTGTTGAAGCTCGCGGCGGGTATCATTATTTTCTGACCTTCACTTATGATTTGAGCAGATATGGGTATATCTACTTGATGAAGCACAAGTCTGAAACATTTGAAAAGTTCAAAGAATTTCAGAGTGAAGTAGATAATCATCGTAACAAGAAAATAAAGTTTCTATGATCTGATCGTGGAGGTGAATATTTGAGTTACGAGTTGGGTCTTCATTTGAAACAATGTGGAATAGTTTCACAACTCACGCCACCTAGAACACCACGGCGTAATGGTGTGTCCGAACGTCGTAACCGTACTTTATTAGATATGGTGCGGTCTATGATGTCTCTTACCGATTTACCACTATCGTTTTGGGGTTATGCTTTAGAGACAACTGCATTCATGTTAAATAGGGCACCATCTAAATCCGTTGAAACGATGCCTTATGAACTGTGGTTTGGCAAGAAACGAAAGTGGTCGTTTTTAAAGTTTGGGGCTGCGATGCTTATGTGAAAAAGCTTCAACCTGATAAGCTTGAACCCATGTAGGAGAAATGTGTCTTCATAGGGTACCCAAAGGAGACTGTTGGGTACACCTTCTATCACAGATCCGAAGGCAAGATATTCGTTGCTAAGAATGGATCCTTTCTAGAGAAGGAGTTTCTCTCGAAAGAAGTGAGTGGGAGGAAAGTGGAACTTCATAAGGTAATTGTACCTTCTCCCGAATTGGAAAGTAGTACATTACAGAAATTGGTTCCAGTGATTCCTACACCAATTAGTGAGGAAGCTAATGATGATGATCATGAAACTTCGGATCAAGTTTCTGCTGAACTTTGTAGATCAACCAGGGTACGTTCCGCACCAGAGTGGTACGGCAACCCAGTTCTGGAAGTCGTGTTACTAGACCATGATGAACCAATGAACTATGAGGAAGTGATGATGAGCCCAGATTCCGCAAAATGGCTTGAGGCCATGAAATCTAAGATGGGATCCATGTATGAGAACAAAGTATGGACTTTGGTTGACTTGCCCGATGATCGGCAAGCCATCGAAAATAAATGGATCTTCAAGAGGAAGACTGACGCTGACGGTTATGTTACTGTTTACAAAGCTTGACTTGTCGCGAAAGGTTTTCGACAAGTTCAAGGAGTTGAGTACAATGAGACTTTCTCACCCGTAGCGATGCTTAAGTATGTCCGAATCATGTTAGCAATTGCCGCATTTTATGATTATGAAATCTGGCAAATGGATGTCAAAACTGCATTCCTGAATGGATATCTCAAAGAAGAGTTGTATATGATGCAACCAGAAGGTTTTGTAGATCCTAAAGTTGCTAACAAAGTGTGCAAGCTCCAACGCTCCATCTATGGACTGGTGCAAGCATCTCGGAGTTGGAATATACGCTTTGATGAGGTGATCAAAGCATATGGTTTTATACAGACTTTTGGAAAAGCCTGTATTTACAAGAAAGTGAGTGGGAGCTCTGTAGCATTTCTGATATTATATGTGGATGACATATTGTTGATTGGAAATGATATAAAATTTCTGCATAGCATAAGAGGATACTTAAATAAGAATTTTTCAATGAAGTACCTCGATGAAGCTGCTTACATATTAGGCGTTAAGATCTATAGAGATAGATCAAGACGCTTAATTGGACTTTCACAAAGCACATACCTTGATAAAGTTTTGAAGAAGTTCAAAATGGATCAATCAAAGAAAGGATTCTTGCCTGTGTTACAAGGTGTGAAGTTGAGTAAGACTCAATGCCCGACCACTGCAGAAGATAGAGAGAAGATGAAAGTCATTCCCTATGCCTCAGCCATAGGATCTATCATGCATGCAATGTTGTGTACCAGACCTGATGTGTGCCTTGCTATAAGTTTAGCAGGGAGGTACCAAAGTAATCCAGGAGTGGATCACTAGACAACGGTCAAGAACATCATGAAGTACCTGAAAAGGACAAAGGATATGTTTCTCGTGTATGGAGGTGACAAATAGCTCGTCGTAAACGGTTATGTCGATTCAAGCTTTGACACCGATCCGGATGACTCTAAGTCACAAACCGGATATGTATTTGTATTAAACAGTGGAGCTGTCAGTTGGTGCAGTTCCAAGCAAAGCGTCGTGGTGGGATCTACGTGTGAAGCAGAATACATAGTTGCTTCGGAAGCAGCAAATGAAGGAGTCTGGATGAAGGAGTTCATATCCGATCTAAATGTGATACCTAGTGCATCGGGTCCAATGAAAATCTTTTGTGACAACACTGGAGCAATAGCCTTGGCAAAAGAATCCAGGTTTCACAAGAGAACAAAGCACATCACAAGACGTTTCAATTCCATCTGCGATCAAGTCAAGGAGGGAGACATAGAAATTTGCAAGATACATACAGATCTGAATGTCGCAGATCCGTTGACTAAGCCTCTTCCACGGGCAAAACATGATCAGCACCAAGACTCCATGGGTGTTAGAATCATTACTTTGTAATCTATATTATTGACTCTAGTTCAAGTGGGAGACTGAAGGAAATATGCCCTAGAGGCAATAATAAAGATGTTATTTGTATTTCCTTATATCATGATAAATGTCTTTTATTCATGCTAGAATTGTATTAACCAGAAACTTAGTACATGTGTGAATACATAGACAAAGCCGTATGTCCCTAGTATGCCTCTACTAGACTAGCTCATTGATCAAAGATGGTTAAGTTTCCTAGCCATAGACATGAGTTGTCATTTGATCAGCGAGATCACATCACTAGGAGAATGATGTGATGGACAAGACCCATCTTCATGACTTATACATGTTCCTATGACTATGAGATTATGCAACTCCCGAATACCGGAGGAACACCTTCTGTGCCATCGAACATCACAAAATAATTGGGTGACTATAAAGATGCTCTACAGGTGTCTCTGAAAGTGTTCGTGGTGTTGGCACAGGTCAAGAATAGGATTTGTCACTCCGACTGTCGGAGAGGTATCTCCGGGCCCTCTCGGTAATGCACATCATAATAAGCCTTGAAAGCAAATGACTAATGAGTTAGTCACAAGATGATGTATTACGAAACGAGTAAAGAGACTTGCCGGCAATTAGATTGAACTAGGTATTGAGACACTGACGATCGAATCTCGGGCAAGTAACATACCGATGACAAAGGGAACAACATATATTGTTATGCGGTTTGACCGATAAAGATCTTTGTAGAATATGTAGGAGCCAATATGAGAATCCAGGTTCCGCTATTGGTTATTGACCGGACATGAGTCTTGGTCATGTCTACATAGTTCTCGAACCCGTAGGGTCCACACGCTTAATGTTTGATGACGATCAATATTATGAGTTTATTAGTTTTGATGTACCGAAGGTCGTTCGGAGTCCCGGATGAGATCACGGACATGACGAGGAGTCTCGGAATGTCCGAGACATAAAGATTGATATATTGGACGACTATATTCGAACACCGGAATTGTTCCGGAAAGGTTTCTGATTAATTTGGAGTGCCGGGGGGTTACCGGAACCCCCGGGGGAAGTATTGGGTCCTAGTGGGCCTTAGTGGAGATAGAGAGGGCCGGCCAGGGCTGGGCCACGCGCCCCTCCCCCTTGGTCCCAATTGGACAAGGAAAGGAGGGGGGCCCCTTTCATTCTCCCTCTCCCTCTCCTTCCTTCCCCCTCTCCTCCTTGGTGGACTCCTACTAGGAACAGGATTGGAATCCTATTCCTAGTAGGAATAGCCCTCCTAGGGCACGCCATAGGGGGTGGCCGGCCTCTCCCCTTGCTCCTTTATAGACGGGGGCAGGGGGCCACCTCTAGACACACAAGTTGATCAAGTTGATCTCTCCCAACCGTGTGCAATGCCTCCCTCCACAGAAACACACCTCGGTCATATCGTTGCGGTGCTTAGGCGAAGCCCTCGCCGGTAGCTTCATCATCTCCGTCACCACGCCGTCGTGCTAACGAACCTTCTCGCGAAGTTCTACTGGATCAAGAGCTCGTGGGACGTCATCTAGCTGAACATGTGCTGAACACGGAGGCTCCGTACGTTCGGTGCTTGATCAGTTGGAATGCGAAGAAAGTTCGACTACATCAACCGCGTCACTAGACGCTTCCGCTCTCGGTCTACGAGGGTACGTAGACACACTCTCCCCTCTTGTTGCTATGCTTCTAGTAGATATATCTTGCATGATCGTAGGAAAACTTTTGAAATACTACGTTCCCCAACAAAAGAAAGGGACCCCTGGCTCTATTTATAAGACAAATGGATAAGTCTCATGCACGGGAATCAATGAGGCCAAAATGGGTATGTGACAGCGCAGATGACTCGATTTTCGGAGGTTCATTAAAATGTGGAGATTTGTTAAATATTTGGGCTATATGAAAATAAATTAAGGTGACGTCATGGCGGGTTACCGCAACCTCAGGGAATGATGTCATGGAGGGTTACAATATCTCGCAAGAAGATGAAGAAAGATTTTTTGCTAAGTGTTGTATATTGACATGAATAAGTTCAAATCAACCAGGGGCCTAATGTTGGGGATATAACTATTTGATATGACTCGCCCAGGAGGGGCCGGGTAACCCCAATGGCGGTTCATGGGCCAAGCCCAGGAGCATGTTGAAGATGGAGGTTCAGGAAGATAGACATATAAAAGGCCCAAAACCCAGAGCGGCTTAAGGCCCGTAAGTGTAAACCGCCATGTATGTTCGACTTGTATTGTAAGGCATGTAAAGATAAGTCACCAGGCCGAACACGTTTGTATGAGCCGGCCGGGACTCTGTAAGCCGCAGAGCGTCAACCCGTGTATATAAGGGGACGACCCGGCAGCGGCTTAGGGCAAGAAACAACAGATTGAAAGCCAGGCTAGCATATTCGCTCCCTAGCAATCGAAACCCTAGCAATACTACCACAAACTGGATTAGGTTTTACCCTCATCGCAAGGGGCCGAACCAGTATAAACTCCATGTTTCTTTTGCCCTATTTTAACCCCTATAAGCTAACCACGTTGCATTGGCTTCACAACTAAGTCCATCCCTTAGGACATCTGCCGTGACAACTCCACAACACTTAGTGACAAGTCGAGCCTTATAGATGGTCACATTTCCATCCGCGTCAGTCTTCTTCTTAAAGATCCACTTATTTTCTATGGCTTGCCGATCATCGGACAAGTCTACCAAAGTCCATACTTTGTTATCATACATGGATCCTATCTCGGATTTCATTGCTTCAAGCCATCTGTTGGAATCCGGGCCCGCCATCGCTTCTTCATAGTTCGAAGGTTCACCATTGTCTAACAACATGATTTCCAGGATAGGGTTGTCGTACCACTCTGGGGCGGAACATGTCCTCGTGGACCTACGAAGTTCAGTAGAAAATTGATCCGAAGTTTCATGATCATTATCATTAACTTCCTCTCTAGTCGGTGCAGGCACCACAGAAACATCTTCATGTGCTGCGCTACTTTCCAGTTCAAGAGGGGTTACAATCACCTCATCAATTTCTACTTTCCTCCCACTTACTTCTTTCGAGAGAAAATCTTTCTACAGAAAGGATCCATTCTTGGCAACGAAGATCTTGCCTTCGGATCTGAGGTAGAAGGTATACCCAATAGTTTCCTTAGGGTATCCTATGAAGACGCACTTTTCCGACTTGGGTTCGAGCTTTTCAGGTTGAAGTTTCTTGACATAAGCATCGCATCCCCAAACTTTTAGAAACGACAACTTAGGTTTCTTCCCAAACCAGAATTCATACGGTGTCGTCTCAACGGATTTAGACAGTGCCCTATTTAAACTAAATGCGGCAGTCTCTAAAGCATAACCCCAAAATGATAACGGTAGATCGGTAAGAGACATCATAGATCGCACCATATCCAATAGAGTGCGATTACGACGTTCAGACACACCATTACGCTGAGGTGTTCTAGGCGGCGTTAGTTGTGAAACAATTCCACATTTCCTTAGGTGCGTATCAAACTCGTGACTCAAATATTCTCCTCCACAATCTGATCGTAAGAACTTTATTTTCCTATCACGTTGATTCTCTACCTCATTCTGAAATTCCTTGAACTTTTCAAAGGTCTCAGACTTGTGTTTCATTAAGTAGTCATACCCATATCTACTTAAGTCATCAGTGAGGGTGAGAACATAACGATAGCCACTGCGAGCCTCAACGCTCATTGGACCGCACACATCAGTATGTATGATTCCCAACAAGTGGGCTGCTCGCTCCATTGTTCCGGAGAACGGAGTCTTGGTCATCTTGCCCAAGAGGCATGGTTCGCACGTGTCAAATGATTCATAATCAAGAGATTCCAAAAGTCCATCTGCATGGAGTTTCTTCATGCGTTTGACACCAATGTGACCAAGGTAGCAGTGCCACAAGTATGTGGCACTATCATTATCAACCTTACATCTTTTGGTATTCACACTATGAATATGTGTAACATCACGTTCGAGATTCAATAAAAATAAACCATTGACCAGCGGGGCATGACCATAAAACATATATCTCATATATTCTCGGATTTAAATGAGTAGCCATCTCAAATTAAACGAGATCCAGATACAATGTTCATGCTCAAAGCTGGCACTACATAACAATTATTGAGGTTTAAAACTAATCCTGAAGGTAGATATAGAGGTAGCGTGCCGATGGCGATCACATCGACCTTGGAACCATTCCTGACGTGCATCGTCACCTCGTCCTTCGCCAGCCTCCGCTTATTCCGCAGCTCCTGCTTAGAGTTACAAATGTGAGCAACTGCACCGGTATCAAATACCCAAGAGCTACTACGAGAGCTGGTAAGGTACACATCAATAACATGTATATCATATATACCTTTGACGTTGTCGACCTTCTTATCCGCTAAGTACTTGGGGCAGTTCCGCTTCTAGTGACCCAGTCCCTTGCAATAAAACCACTCAATCTCAGGCTTGGGTCCATTCTTTGGCTTGTACCCGACAACTGGCTTACCGGGTGCGGCAATTCCCTTCCCGTCCTTCTTGAAGTTCTTTTTACCCTTGACTTTCTTGAACTTAGTGGTCTTATTCACCATGAACACTTGATGTTCCTTTTTGATCTCCACCTCCGCTGATTTCAGCATTAAATACAACTTGAGAATGGAATCCTCCATCCCTTGCATATTGTAGATTCATCACAAAGCTCTTGTAGCTAGGTAGGAGCGACTGGAGGATTCTGTCAATGACCGAGTCATCCGAAAGATTAACTCTCAGCTAAGACAAGCGGTTGTGCAACCCAGACATTTTGAGTATATGCTCACTGACAGAACTATTTTCCTCCATCTTACAACTGTAGAACTTGTTGGAGACTTCATATCTCTCGACCCGAGCATCAGCTTGAAAAAACATTTTCAGCTCTTGGAATATCTCATATGCTCCGTGTTGCTCAAAACGCTTTGGGAGCCCCGATTCTAAGCTGTAAAGCATGCCGCACTGAACCAGGAGTAATCATCACTACGTGAATGCCAGGCGTTCATAACGTTTTGAGTTACTGGAAAAATGTGTCCGTCACCTAGCGGTGCTTCAAGGACATATGCTTTCTTGGCACCTATGAGGATGATCCTCAAGTTACCGACCCAATCCGTATAGTTGCGACCATCGTCTTTCAGCTTGGTTTTCTCTAGGAACGTGTTGAAGTTGAGGGCAACATTAGCGTGGGCCATTTGATCTACAAGACATATTGTAAAGATATTTAGACTATGTTCATGATAATTAATTTCATCTAATCAAATCAATTGATGAACTCCCACTCAGATAGACATCCCTCTAGTCATCTAAGTGATACATGATCTGAATCGACTAGGCCATGTCCGATCATCACGTGAGATGGACTAGTCATCAACAGTGAACATCTCCATGTTGATTGTATCTTCTATACGACTCATGTTCGACCTTTCGGTCTCCTGTTTTCAGAGGCCATGTTTGTACATGCTAGGCTCGTCAAGTTAATCTAAGTGTATTGCGTGTGTAAATCTGGCTTAAACCCGTTGTATGCGAACCTTAGAGCCTATCACACCCGATCATCACGTGGTGCTTCGGAACAATGAACCTTAGCAACGGTGCACAGTTAGGGGGAACACAATTCTTGAAATTTTAGTGAGAGATCATCTTATTTAAGCTATCATCGTTCTCAGCAAATAAGATGTAAAACATGATAAACATCACATGCAATCAAATAGTGACATGATATGGCCGATATCATTTTGCTCCTTTGATCTCCATCTTCGGGGCGCCATGATCATCATCATCACCGGCATGACACCATGATCTCCATCATCGTGTCTTCATGAAGTTGTCTCGCCAACTGTTACTTCTACTACTATGGCTAATGGTTAGCAATAAAGTAAAGTAATTACATGGCATTTTCATTGACACGCAGGTCATACAATAAATTAAGACAACTCCTATAGCTCCTGCCAGTTGTCATACTCATCGACATGCAAGTCGTGATTCCTATTACAAGAACATGATCAATCTCATACATCGCATATATCATTTATCAGATCCTTTTGGCCATATCACATCACACGGCATATGCTGCAAGAACAAGTTATACGTCCTCTAATTGTTGTTGCAAGTTTTTATGTGGATGCTATAGGTTTCTAGCAAGATAATTTCTTACCTATGCCAAAACCACAACGTGATATGCCTATTTCTATTTATCCTTCATAAGGACCCTTTTCATTGAATCCGATCCGACTAAAGTGGGAGAGGCAGACACCCGCTAGCCACCTTATGCAACTAGTGCATGTCAGTCGGTGGAACCTGACTTATGTAAGCATAGGTGTAAGGTCGGTCTGGGCCGCTTCATCCCATGATGCCGCCGAATCAAGATAAGACTAGTAACGGCAAGAAAATTGACAAAATCGACGCCCTCAACAACTTGTGTTCTACTCGTGCATAGAAACTACGCATAGACCTAACTCTGATAGCACTGGTGGGGATCATAGCAGAAAACAAAAAAATTCTACGCGTCACCAAGATCAATATATGGAGAAACCAGCAACGGGAGGGGGAGTGCATCTTCATACCCTTGAAGATCGCTAAGCGGAAGCGTTGCAAGAACGCGGTTGGTGGAGTCGTACACGCAGCGATTCAGATCGCTGTCGATTCCGATCTAAGCGCCGAACAATGGTGCCTCCGCGTTCAACACATGTGCAGCCCGGTGACCTCTCCTGCGCCTTTATTCAGCAAGGAGGAGGGAGAGGTTAGGGAAAACAACTCCAGTAGCAGCACGATGGCGTGGTGGTGGTGGAGCAGCGTGGTTCTCCAGCAGGGTTTTGCCAAGCACTACGAAGGACGAGGAGGCAGAGAGGTAGGGCTGCGCCGAGAGAGAGAGAGACCCGTGTGAATGGCAACCCCCAAACCCCCACTATATATAGGAGGAGGGAAGGGGGCGGTAGCCCTAGATTGGATGGAGGGGGTGTCCAAGAGGGGGAGAGAGGGGGCGTGCCCTAGGGTGGGCCTTAGGCCCATTTGCGCCTAGGGTTTCCCCCCTCTCCTCCTTTGTTGCGCCTTGGGCCTTGGTGGGAGGTGCACCAGCCCACTCAGGGCTGACCCCTTCCCACTCTTAGCCCATGCAAGCCTACGTGGCAGGTGGCCCCTCCCGGTGGACCCCCGGAACCCTTCCGGTGGTCCCGGTACATAACCGGTGACGCCTGGAACATTTCCGGTGGCCAAATCCCCACTTCCTATATATCACTCTTTACCTTCGGACCATTCCAGAAGTCATCGTGACGTTTGGGATCTCATCCGAAACTCCGAACAACATTCGGCAACCACGTACATATTTCCCCTATAACCCTAGCGTCATCGAATCTTAAGTGTGTAGACCCTACGGGTTCGGGAGGCATGTACACATGACCGAGACATCTCTCCGGTCAATAACCAACAGCGGGATCTGGATACCCATGTTGGCTCCCACATGTTCCACCATGATCTCATTGGATGAACCACAATGTCGGGGATTCTATCAATCCCATATACAATTCCCTTTGTCTACCACTATGATACTTGCCCGAGATTCGATCGTCGGTATCCCTATACCTTGTTCAATCTCGTTACCGGCAAGTCTCTTTACTTGTTCCTTAACACATCATCACGTGGCCAACTCCTTAGTCACATTGAGCTCATTATGACGATGTCTTACTGAGTGGGCCCAGAGATACCTCTCCGTCACACGGAGTGACAAATCCCAGTCTCGATTCGTGCCAACCCAACAGATACTTTTGGGGATAGCCGTAGTGTACCTTTATAGCCACCCAGTTATGTTGTGACGTTTGGACACCCAAAGCATTCCTGCGGTATCCGGGAAGTACACAATCTCATGGTCTAAGGAAATGATACTTGACATTAGAAAAGCTTTAGCAGACAAACTACACGATCTTGTGCTATGCGTAGGATTGAGTCTTGTCCATCACATCATTCTCCTAATGATGTGATCCCATTATCAATGACATCCAATGTCCATGGCCATGAAATAGTGACCATCTATTGATCAACGGGCTAGCCAACTAGAGGCTCACTAGGGACATGTTGTGGTCTATGTTTTCACACATGTATTATGATTTCCGGATAATACAATTATAGCATGAACAATAGACAATTATCATGAACAAGGAAATATAATAATAGCCATTTTATTATTGCCTCTAGGGCATATTTCCAACAACATTAGTGTGGGCCATTTGATCTACAAGATATATTGTAAAGATATTTAGACTATGTTCATGACAATTAAGTTCATCTAATCAAATTATTTAATGAACTCCCACTAAGATAGACATCCCTCTAGTCATCTAAGTGATACATGATCCGGATCGACTAGGCCGTCTTCGATCATCACGTGAGACGGACTAGTCATCAACAGTGAACATCTCCATGTTGATCGTATCTTCTATACGACTCATGTTTGACCTTTCAGTCTCCAGTGTTCCGAGGCCATGTCTGTACATCCTAGGCTCGTCAAGTCAACCTAAGTGTATTGCATGTGTAAATCTGGCTTACACCCGTTGTATGGAACGTTAGAGCCTATCACATCCGATCATCTCGTGGTGCTTCGGAACAATGAACCTTAGCGACGGTGCACAATTAGGGGGGACACAATTCTTGAAATTTTAGTGAGAGGTAATCTTATTTAAGCTACTGTCGTTCTAAGCAAATAAGATGTAAAACATGATAAACATCACATGCAATCTAATAGTGACATGATATGGCCAATATCATTTTGCTCCTTTGATCTCCATCTTCGGGGTGCCATGATCATCATCGTCACCGGCATGACACCATGATCTCCATCTCCATGATATCTATCATCGCGTCTTCATGAAGTTGCCTCGCCAACTACTACTTCTACTACTATGGCTAACGGTTAGCAATAAAGTAAAGTAATTACATGGCGTTTTCATAGACACGCAGGTCATACAATAAATTAAGACAACTCCTATGGCTCCTGCCAGTTGTCATACTCATCGACATGCAAGTCGTGATTCCTATTACATTAACATGATCAATCTCATACATCGCATATATCATTCATCGCATCCTTTTGGCCATATCACATCACATAGCATACCCTGCAAAAACAAGTTAGACGTCCTCTTATTGTTGTTGCATGTTTTACGCGGCAGCTATGGGGTTCTAGCAAGAACATTTCTTACCTACGCAAAAGCCACAACGGAGATTTGTCAATTGCTATTTACCCTTCATAAGGACCTTGTTCATCGAATGCGATCCGACTAAAGTGGGAGAGACAGACACCCGCTAGCCACCTTATGCAACTAGTACATGTCAGTCGGTGGATCATGTCTCACGTAAGCGTACGTGTAAGGTTGGTCCAGGCCGCTTCATCCCACGATGCTGCTGAATCAAGATAAGACTAGTAACGGTAAGCAAATTGACCAAGTCATCGTGATGATGTCACAGTCCTAGGATAGGGTCACTGGCCTGACCCAGGTACCCCACCCAAGGTCACTACCCTAGAAGCGCAAAAGACAACTCAAAGGCAACAGGGACAATCGACTGACATGGCTCAAGAGGGCATTCCACTCGACTACACACTCCCGTCCAGACGACTCAACTCCACTCGACCATTCCAAGACACTCGACCCATGAAGGTCAAAGGTCCCTTAGGACAACAACGGTCTGGCATTCATTCCGTAACAATGAATGCCTTTATCACTCTTTATTGCAGGCGTTATCAGTAACGCCTGCCTTTATGTACATTGAACCCTTTGTAACATGGGGGGTGGCTGGGGTCCTGGCACACTCTATATAAGCCACCCCCTCCTCCCGTACAAGGGTTCGCACCCCCTGTAACTCAAACACCCATATACATTCCAGTCGACCGCCTCAGGGCACCGAGACGTAGGTCTTTTACTTCCTCCGAGAAGGGCCTGAACTCGTAAACATCCTTCGTACAATCTCACCATAGCTGGGGCCTTGCCTCCTCCTATGTACCCCCTACTCGTACTGTCCGGTTTAGCGGACTTGAAGATGGAACCATCGCACAGGTTAGCTTGAAGGGGTTCATAGCACACAAAGGACACAGAGGATTATACTAGTTCGGCCCCTTCGATGAAGGTAAAAGCCTACGTCTAGTTGGTTTGGTATTGCTTGGGCGTCGGATTACAGGGAGCGGATTCGCTTGCCTGTGTCTCGACGGGTTGATTGTTGCTTGTCCCTGAACCGTCGCCGGGTCGTCCCTTTATATAGAGGGTACGCCTGGTCCGGTTTACAGAGTCCCGAGGCCGGCTCATACTTGTGTCCGCCTCGGTCTCTGTCTTTTCTTCCTTATCTCTCAAGTTACATCGCTTGGCGGTTTACAAACCTTAATTCTACATATGGGCCCTAAGATCTCATGGGCCGTAGCTTTTACTAAATATTACAATCAGGTATAATATAATAAAGCCGGTTTACAATAGCCGGTTTATACCTGTTAGTCATATCCCTGACATTAGGCCCCAGAATGATTTGAACTTGTTCATATCAGTCTTGTCTTGTATAATTTTCTTCTGTCTTCACATTCTTGTAAACCGGCTCTGACGTCATCTTCGAGATTCACTAGATCTGACCATGACATTATCTCCGCATTTAACGCCGCGAGCTGTACTGTAGCTTTATTTTAAGGGTTATCCCGAAAATCGAGGCGTCAGAGGATCTTTATCCGATCCTTTACCTCCTCGAATCCCGCACATGTCGCTTTGGATCTGACTTTCCTTATAAATACCGTTGTCCCCATTCATTATCTTCTCCCTGCTCTTTCTTCTTCCTCCGTCACCTGACTCCATCGCTGCCCGAGCTCGAACCACCGCCGTCAACCGCTGAATCCAAGTCCTCGCCGGCCGCTGCATCACCCTGAGTTTGACCAGAGAACCTCCGCCGCTGATCCTTGCTATTCCAGGTACGTCCTTCTTCTTCATTATAGATCTGTAACTTCTAGGGTTCCTTCTCACGCCCCCGCCATTAGAGCCTCAATGGAAGCTTTACCTTGTTCAACTTTAAGCCGATAGTTTTCAGTAACCTTTACTTTTAGATCTTGCCCTTTAAACTGTACTTTTACCCCGCTGTAAATGCTTCAGAACTTCGTCGTTCTTGTTTTAACCTGTAGTTTTATCCGCTCTGTATAGGGCCCTTATAGTTCTTCCCGTATACTCTTGCATTTGTTTCTCTTTTTCTTGTATGCTCAGATCTGTTCCACCTTAACTGTCTTTGAAAACCTGTTTTTCTCCTCGGTAGATCTATTAAGTATGCTCTGGTTTAAACTGTCATATACTATACGGGTTAACTTGTACATCTAGATCTGTTCTACTTAGCTGTTTATAAGGAAATTGTTTCCTTTCCTTTGTAGATCCATTAGATGTACTCCGGTTTAAACTGTTATGCCTTGTTCTTGCGAAACTTTATAACTTGAACGCGACGGTTTAGCCGTTCCTCTTCTACTGCCGTGAGCCGGAAATGGTGTAGCTTGCTGTAATTGCCGGTTTAACCATGCCATTAGTCCTCAGTTCAAACCGTTGCGTAACTTTCATAGACAGTTTCCGGTTTATACTGCTGTACCTTCATAATCCGTTTTCTGCACTTTATCTTTTCCAGTACTTGTCCTTTCGTTGCAATGGCCAAGCAGTATGTCTCTTGCGATTGGGTCCCTTCTATCATTACTGAGGAAGATTTGGTCAAGATTTCTGAAATTGGTACGTTAGGCCCTCAGTCTGTTTTGAAGTGGCGGGCCCCGGGGAATGAATGTCCTCCTACTCCCAGGTCCGGGGAGGTCATTGTGTTCTTTGATCACATATCTCGAGGCTTCTCTCCCCCCGGTTCAAAGTTTTTCCGGGATGTTCTTGCTGCCTTCCAACTCCACCCTCAGGACATTGGACCCAACTCTGTTTCAAATATCTGTGACTTCCAAGTGTTTTCGGAGGTATATCTGCAAGAAGAACCGTCCGTCGATCTGTTCCGGGACTTCTTTCACTTAAACCGGCGCACAGAGTTCACCAGTGGACCACATCAGGAGCTTGGTGGCGTTAGTATTCAGAAGAGGAGAGACGTTGTTTTTCCTCACTCCGCTTTGCACACGCATCCAAAGGATTGGAACAAGTCATGGTTTTACTGCATTGACACTTCTCCTGAAGGGGAGAACCCTCTGCCGGGTTATCGTGAAACCCGTATTCCGGAGGACCATCCTTTACCACAACGGCTTGGCTCTGTTGAACGGACCCGGTTTTCACCACAGCTCTCCAAGTTAAGAGCCTTCATAGCCAATGGTTTGATTGGAACTGATTTTCTACATTGTTGGTTGTCTTGGAGCATCCTTCCCTTGAGCCGGCGATCACAGCTGATGTGCAAATATTCTGGTAAACCGGATAATCCCCAAAGGTTTACCAAGGAAAAACTCTCTGAATCAGAGGTTATAGAATCAGCCAAGAAAATTCTCAATCTTTCCTTGGCAGACTGCAGCAAGGTCGGGTTAGCTCCATATTATAAGAAGAACAAGCTGCCTGCAGTAAGTTTTACCTTGCCCTGTACTCGTAATTTGTTTCCTTAAACCGTCTTTCAATTGTCTCTCTTTCTTTTGATTAGGCTGATGACCCTTTTTGGAAGAGAAAGCCTCAGGAGAAAATCGGCAAACAAGCTCGCCGAAAAACCTTTGCCAATAAGAAAAGGAAAGCAGCTGTTGATGCCAGTTCTCCCACTGAAGATGATGATCCGGATTCCGAGGTATGCTTTAATCCGGTTTAGATTTAGCTTTCTTGAACTTGTAATTGTATCTAAAAATAACTTTTCCACAGGAGTTGCCTGAAGGTGATAATCCGGCCGAAGTTGAGGTAACCATTCTTTCTTCGAATTCAGAACCTCTTCCACAAAAAAGTCGTCGGACCGTCCGGAAATACCAATTTTCTCACCCTTATGCTCAGTTGGACCCTAATTTTATTTTGAAGAAGCAACAACACGAAGCTCTTCGCCGGACCACTCGCCATAGCGGCCTAGCGGTGGAATCATCCGGGATTTCTTTAACTCCGGCTCGAAAACGCCGTGCTGAGGTGATACTTTCTCCGACTCTCCTTCATCCCAAGGCCGGGCTTATCCGAAAACCTCTTAAACCGTCTGACCCTGATTATCAGGAAACTCCATTGTCTTCTTCTGGTGAATCGACTGCCACACAGCTTCCTCCATTGAAAACTGTCCCAGGGTAACTTTTTAACCCTTCCGGTTTATGATTCCTTTTTGTTTTATAATGTTAATACTCATTTTGCACTCTTTCCAGCAAACCAAAACCCAGCAAGAAGCCCAAGGCAAACAAGCCTCCTGCTGAGACCACTGCAGATGATCCGGCTGATGATCCGGCAACCACTGTTCCTTCAGAGGGCGAGCCCATAGCTCCTCTTGAAGACCCTGCGCCTACAGATCATATCTCTGCTCCTGAGAATCCTACTGCTGAAGATGCCCATAATCCGCCAAGTCCGGCCCGGGTCAACTCTCCTCAGATTAATCCGGCGTCTCCCAATCCGGCCCATACTGCCACTCCCCCAAATGTACCTGCTTCTCCGGATGTTGTGGTAACTGGGACTGCCTTTGTTGCTCCGGCTGAGCCCACCGTTTTAGCCAAACATACGGCTAAAACGGAAAAGCTATCTAAAGAGAAGGGGAAATGGAGTACTGAGATATCCAATCTTTCCGATATGAGCGCCCAAGAAATTTATTCTGGGTATCTAAACCGGCTCCACAGCAGCCGAGACTATGAAGCAAGCCTGGTTAACTTAATGAGGGAGAAATATGAGGTAAACCTCTTCTTCTGACTTTGTACTTTTGATATGCTTCTATCCCATAACAGCCCCCAAGTTCCGGTTTAGCTGTACGATGAAGGTGAACCGGAACTTTGTAGTTTTGAACAACTGATCTTTACATTAGCCCCCAAGTATCAAGTAGATAACTTGTTTATGTATTTGATACTTGTAAAAAATTTGTGATGATACTTCAACCATCCATTAGCCCCCAAGTGTCAAGTAGACAACTTGTTTGTGTTCTTGAGACTTGTAACTTTGAATTGCTGTTGTTTACTGCTTCAACTGCCATTAGCCCCCAAGTGTCAAGTAGACAACTTGTTTGTGTGCTTGAGACTTGTCTGATTTTTACCTCCTGTCTTTCAACTGTGCTTGCAGGCTGAGTTGAACCGGAATGCTGCTGAAATCAATGAACTTCGTAGCCGTCTTACTGAAACAGAATCTGCCGCTTCAAAGGCTAAAAAAGATCTTCATGTGAGTTTAAAGACTGCGGAAGATCTGAAGAAATACTTTGAAGAAGAGCGGACCACTTTTGAGGTTCAAAAGAAAGATCTGGAGAAAAGGGTTCAGGACGCTGAAGGGGGGCTTAATCCGGTTACAGAAGAGTTGACCGGTTTAAAGCAGTAGGTCGAGATGATGACCACTGCAATCTTTGGTGAGTATAATCTAAATTCCTGTTGTATCTCTGTAATGTTTTAACTGTGCTGGTTTAACCTTTATATCTGTGTGTAGGGCGCCGTGTCTCCCATCTTGGGGATGACTTACGGAAGAAACTTAAAGCATGCTACACCTTGGTCGAGCAGCTGTACTCCGGCGCTCAGAGGATCATCAGTGCCACTTCCTTTGGTAAACCGGCCCCTACGACGATCCAAGATACGTTGAACAAATTATCTGTTTTGCCGGCTCGTCTTGAAGAAGTCAAAAAATCCGCTGCCCGAGGTGGCACTCTTCTGGCCCTTACCAGGGCTAAGGCTTGGGTCCCGGATCTTGATCCGGAGGAAGCTATGACCGGTTTTCCTGACACAAAAGATGACTGCTCAACTTTTACTGCAAAGGATCTCTATGCCTTGACAAAGGAGATGCGCCCCCTCGCCAGCAAGCTTGCAGTTGAGTCCGATTTATCCAGGTATCATCCTGGATATGACTTGCAAAACGAACGGGTGGAGCGGCCGGTTTATGATACCGTGAATTTAATCCCGCCGGTTCGTCCTCATACCTTCGCTCCAGATATCGAACCTTTTGAACTGATCAACGAAGAGATGTATTTCCGGGCCTTGACGACGATTGACTGGCGTGTGCCGGATTTCCAACCGCTTCAAGAAGATGAAGAAGTTCCGGATCAAGGTGATGGCCAGCCGTCTCAACAAGGAGGAGCATAACTTTAAAACTTTATTGCTGTAATCGCAGTCTGTGTTTCGCCAAACAATATTTCCAATCCGTTGGGCTTGCTATGCCTTGTAATAGGATAGCTAAAACTTGATCTGCTTTATTCCGGATATTCTGTCTTTCTCTATGTGAAATATTTGCCGATTGAAAATGTTGTCTGATATTGTTTATCTTGCATATCTTATGTTTCTGCAGAAATAATACTGAAAATATGTCCTAGTGGCTTACCACTGGACGGATTAAATTGTTCTCTTAAAACGACAAATAAGTATATCTTTATACCAGTAATAACTTTATACCTGAGATCATATACGCCCAACATTCTTAATCCGGTAAAACTTTAGAAATCCGAAATACTCCGGTTCATCTCGATGATAAATTCCGTTTCATCTTGTTCTTCAAAACTTTGTTCGAAAATTTGTAGCTTTTTTCCTGATATATGATCCGGGTTTTAATGAACACCGGTTTACTCATGCTGGTATTCATGACCCAGACTTTTCACTTTATAGGTACGTGGTCAGCTTTTGTAGCTGCTCCACTCCGGTTTAAAGGGTTATAAAACACAAACACAAAAAAGATGCAAATTTTGCAAATAAGACCATGTAGTCGAGGCTTTTTAAGAGCTGCCAGGCTCAAAGCAAGGTTCAGCCAATCAATGGGACGTGGCATTATCCATCATTCCCAGGGGGCCTAGCCAATCACTGAACATGGCATTATCCAACTTTTCAGAGGGCCGAAAGAACCGCAAATAAAAACTAAGCCAATCAATGGGACGTGGTTTATCCAACTCTTCCCAGAGGGCCTAGCCAATCACTGAACGTGGCATTATCCAACTTTTCAGAGGGCCGATAGAACCGTATATAACATTGATCCGATCACTGGGACATGGACGTTGCCATTCCCAGAGGGCCTCCAGGGTTCCTCCTGAACCGGTGGGTCAATTTAAACCACTCACTGAACGTGGATTTATCCAACTTTTCAGAGGGTCTCCAGGGTTCCTCCTGAACCGGTGGGTAAATTCAAACCAATCACTTAACGTGGAATTATCCAACTTTTCAGAGGGTCTCCAGGGTTCCTCCTGAACCGGATATGATCTCATGTTTTTTAGAGAGTTTTATTGCTCCTTTGCATATTCTGCAAAAAGTCAATTTCTAAACCGGCCAATATATTGAAATATAATATCTGATAATAAACTTGTATGGTTGCTCTCGTAGGATTTTTGTATATGGAAAAAGGGCTAAGCCCTCGGTTTACCGAGGGTGCCGATTTATTCATTACTCATAATATATACATAGGATACATTGGAGCACGTAGCTCAAGTATAGTATGGCCGTAAATGGGCGATGTTCCACGGCCTCTTCGTCTCCTCTTCTGATGTCTGTGAGTCCTTGTGTTCTCGAACGTCCACCAAGTAATATGAACCGTTGTGTAGATTCTTGCTGACCACAAAGGGCCCTTCCCAAGGTGGGGATAGCTTGTGCATATCTGTTTGATCTTGGATGAGCCGGAGTACCAAGTCACCTTCCTGGAACGTCCTTGTTCTAATCCGGCGGCTATGATATCTGCGTAAGTCTTGTTGATAAATCGCAGATCGTGCTGAAGCTATATCACGCTCTTCATCCAGCCAGTCTAAACTGTCCTGTCTTGACCCCTCGTTGATTGCTTCCACATAAGCCGTCACCCTTGGTGAATCATGACGTATATCGCTCGGAAGAACTGCTTCAGCACCATAAACCATGAAGAAAGGTGTGTAACCTGTAGACCGGTTTGGTGTAGTGTTGATACTCCAAAGAACAGATGGCAATTCCTCAACCCAACATCCTGGGGTTCTCTGCAAAGGTGTCATAAGCCGGGGTTTGATTCCTCGCAAAATCTCCTGATTTGCCCTTTCAGCCTGACCATTGGATTGGGGGTGGGCCACAGAAGATACGTCCAAACGAATATGCTCTCGTTGACAGAATTCTTCCATCTCACCCTGAGATAAATTGGTGCCATTGTCTGTGATGATGCTGTGTGGAAAGCCAAACCGGAATATTACTTTTTTAATGAACTTGACTGCCGTTGCCGCATCACACTTGCTTATAGGCTCCGCTTCAACCCACTTTGTAAACTTGTCTACTGCTACCAGTAGATGAGTTTTCTGATCTTGGGATCGCTTGAAAGGTCCAACCATATCAAGCCCCCAAGTCGCAAACGGCCAAGTTATTGGTATCATCCGGAGTTCTTGTGCTGGAACCAGAGCACGTCTTGAGAATTTCTGACAAGCGTCACACTTCCGGACCAGATCTGTCGCATCTGCATGAGCGGTTAACCAATAAAAACCATGCCGGAATGCCTTAGCCACCAATGATTTTGAACCGGCATGATGACCACAATCCCCTTCATGAATCTCGAGAAGAATCTCACAACCTTCCTCAGCTGATACACACCGCTGAAATACTCCAGAAGTACTGCGATGGTGAAGTTCTCCATTTGCAATTGTCATGGACTTAGAGCGCCGGATTATCTGTCGTGCTTCTTCTTCGTCATCTGGTAACACTCCTCGGCTCAGGTATGCCAAATAGGGCAGCGTCCAATCCGGAATAATATGGAGCGCTGCCACTAACTGTGCCTCTGGGTCCGGAACAGCTAGGTCTTCCTCCGACGGTATCTGAACCGAAGGACTGTGCAATTCATCCAAAAAGGTGTTTGGTGGCACCGGTTTACGTTGCGACCCCAACCGGCTTAAAGCGTCAGCCGCTTCGTTCCTCCGCCGGTCTATATGATCCACCTGATATCCTTTAAAGTATCCTGCGACTGCTTCAACTTCTCGTCTATAAGCCGCCATGAGGGGATCTCTTGAATCCCACTTGCCAGAAACTTGCTGTGCCACCAGATCTGAGTCGCCCAGGCACTTAACCCGGCTCAAGTTCATTTCCTTTGCTAGCCGCAAACCATGAAGTAATGCTTCATATTCCGCTGCATTATTAGTACAAGGAAACAATAAGCAGAGGACATAACAAAATTTATCACCTCTGGGGGAAGTTAAGACAACTCCAGCCCCCGAGCCCTCCAACTGTTTTGAACCGTCGAAGTGAATCGTCCAGTAAGTAAGATCCGGCTTCTCCTCAGGAGTCTGCAACTCTGTCCAATCATTGATGAAGTCTACCAATGCCTGAGATTTTATAGCAGTGCGCGGTACATATTTCAACTCATGTGGGCTGAGCTCAATGGCCCACTTTGCTACTCTGCCTGTAGCTTCCCTGTTCTGGATTATATCTCCCAACGGTGCTGAACTAACCACAGTTATTGGATGTCCTTGGAAATAGTGCTTCAACTTGCGGTTTGCCATGAACACACCATATACCAACTTCTGCCAATGAGGGTATCTCTGCTTGGACTCAATGAGTACTTCACTCACGTAATAAACCGGGCGCTGAACCGGATATTCCTTCCCTGCTTCCTTGCGCTCAACCACGATTGCAACGCTGACCGCCCGTGCATTAGCAGCGACGTATAACAGCAAAGGCTCCTTGTCAATAGGAGCAGCTAAAACTGGTAGTTTTGCTAGTTGCCGTTTCAGATCCTCAAACGCTGCGTTTGCCTCATCACTCCAGATAAACCGGTCTGTCTTCCTCAACATCTGGTAAAGTGGGATCGCCTTCTCCCCCAAGCGACTGATGAACCGGCTTAACATTGTGATCCGGCCAGCTATGCGCTGAACATCGTTGATGCAAACCGGTTTAGTCAAAGACGTGATGGCCTTGATTTTCTCTGGGTTAGCTTCTATTCCTCTGTTTGAGACCAAGAATCCTAGTAGCTTACCTGCCGGAACACCAAAAGCACATTTTTCCGGATTAAGCATCATCCTATAAGCCCGAAGATTATCAAAGGTTTCCTTAAGATCCTCTATCATTGTTCCTTCTTTCTTTGATTTGACCACAATGTCATCCACGTAGGCATGAACATTCCTCCCTATCTGCCCTTTCAGACAATTCTGAACGCAACGCTGATAAGTTGCCTGTGCACATTTAAGCCCAAAAGGCATAGACACATAGCAAAAAGCACCAAAAGGAGTTATGAAAGTTGTCCTCTCTTGGTCTTCCACCGCCATCTTGATCTGGTGATACCCTGAATATGCATCCAAAAAACTTAGCCGCTCACACCCTGATGTGGCATCGATGATCTAATCGATGCGAGGCAGAGCAAAAGGATCAGTTGGGCAAGCTTTATTGAGGTCTGTGTAGTCCACACACATCCTCCACTTCCCATTCTTCTTCAACACCAGCACCGGATTAGCCAACCACTCCGGATGAAAAACTTCTACTATGAACCCTGCGGCCAAAAGCCTGGCCACTTCTTCTCCTATAGCCTTGCGCCTCTCCTCGTTGAAGCGGCGCAGATACTGCTTGACCGGTTTAATCTTCGGATCAATATTTAATTTGTGCTCAACGAGTTCCCTCGGTATACCTGGCATGTCAGAAGGTTTCCATGCAAAGATATCCCGGTTCTCACGGATGAACTCGATGAGCGCGCTTTCCTATTTGGGATCAAGGTTAGCGCTGATAGTGAACTGCTTAGACGAATCTCCCGGCACAAAATCAACTTGCTTGGTCTCTTCTGCTGATTTAAACTTCAACGCCGGATCATGCTCGGTAGTTGGCTTCTTCAGTGGAGTCATATCTGCCGGATCAACATTATCTTTATAAAATTTCAACTCTTCTGTGGCACATACTGCTTCTACATAGGCTGCATCTCCTTCCTCACATTCCACTGCTATCTTGCGGCTTCCATGAACTGTGATCGTGCCCTTATGACCCGGCATTTTAAGCTGCAAATAAACATAACACGGCCTAGCCATGAACTTAGCATAAACCGTCCTTCCAAACAGAGCGTGATACGGACTTTTGATTTTGACGACTTCAAAAGTGATCATCTCTGATCTGGAATCATACTCATTCCCAAAGGTAACTTCCAAATCAATCTTTCCAACCGGATAAGCTGACTTACCTGGGACCACTCCATGAAACACTGTATTTGATTGCCTTAGCTTCTTATCCGTCAGACCCATACGACGGAAAGTCTCATAATACAAGATATTGATACTGCTACCACCGTCCATGAGAACTGTAGTGAATTTGTAGCCTCCGACCTGAGGTGCTACCACCAAGGCTAAATGGCCCGGATTATCCACCCGCATTGGGTGGTCTTCCCTGCTCCATACAATGGGTTGCTCTGACCAGCGAAGAAATTGCGGTGTCGCCGGTTCAACTGTATTAACAGCCCGCTTCAAAACCTTCTGGTCTCTCTTACACAGACTTGTGGTGAAGACATGATATTGCTCACTGCTCAATTCCTTCGGGTTACTCTAATATCCAGATTGCGGCTGTTGCTGCTGTTGATTTCCCTGACTATTATAATTCCCTTGGCTCTGCTGCTGATTACTCTGATTATTGTAACCACCCTGATGATGCGACTGATTGCCCTGGCCATTATAATTCCCTTGATTATTCTCATTACCTGCCCGGTTTTGATAACCATTGCTATTGCCCCTATATCCTGATCCGGAGTTGTTCCCCTGATGACCCGGACCATAAAATCCAGGACCTGGACCACCATTTGGGGGCCGATTATGAGGATTGAAACGGCCCGCCACTGCCTTCATAAGGGGTATGCACTCCCTCATGGTATGCTTTGCCGTTTTCCCTTTTGCGCTATCCTTTGGACAAGGCTGATCTAACTCTTGATCCCAGCTAAGAGTTCCTCCGCCGGTTTGTGAAGATGGATCTCCCAGGCTACGCTGAAAATCCCCTTGAACTTGAGTGTTGGCCACGAAGTCAGAGCCACCCTCTGCTTTCCGTTTGCCCAAAAAACTTGAGGTAGCCAGATTAATTGGCGCCGGTTTACCAGAATTGCTAACCTTCCCAGTCTTGTCTCCTTCCGCTTCTAGATACTTGGTATTATCAGAGTCTCCGTATTTCACCAGGGCACTCATGAGAGTTCCCATATCATTGCAGTCCCTTTTAAGCCGTCCGAGCTTTAACTTTAAAGATTCAAACCGGCAATTGTTCTCCAAAGTCACTATCGCCGTACTAGGATTAATACCTTCGAAGAGTGTAAAATCTCTGCTACTCTCCGTACCCAAGCTGCTGTAGACTCCTGCTCTCCTTGCACACAAGCTGCAAGATCCACCACTGACATTGGTTGTTTGCATGTATCTTTGAAGTTTTTGATAAACTGGCTGCGTAGTTCCCCCCATGACCCAATAGAGTTTGGGGGTAGAGCTTTCAGCCAGGTCCGGGCCGTGCCTTCGAGCATCATAGTAAAATATTTAGCACAAGCCGATTCATCCACGTCCAGCATCTCCATGGCCATCTCATAACTTTCAACCCAAGCTTCCGGAGCTAAATCGGCTGTGTAATTAGGTCCCTTGCGGGGCCCCTTGAAATCTTTAGGCAGCTTGACACCCCGTAAAGCGGGGACAAGACACTGCACCCCGAAGGAACTCGTCGTAACTCCTGTTTCTGCAGTGGCTGTGTGAACCGGCGTTGTTTCACTAGTAGAAAACAGGGCAACGGTCCCGGCCAGAAAATCGCATTAGTCCCGGTTCACTCACGAACCGGGACTAATATGAGCATTAGTCCCGGTTCGTGCGGCTAGGGCGACATGCAACCATTAGTCCCGGTTCTAATGGAACCTTTAGTCCCGGTTGAAGCCATAAACCGGGACTAAAGGGTGCGATGGCCTTTAGTCCTGGTTTGTGGCTCGAACCGGGACCAAAGGTCAGACCTTTAGTCCCGGTTGGAGCCACAAACCGGTACTAAAGGGGTTGAGGCTTTAGTTCCGGTCCATGGTTCCAACCGGGACTAAAGGTCTGACCTTTAGTCCCGGTTCGAGCCATGAACCGGTACTAAAGGGGTCCTGAATTTCAAAAAAGTGTAATGAAAACGTAAAACGGCTATAACTTTTGCATACGATGTTGAAAAAAAAACATATAATATATCAAAATGTAGGGAAAAAAATCTGCATCCGATTTCAACGGCCTTTGGCCTATTTCGACATTTTTAGAATCTTCAAATTCCAAAAGGGAAAAAAAATATGCTCAAATTTCAGTTTTTTTGAATTTTTGGTCAAACTGTGCTCAAACTACTTATTCAAGAAATATTATTGTTACTAAATAATTATTCAAGAATATTAGTGTTTCTAAATAATTATTTTAGTTTTTTTGAATTTTGGTCAAATCTGGTCAAACTGCGGTCAAACTACTTATTCAAGAAATATTAGTGTTATTAAATAATTAATGTATTTTACAATAATATTTTCTAATTCAAACAGTGCTTCGTACTCAACTTCAACTCCTTAGGGTTAATAGGATTGGCAGCAGAGTATTGTCAGGAAAACAACAAGTGCAGACTTGGAAACTAGGGGGAATAGAACTCGGAAGTTAAGCGTGCTCGGGCTGGAGCAGTGAGAGGATGGGTGACCTGCCGGGAAGTTAGACGATTTGAACTGGGTGATGATGGGTAGTTAGAGGATGGGGCCGGTTTCAAATAATTCAGATATTTGAAAATCAGGAAAAAAATAAAAAAAATAAAAAAATTTCAAAAAAAAATCCTTTAGTCCCGGTTGGTGTTACGAACCGGGACTAAAGGTCGAGCTCCAGAAACCAGCCACATGGAGCTCCTTTAGTCCCGGTTTGTAAGCAAACCGGGACTAAAGGGGAGGGCTTTATTACCGACCCCTTAGTCCCGGTTTAAGAACCGGGACTAAAGGCCCCTTACGAACCGGGACTAAAAGCCCGTTTTCTACTAGTGTTTGACGAACCTCCTCCCTAGCTCCTGATCTAACCCGGTTTATATCCGGAGCTGGTATCGCCGCACCTGCCGGATTATCCTGCCTGCGCTGATGCCTCCTGCGTTCACTGCTAGACACTTCTGGCTCCTCCCAATGCCTAGTATAACTTCGGCTGGGACGTGGTGTTGAATATAACCTTTCCCTGCTATGAGAATATGCTTGCTGCTATATCAACGCCGTATTAAGCAGCTCCTTGACCCTGCGCGCCTCCAATGCCACCGGGGACGTCTCCTCCACGGGTAAAGCGGCCAAACGTGCAGCAGCTGCAGCGATGTTATCCAAAGGGTTTGAATAATGACCTGGAGGGGTGGGAACGTAAGGTGCCGACGTGATCCGACGATCCCGCTC
The DNA here is from genome assembly GCA_902687465.1 of Secale cereale. Classification (NCBI taxonomy): domain Eukaryota; kingdom Viridiplantae; phylum Streptophyta; class Magnoliopsida; order Poales; family Poaceae; genus Secale; species Secale cereale. The sequence goes on from LR738711.1 coordinate 114,930,906, forward strand.
TGCGATGGGTTGCTGAACCGGCTCCTCCCTGGCTGGGGGTGCCCTCCGGTTTGAAGCCGGATTATTACTAGTCCCAGCCCCAGGTGTCCTGAACAGATTCGTTGCTTCATAAACCGGCGGTATCCGAGACTGGTACTTTCGTCCCCTTACTCCTTCCATAGAAGCTTGCTCCATCCTTAGGTGAAAAGCTCGATCATCCAGCTCCACTTGTCTTACCGCTATCATCTCTCTCTCTGCCTTCAGGTCTTCTTTTAACTGATCAATCCGGCCTTTCAACTGAAGGAGCTCTGCATCATGATGCGCCTTGTCTGCTGGAGCTACTGTTTCCACCGCTTTAGCCGTGAATTCATCCATCAAGGCGGATAGAACATCAGTAAGTGAGAGGGTCGTGCCGCTCCCTCTTACGCCAGCTTTAGCTGTCGTCCCGTTCACCGGAGGCTGTGAACCGGCCAAAAAGACCGCCACCCGGTTTGGCGGGTCGAAGGGGTCCGGAATACTGTTTCCATCGGACTCGCCCTTAGACCGGCCGTCCTGCAACTGATACAGAGATTCAGTTTCTCCGGATGAAGATTCGTCGTCGGAGTAGACAACTGTTGCACCATCGTATTCCGATCCGTCCTCGGTTCGAACTCCGTGGATTGCTCCAATGAACACGTGCTTCACGGCGGGCTGAATCCGGGCCGATCTCGCACGCTGAGCCGGCTCGACGATGTTGGGGAAGACGTCCGGCTCAGGTCCCGGTTCACCGATTTTGCCAATGAAGACTTGTATGCCGCCGAAGGGAACCCGGTACCCGTATTCGATTGAATCGGCCTCCGGTCCCCAACCTGCATCGTCGATGTAGATCCGGCCGCGGCGACTCTTGGTCATCCGTGCGACTGCGTAACCCTTGAGCCCCTCAAAGGTGCCCTTCAAGAACTCGAAACCATCGTGCGGAGGCCCCACGGTGGGCGCCAACTGTCGTGGAAATAGCACGGCAGATGTCCGGTTTAGCGGACTTGAAGATGGAACCATCGCACAGGTTAGCTTGAAGGGGTTCATAGCACACAAAGGACACAGAGGATTATACTAGTTCGGCCCCTTCGATGAAGGTAAAAGCCTACGTCTAGTTGGTTTGGTACTGCTCGGGCGTCGGATTACACGGAGCGGATTCGCTTGCCTGTGTCTCGACGGGTTGATTGTTGCTTGTCCCTGAACCGTCGCCGGGTCGTCCCTTTATATAGAGGGTACGCTTGGTACGGTTTACAGAGTCCCGTGGCCGGCTCATACTTGTGTCCGCCTCGGTCTCTGTCTTTTCTTCCTTATCTCTCAAGTTACATCGCTTGGCGGTTTACAAACCTTAATTCTACATATGGGCCCTAAGATCTCATGGGCCGTAGCTTTTACTAAATATTACAATCAGGTATAATATAATAAAGCCGGTTTACAATAGTCGGTTTATACCTGTTAGTCATATCCCTGACATACTGTCAGCCTTAGAACCACGACAGTTGGCGCCCACCGTGGGGCAGGGTGTCTTAGCGACTTCTGGTGAGGTTGCAAACTATTCTCCGACCTCCTTAATCATGGTTTCCGGCGGTGGTCTGGCGTTGGGACGCGAGATCCGACTCGGCGCGCTCGTCTTCATCGCCGACGACTCCGCTTGGCTCCAGGAGGCCCCCCTCGACGTCGAGGCGCTGCCCGACCGCATGGCCGCGCACTTCCATGCCAGCACTTGCGGCGTCCTTCCCTCGCAGCCGTCGACTCGGTACCTACCGGCTCCTTCCTTATCTGTCATCCCCACTGGACGCCGCCACAAGCGGTCCGGTCGCTTGCGGCTCCAGCGATGGGTGAAACACGCGGTGGCCCGCGAAGCGGCCACCCCTCAAGTTGCGGCCATAAAGCCCGACGAATACCTCTACGGGCCAGTCGATCGAGCCCACAGATTCGATTTCCGAGTGCGGGAGCAGCGACCCCGCAGCTGAAGTCCTCATGGTCGACTCACATCGCAGTCCGCCAGGATACCCTCATGGTTGTGACAGCGGCAGCGGCAACGGTCAGTCATTTGACCACGATGGGTACATTCCCCAACCCCTTACTGCCGAGCAGAGGGATGAGCTATGCTGCCACAATGACGACGCACTTTTCACCCCTATCGTGGGAGACACTCCAGAGGCTCGGGACCTGGAAGCCAAGCGCCTAGCCACAGTGGCTGAGCGCGCGCATCTGGAGAATATCCAGCGCGCACTCGACGAACGGGCCCGCCGACTGGTTCCCGAATCCAGTCGACGGCCACGACAGTTGTTCCCACACAAGACTCAGGTGTTCCGGACGCCTGTCTAGAACCTTGAAGCCGCGGCTCGCATTGCAGATTCCATTCAGCCATCTCAGTCGGAGGCTGGGAGAGGACTACAGCAGTGTGACGCCCGAAGACCGACGTCCCAGAAGATCCCAGAAGATTCCAGAAGATTCTAGATGTTTCGGGTTGCCCGTGTGTTTCATTTGTGCTTGTGTTATTTATTTTTGCATTGCATCATGTCATCACGCCATCATGTCATATTTAATTTGCATCTCAACCTAAATAAATTGTGTGGACCTTCGGTCCATTTAAATCGAGGGAAGAAGGTCTTCTCTTTATAACATATAAAAGCCTCCTAATAATTATGGAGCTATATTAATAAATATTCCATTCTTGGAATTAAGCATAACACACTTGCATATTTCCCCATGCTTTTCCTACTTCGAGTTCCCTTCAAAAACCTCCCAATATTTCTTTTCCCTTGTTTTGAGGTTCCTCCAAAAATTCGAACATTTTTGGACACTTCTATAATCAAGTCTTAGTTCAAAACTATTTGAATTAAATTCAAATATGTTTGAATTATTTTCCGATCATGCCTTTTTCTATTTTCTCAGACCGTGCTCATTTCTATGAGCCCGAGAAAATTAGTCCCTTGTCCTAGTCCTTCCCTAGCCACCTCCTTTCTTTTCTTTCTTCTTGTGGTATTCTGTTTAATTTGGAAAACATCAGCAGGAGAGAGCCCAGCAGCTCCCAGCCGCCTGGCCCATCAGCCTTCCCCCCCAGCCGGCCCAGGCCTCCCTCTAGGCCCAAGCCCACCAGACCGACCCCCCTAACCCTAGCCCGCACTTCACTCCTCCCTCTGGATCCCTCAGCGCCGCCGCCGCTTTCAGCCTCGCTCGCCCGACCCCCTTTCCCTCGCTCGCTGGCCCTCTTCTCCTCGCTCTCCCCTCGTCCCTCGACCCCGCACCCCGTTTCCCTCTTTCCCCTCGATCCCCAAGCCAGCGCTCGCTACCTCGCACGTCGCCTGCCATGGCACCCAGCTCGCCCGAGCCCTCCTCCTACCCGCGATGTCTCCCTGCCGCGCCGCCCGGCCGGCCAGGAGCCTGTTCCGCCTCGCAAGCTCCTACCGCGCCGTCCGGTCTCTCTTCCCTAGCAGGCCATCGTCCTCGCCGTGGCCTCACCTCCTGGCGCGACCTCCCTCCGTCTCCAGCGGCCAGGAGCCCCGGGCGCCCGTCTCCAGGAGCTGCAGCAGCACCGTAGCGGCCGGCCAGGCCCTCGCCTCCATGCCGCAGCCCCCTCCTCTACAGCCCGCACCAGCACGCCGTGGCCTCCCTCCGTCCGCGCCCGGCCCCTGTCTCCTCGCCGGTCAGGAGCTGCAGCCACTTCCCTCCTCCTCTTCACGCCAAGGCCGAGCCCCTCTTTGCCATGCTGCTGCCAGGCCTCGTCCCGCCTCTGCTCCGAGCGGATGGACGAGAGGCCCCGTCCTCCAACCGCTGCCTCCTTCTGTCGGGAGCAGCCCAAGGAGCTGCAACCACCTCGCCAAGTTGCCGCTGCCGAGTGCCTCCAAGACCGCCGCCTGCTTCGGCCTCGTGTTTGTTTATTTTGTCCAGCAAGTACCCACGGGACAGCAAGTACATCTACGAATGGAACGAGTACATCTACGGCCCCGAACACCTACGAACCGTGAACGAGTACCGCGACATCGACGAGGACCGTCAAGTTCATCTTCGAAACAAGTACCGCTATGATCAGCGACTCAACAAGTACCACGACGACCATCGCTTGCCAAGTTCGACTACCGTCGCCGAAACGTCAAGTACCACTACCTTCGAAAGAAACGAGTACCCCTACTGATGCAACAAGTACCTCGACGACATGTACAACTACGACTCGAGACGAGACCGGCAAGACCGAACGGCTACGATGGCGAGTACCTCTCCGATGAACGTGAACAGCTACATGGCGATGCGACAAGTACCCCTACGGAACGTGTACCACTACCGTCGACCCGAAGATGTCCGACGCCGCAAGTACCACGACACGATATCGGAACCACTACTTCCTCTACGACTCGCGAGAACGACTCCTTCCTCTACGATCTCGAACTGTCCCGAAACGAGTGTTTCAAAGGTATAACCCAAGACGATGACCCGTGGATGAATGTTGTGGTTGTGTGAAATGTTTCCCGTGTGTGCTTCGTGCCCGTGTCGCCTTTTGTCATGTTCCTCGGTTGCCTCGTCACCGACTCGTGGGAACCCGGTAACGGGATCGCCCCACCTTTCATCTCGTTTGACTCGCTCACGCCATCTTTCCTTTTGCACCGGACTCTCAACGAGTTACCGGAACCGAGTTGTTGCCTTTGCATCATTTCGGATCGTTGCCGTGGCACTCTTTTTCATTCCACCACGGTGACAATACTTCATATCATCTTCTTGTTAACCTTTTAATAAAATTGCATAAACTTGATCATGTCATCCGCATCATGATAACTACATTAAATGTGTTAATTGTTGTTGCTTTAATAATTACTAAATATGTTCATGGGGATTTTCCGGATATGTTGTTGTTATTTCCAGCCCCATTTAAAATGTCTTAATAGTGTAGTTTTATTATGCTTCACCTCTTGCCATGTTAACAAACATTTAATCTTGTCTTGTAAATAACCGAGAGTCAATTAAATAATTAAATGTGGTGTTTCGTCAATATGCAACTCGTTGCATATTGAGCTCCACTTAAATTGTAGTGTTGTTTGTGCACTTTGCCATGCCATGCATATTTAAACCGGACATGCATCATACTTGGATGTGCATCGTATGCCATGTTTATGTTTGTGTGTTTACTGTGTTGTTTGCTTCTTTCCGGTTGCTTCTCTTGTTAGCTTCGGTTTCGTTCCGGAGTTGTGAGGCTTCTTCTTCGTCTACTTCATGGATCTTGTTCTTCTCCCTTGCGGAATCCCAGGCAATATGATCATACCCTTGGATACCTTTACTACCATTGCCATGCTTAGTTGTCTCGATGCTATCGTTACATGTCGCGCTACCCATCTTTTATGTCAGCCTCTCCTTGTTGCCATGAAACCTCTAACATTTGAAACCTTCCTAGCAAAACCACTGTTTGGCTATGTTACCCGCTTGCTCAGCCCCTTTTATAGCGTTGTTAGTTGCAGGTGAACATGAAGTTCGTTCCAGGAGGGAACTTGTTGTTGGTATATCACAATATCTACAATTATTATTTAACACACCTATATAATGGGCATGGGTGGAAGGCTTGGCCTTTTGCTCGGTGATTTGTTCCACTCATGCCACCTTAGGCGCCGATAAACCGGCATTATGTTCCTTGATTTTGAGTTCCTTACACGATGGGTGAAATGGGGACCCCTTGACAGTTCGACTTTGAATAAAACTCCTCCAGCAAGGCCCAACATTGGTTTTTAATTTGCTCATAATAACAACTTATTTGTTTAATTAAATTGCATAGGGAGTTAGCGCTACCCGAGGATTCTTAATTCTACAGAGCAGGGGGGGCCAGTGCTGATGGTGTTGGTCCCAAACTAGATCCACTTGCGGATACCACCCAGTTCGCTGGGATCTTCGGTATCTGTACGTACTGCTCATCCGGACGTGGCCTGAGACGAGATACGCGTGGGTACTATCAGGGTGTCGGCACGCCGGGAGGTCTTGCTGGACTTGTTTTACCATTGTCGAAATGACTTGTGCTACCGGGATGCCGAGCCTGATCGGATTTTTCCCTAAGATAAGGGGTGATGATATTATATTTATCACTTCAGCTAATCGTGAGAGCTTGTGATGGGCTAAGTTGGAACACCCCTGCAGGGTTATGATCTTTCGAAAGCCGTGCCCGCGGTTATGTGGCAGATTGGAGCTTGTTAATGTCCGGTTGTAGAAAACTTGACAGAGGATCCGAAGTAAAACAGACAACGGTGTGAGTAACCGTGACTGTCTCTTTTCACTTTGAGAAGAGAACACGGTGGGGTTATGTTTGACCGTATGTGGTTCAGGATCTTTAGCGATCACCTTTTGCGACCGTTTGCATAGATGCTCATCTTATTCTTGTAGTCGTAAGTTAGCCACCATATTATGCTTAGCCGCTGCTGCAACCTCACCACTTTACCTCTTCCTACCCCTAAAGCTTTGCTAGTCTTGTTACCCATGGTTATGGGATTGCTGAGTCCTCGAGGCTCACAGATACTACAACACCAGATGCAGGTTCAGCCGAGTTTGAAGCAGGAGCTGGTTCAAGTTCTTCACTGGGAGCTCGATGAAGAGTTGGCCGTTTGCTTGTGACGTTTTCGACGATCAGTAGTGGTTTCTACTAGGATTCGATCCTGACCTGTGGCTTTATGTTGTTTTGGTATCTTTCTTTTGGATCTTCATCCGTAGTCGGGTTGTGATGTTGTGAATGATGTTTGCTTATGTAATGTATTGTGTGAAGTGGCGAGTGTAAGCCAACTATCTCCTTTTGCAATTTAATCCCTCTTTTACATGAGTCGTGCAAAGATACCAAACTTGAGATCATTCTAGGATGGGCTTATACCTTTAAGTCGTGCCTCGACACGTAGGAGGTATAGTCCCATCCTGGGCATTACAAGTTGGTATCAGATCCTTCTCCGACCTAGAAGCCCCCACTGATTGATCGAATCGTTGACGGTTGAGTCTAGGCACACACTGAAAAACTTTTGAGTCCTATATTATATCGGAGAGTAGGATTTCTGTTTGCTTCTCATCTCTTTTCTCTCTGGTGAGGACTCCTGACGATTACTCTTATCTCTTCTACTCTCAAAAATTGCACCAATTTTTTTTAGGATCTCGCGAGTATTGTTTGGATTGTTTCGATGTCTTTGTGACGAGAACATTGTTCTCGATGCCTCCTGTCATTAGGGGTTGTGGCAGTGTCCCGGGGAGTTGAGCTCCGAGGTGTTGTCGTCCCAAATCCATCGAGGCAGTACTAGAATACTTAAGACGGCCGACATCGAAAACTCTCCTATGCGGTTAGTGGCAAGATAACCCCGACATCACCCAGTACTGGGGAGGTAGTTCGGGAGTATTGCCATAGCTTGCTATAGTGGATGCTTTTCGAAGGTCCCAGGTAAACAGTTTCCGAGAAAGACTAGTTATGTGTTGAAGGATGGATACAGCTGGATGTAGGATTAGAGTTGAGTGCGCGGTGCTTCCCCTGTATCCCCAACACCTGATTGCATAACTGGAAACTTTCGGAAATTAATAGGTGGGTTCATCTAGTAGTTCTAGGCATTCTTCCAACGGATGCACGATATGAAGTTCGGGGTTCTACATTGAGTGAAGTAGTTTTATGGACTTGTTCCGATCGAGAGTTGCATCTTAAAGGGTCCTTGGCTATGCTGATCCGGGGATTGCAAAACCCTTTTGTAACACGTTCCATGAGCTTTCAGCACGAAGATGTGGAATGAAGCTTCTATCTTGTATTTGTTCTATCTGTTCCTTGTTCCTTTTTATTTAACTTTTCTTCTTCCAAGTGGCTTCTCATCAAGTTGATGTACCTACGGAATTCATTCGTTCAATTCTCTGTTCGATAGATATGTTGCAACATAATCTTCTTCATAAACATATCTATCTGTTGTTTTGTTTTGATTCTGGTATTCGAGTTGCTTCGATGTCAAATGTTGATTCCATACCTTTCCTAATCGGTATTCTCATATTTCTATGGGAGTGCTAATTCTTCTTGACCATCGAGTTTTCATGTTAATCCTTTTCAACCGGTGTGCCTTCTCTTCAAGTTATTCCATACGGACGCCGTTGAGAAATCTGACGTTTTGTCTGTTTCATTCATCCCATATTGTCTTTGTTTTCCCCGCCCTCCCACCCTTCTTCTTATTGGAGTCAGAAATTCTAAATGAAGTATCCATTTTATTCACGTGATATTTCTTCATTCTTTTCCTTTAATGTTCTTATCCGGTGATTTATCGTGAAGATGCTCAAGAGCTTCAAGTTCATCATTCTTTTGTTCTCAAATTCTGCCGGTGGATGTAATTCAAGATTTCGGTGTTGATCTTATCCTTTTTCCTCATTTCACAATGCTTTCTTATTCCGGTGCACCAATTAATCATTCTCCTCTTGCTATTCATATCCGGAGTGCTCAAGATTCATAATTCCATTCTTAATCCGTTCAAGCTATTCTGAGGATTGTCATCTTATCCAAGCCATTTAATTCAACCGGTGCAATATCTCTCAAGCAATCTTTTCCAATGGTGATTTCTTTTGAGTGGGCCCTAACCCACAGGTCTTTTTCCAGGATCTTACCTGACTCTTCTAATTTTCTGGAGTTATACTCAAATTCTTTTAAAGTGTGACGTAAGAATGATTCCCATCAGTCACAGTCCTTCTCCAGGTCCGCTTTCAAATTCTTTTTCATCATGGGTTCAACCTTTCTAATTCTTCATTCCGGAGTGCTCAACAATTCTTATGGCATTTCTCGCCTTCACTATCAACAATTGAAGACTGGAGAAAAGTTTCTCTTAAATTTTGACCCGTTCTCTTGATGAGTTGTGATTCTAGCTTCATGCCATCCTCATTATTGTTCAGATTGTGAGGAATTATTTTCATACCCGTCCGAAGCTTTTCATGAATTCTTTTCTTTGTGATCCTCCGAAGGCCATCATTTCAGAATAATTCTTCGTTCTCAGTTCTCAGCTTCGTCCTCCAAATATTCTTCATTGATGCCTCTTCGTTCGTCTCCATATTCTTACGGTGGTTCATTCAAGTTTACTCTTCCTTGTTATCGTATTAATTCACTCGTTCTTTCCACAATCCTACCGGTCGTTCGTTGAAGATTTACCCAAGGTTGTGCTAGATCTCTCTTTAATTCTTTCCAACGAGAATAAGTAGTATGCCAAATCCGTTTCTTGTCATCAATTTAAATTGGTGAAGGATATGCATAACATAAACCTTATTCTAGTTTCTTCCAAGAGGGTAATCCCTTCCTTCGGAGCTTGTTCATCATATCATATTCTCGGTTCTAAGTTGTTCATCTTGTTTCCCGGAGCTCCAAGCTATTTCAATGATATCATTTCAACTTCATCTAATTCATCGCAGGCCTTGAATTTTATTCTTTTCGTCTTTCACTTCTCATCCCTTTTGTTACCGGAGTTCTCATGGTGGTTCATCATGTTTTAATTCATCCTCGAAGTTTTCATCAAGATTCTTGTTGGAGCTCAAGCATTCTTCATCTTGCTTTCCTATTGCAATCCGTTCTACCTTATCTTTTTAGATGGTGTTATGTCATTTTGACAATTTCCCTTCATGTTTCATGATTCACAAGTTGTCAGGTATGAGATATTTAAACCCATCATTTTCTTTGTTCAGGAGATCTTTCCAACCCTTCAATTTATTCGTTGGAGTTATCTTGGGTTATAATTCACCTAAAAGCTTTCCCTAAGGATTTTGCTATTGTGGTGCTTATAAATGACCCAAGTTCTTCATTATCCTTCCGGTGAAATAAGTTTTTCATCTCCTTGTTGATTTCAATCCAGTTAATGTTTCCGTCAGTGGCTGGTTGTCACCTCATAATTTTGAGATGTTTTCCATAAGCCCACATCAAGCTTATTCGTTTTCGTTGTTGATCTTTCCAACAATTATGTTCAACCCTTCTTCGTAAGGATGCTCTTTCAAATTCAATTTTGAGAGAAGTTGTCATTTTTCTTCTCCATTCTTTTCTTTCATTGATCTATATTCTATTCTTTCATTCCGGAGGCATTGTGTTATTGCTCTGTTCGTCCCATCATCTCGTTTTTTTTTATCAAGATCATATTTTCCCTTGCTTATCATTTAACCGGAGTGTTGTATTCTCCACTCTATTTCTCTCATCTTACCAAGTTTTACCTCTCTTTTCAACCGGAGTGCTGTCTGAAATCTTTCTTAACCTTGTGCCATTCTTTTAATTGTTTCGGAGGCAATATGTTGCTGTTTTCATCAAGTATCATCTCAACTTGCCAAGTTCTTGTCCAATTCCTTCCATTTTCAGACGGAGTGCTGTCCAAATTATTTCATTCTTATTCCTTCTCAATCTTGGTTAACCGGAGTGGTTTTGAAATTCTTTCGTCATCCGTGAGCTCTTGTTTCATGTCTTTCAACCTTAAGGGTTCTCATAATGCTCCGTGTTACTCTTTTCTAACGGAGTATTTTCATATTCGTTTATCTCCGTTGTATTCTTCTTTCATTTTGTTCAACCTCTCAAGGTTCTTGGTTTCACTCGTCTGTCGAAGAAGCAACTTTGTTTTACCTCTTCTTTTTCGTTTTTACCCGGTGATATCTCTAGGATCTCGGGTCGAGATCCTCTGTTAGTGTGGGAGAGTTGTGACGCCCGAAGACCGACGTCCCAGAAGATCCCAGAAGATTCCAGAAGATTCCAGATGTTCCGGGTTGCCCGTGTGTTTCATTTGTGCTTGTGTTATTTATTTTTGCATTGCATCATGTCATCATGCCTTCATGTCATATTTAATTTGCATCTCAACCTAAATAAATTGTGTGGACCTTCGGTCCATTTAAATCGAGGGAAGAAGGTCTTCTCTTTATAACATATAAAAGCCTCCTAATAATTATGGAGCTATATTAATAAATATTCCATTCTTGGAATTAAGCATAACACACTTGCATATTTCCCCATGCTTTTCCTACTTCGAGTTCCCTTCAAAAACCTCCCAATATTTCTTTTCCCATGTTTCGAGGTTCCTCCAAAAATTCGAACATTTTTGGACACTTCTATAATCAAGTCTTAGTTCAAAACTATTTGAATTAAATTCAAATATGTTTGAATTATTTTCCGATCATGCCTTTTTCTATTTTCTCAGACCGTGCTCATTTTTATGAGCCCGAGAAAATTAGTCCCTTGTCCTAGTTCTTCCCTAGCCACCTCCTTTCTTTTCTTTCTTCTTGTGGTATTCTGTTTAATTTGGAAAACATCAGCAGGAGAGAGCCCAGCAGCTCCCAGCCGCCTGGCCCATCAGCCTTCCCCCCCAGCCGGCCCAGGCCTCCCTCTAGGCCCAAGTCCACCAGACCGACCCCCCTAACCCTAGCCCGCACTTCACTCCTCCCTCTGGATCCCTCAGCGCCGCCGCCGCTTTCAGCCTCGCTCGCCCGACCCCCGTTCCCTCGCTCGCTGGCCCTCTTCTCCTCGCTCTCCCCTCGTCCCTCGACCCCGCACCCCGTTTCCCTCTTTCCCCTCGATCCCCAAGCCAGCGCTCGCTACCTCGCCCGCCGCCTGCCATGGCACCCAGCTCGCCCGAGCCCTCCTCCTACCCGCGATTATGTCTCCTTGCCGCGCCGCCCGGCCGGCCAGGAGCCTGTTCCGCCTCGCAAGCTCCTACCGCGTCGTCCGGTCGCTCTTCCCTCGCAGGCCGTCGTCCTCGCCGTGGCCTCACCTCCTGGCACGACCTCCCTCCGTCTCCAGTGGCCAGGAGCCCCAGGCGCCCGTCTCCAGGAGCTGCAGCAGCACCGCAGCGGCCGGCCAGGCCCTCGCCTCCATGCCGCGGCCCCCTCCTCTACAGCCCGCACCATCACGCCGTGGCCTCCCTCCGTCCGCGCCCGGCCCCTGTCTCCTCGCCGGTCAGGAGCTACAGCCACTTCCCTCCTCCTCGTCACGCCAAGGCCGAGCCCCTCTTCGCCAAGCTGCTGCCAGGCCTCGTCCCGCCTCTGCTCCGAGCGGATGGACGAGAGGCCCCGTCCTCCAACCGCTGCCTCCTTCTGTCGGGAGTAGCCCAAGGAGCTGCAACCACCTCGCCAAGTTGCCGCTGCCGAGCGCCTCCAAGACCGCCGCCTGCTTCGGCCTCGTGTTTGTTTATTTTGTCCAGCAAGTACCCACGGGACAGCAAGTACATCTACGAATGGAACGAGTACATCTACGGCCCCGAACGCCTACGAACCGTGAACGAGTACCGCGAGATCGACGAGGACCGTCAATTTAATCTTCGAAACAAGTACCGCTACGATCGGCGACTCAACAAGTACCACGACGACCATCGCTTGCCAAGTTCGACTACCGTCGCCGAAACGTCAAGTACCACTACCTTCGAAAGAAACGAGTACCCCTACCGATGCGACAAGTACCTCGACGACATGTACAACTACGACTCGAGACGAGACCGGCAAGACCGAACGGCTACGATGGCGAGTACCTCTCCGATGAACGTGAACAACTACATGGCGATGCGACAAGTACCCCTACGGAACGTGTACCACTACCGTCGACCCGAAGATGTCCGACGCCACAAGTACCACGACACGATATCGGAACCACTACTTCCTCTACGACTCGCGAGAACGACTCCTTCCTCTACGATCTCAAACCGTCCCGAAACGAGTGTTTCGAAGGTATAACCCGAGACAATGACCCGTGCATGAATGTTGTGGTTGTATGAAATGTTTCCCGTGTGTGCTTCGTGCCCGTGTCGCCTTTTGTCATGTTCCTCGGTTGCCTCGTCACCGACTCGTGGGAACCCGGTAACGGGATCGCCCCACCTTTCATCTCGTTTGACTCGCTCACGCCATCTTTCCTTTTGCACCGGACTCTCAACGAGTTACCGGAACCGAGTTGTTGCCTTTGCATCATTTCGGATCATTGCCGTGGCACTCTTTTTCATTCCACCACGGTGACAATACTTCATATCATCTTCTTGTTAACCTTATAATAAAATTGCATAAACTTGATCATGTCATCCGCATCATGATAACTACATTAAATGTGTTAATTGTTGTTGCTTTAATAATTACTAAATATGCTCATGGGGATTTTCCGGATATGTTGTTGTTATTTCCGGCCCCATTTAAAATGTCTTAATAGTGTAGTTTTATTATGCTTCACCTCTTGCCATGTTAACAAACATTTAATCTTGTCTTGTAAATAACCGAGAGTCAATTAAATAATTAAATGTGGTGTTTCGTCAATATGCAACTCGTTGCATATTGAGCTCCACTTAAATTGTAGTGTTGTTTGTGCACTTTGCCATGCCATGCATATTTAAACCGGACATGCATCATACTTGGATGTGCATCGTATGCCATGTTTATGTTTGTGTGTTTACTGTGTTGTTTGCTTCTTTCCGGTTGCTTCTCTTGTTAGCTTCGGTTTCGTTCCGGAGTTGTGAGGCTTCTTCTTCGTCTACTTCATGGATCTTGTTCTTCTCCCTTGCGGAATCCCAGGCAAGATGATCATACCCTTGGATACCTTTACTACCATTGCCATGCTTAGTTGTCTCGATGCTATCGTTACATGTCGCGCTACCCATCTTTTATGTTCGCCTCTCCTTGTTGCCATGAAACCTCTAACATTTGAAACCTTCCTAGCAAAACCACTGTTTGGCTATGTTACCCGCTTGCTCAGCCCCTCTTATAGCGTTGTTAGTTGCAGGTGAAGATGAAGTTCGTTCCAGGAGGGAACTTGTTGCTGGTATATCACAATATCTATAATTATTATTTAACACACCTATATACTGGGCATGGGTGGAAGTCTTGGCCTTTTGCTCGGTGTTTTGTTCCACTCATGCCACCTTAGGCGCCGATAAACCGGCATTATGTTCCTTGATTTTGCGTTCCCTACACGATGGGTGAAATGGGGACCCCTTGACAGTTTGACTTTGAATAAAACTCCTCCAGCAAGGCCCAACATTGGTTTTTAATTTGCTCATAATAACAGTTTATTTGTTTAATTAAATTGCATAGGGAGTTAGCGCTACCCGAGGATTCTTAATTCTACATAGCAGGGGGGGCCAGTGCTGATGGTGTTGGTCCCAAACTAGAGCCACTTGCGGATACCACCCAGTTCGCTGGGATCTTCGGTATCTGTACGTACTGCTCATCCGGACGTGGCCTGAAACGAGATACGCGCGGCTACTATCAGGGTGTCGGCACGCCGGGAGGTCTTGCTGGACTTGTTTTACCATTGTCGAAATGACTTGTGCTACCGGGATGCCGAGCCTGATTGGATTTTTCCCTAAGATAAGGGGTGATGATATTATATTTATCACTTCAGCTAATCGTGAGAGCTTGTGATGGGCTAAGTTGGAACACCCCTGCAGGGTTATGATCTTTCGAAAGCCGTGCCCGCGGTTATGTGGCAGATTGGAGCTTGTTAATGTCCGGTTGTAGAAAACTTGACAGAGGATCCGAAGTAAAACACACAACGGTGTGAGTAACCGTGACTGTCTCTTTTCACTTTGAGGAGAGAACACGGTGGGGTTATGTTTGACCGTATGTAGTTCAGGATCTTTAGCGATCACCTTTTGCGACCGTTTGCGTAGATGCTCATCTTATTCTTGTAGTCGTAAGTTAGCCACCATATTATGCTTAGCCGCTGCTGCAACCTCACCACTTTACCTCTTCCTACCTCTAAAGCTTTGCTAGTCTTGTTACCCATGGTTATGGGATTGCTGAGTCCTCGAGGCTCACAGATACTACAACACCAGATGCAGGTTCAGCCGAGTTTGAAGCAGGAGCTGGTTCAAGTTCTTCACTGGGAGCTCGATGAAGAGTTGGCCGTTTGCTTGTGACGTTTTCGACGATCGGTAGTGGTTTCTACTAGGATTCGATCCTGACCTGTGGCTTTATGTTGTTTTGGTATCTTTCTTTTGGATCTTCACCCATAGTCGGGTTGTGATGTTGTGAATGATGTTTGTTTATGTAATGTATTGTGTGAAGTGGCGGGTGTAAGCCAACTATCTCCTTTTGCAATTTAATCCCTCTTTTACATGAGTCGTGCAAAGATACCAAACTTGAGATCATTCTAGGATGGGCTTATACCTTTAAGTCGTGCCTCGACACGTAGGAGGTATAGTCCCATCCTGGGCATTACAAGCAGATCCGGGCGCTGCTCCGGACAGCCGGAGAGCACAACGCGGCCGTCTCCCAGTCATGCAACAGGATTCATAGTAGATCGGTGGCAGCGGACACTGTTTGGTCAGCTCACAGTCCAAGATCGCCCCCGAGGCGTCAGGACCGTGGTCCCCGTCAAGACCGGCATCTGGGTCAGAATGATGAGCAGTATGATCGTCGACCCGGCCACCACGACCACCGTCGAGTGCCTACGCCTCCTCCTGGAAGCAGATCGAACTCACCTAGTGTCGGTGTATTTGGATCGACACCTATGGGATCACAGGAATCCCTACTACGGTTGCGGGGCGCGGGGTTGAGAGAAGAGCGGATCTAGCAGTCAGGACAGGGTTCCTTTACCCAGGTTCGGGCCGCAAAGATGCGTAAGACCCTACTCCTGCTTTGGTGGATTATATGTTGGTGTTCTTCAGCTAGCGAGGAGCTCCAAGAGAGTCGTGAGGAGTTCTAAAAAGCCAAATCCTCCTCCTGGTCGCCTCGGGCCTCCTTTTATAGGGAAAAGGGGTCGCCACAGTGGCACACAGGAGGTGGAAAGGGTACAGTGATGCGAGGTTATCCCTCGCATTATAGGATAAGGCGCATTTAATGCGCTCAGCTTAGGTGTCCTTGCTTTATCGGGGACGAGGGGAGATGGTTGTCTTGTCCGTCGCCGCCTCTCCTCGTGTTGACACGCGCCCTGGCCAGTAGTGCCTGAGGTGCCATGTAGGCAGACAGGCAGCTGAGGTGGCGCAACGGCGGGTCTCCACGAAGATCTGTGGGTTGCCACGCAGGAGCCTGTCCAGCTGGTTGGGTCGACAGCTGCGTGGGTCGGTGGAAACCCGGTTGGTGCGGGCCTGACGGTGGCCCCGCGGTTGTCCTTGGCAAGGGCCTTACCGGGGCTCCGGCAACGGTCCTGTCGTGGCGCCTGCTGTCATCCCCAGCAAGGTGCTTGCCGGAGGCCTTGTGGTTCTCCTTGGCTGGAATCCCGCCAAGGGTCGTTGTCTTCTTAACTTGTATCTGATCTTGAATGTCTTCACAAAGATCTGCATGCCAGCATGGGGATATCTCCCGAATCCTCGCCCCATGGGGGCGGTGGACTCAAGGGTGATCCGCTCCGTAGGCGTGGGGCGAGCTGCCGCGGCAAGGGTCTTGTCGGGGCTGCCAGAGCTAGCCCCGGCAAGGACCTTGCCGGGGAGAGCCGCTTCGTCCCTTTGCTCTTTGTGGTCTTGTTCTTGGCGTTGATCCAGTCTCCATCAAGCTTTGGTCTTACCCCGGCTCACCTCCCTTGCCATGCTTGGTGTGGTGGTGCTCGTGGCTCAGACTGCCCGTGCACAGTCATAGGGGTACAAAAAGTGTACCCCTCTTTTTGTACACCGACAGGAGCCCCCGGGCCTGGGCCACACATAAACGTGACACGTTGTTGGGCCAGGCCCAGAACGGTGCGCGGGCAGGCGGGGCGGTTTTCACCATGGTAAAATTTTCCGCGCGCTGCGCCTCTCACGACCCGCGCGCGCGTCGCGGGGTGGAGGGGCATGCGTGACGTGGGCGGCATGCGTGGGGCGGTTTCCGGAGGCATGCGTCACGTTGCAGTAAATGCGAAAGGAGGCGGCTCGTGTTTTCCCCCATAAAAACAGAATAACCGCGAGCGCGCTGCTCACTTCATCCGTTTTCCTCGCGCCTCTTCCAATCTCAGAGCCGTTGTTCCCTTTCTTCCTTCCGAAGCCTTCGCCGTCGCCTGTCTCCGTTGCTTCGCCATCTCCTTCCCTCAGCCCTCCCACTCAGCCGCTATGGCGTCCAAACCCACCAAGGGCAAAGGGGCGGCCAAAGGCGCCGGGCCTGTGGCACCACCGGAGGGCGCGTTTACGGGGGATCGGACGAAGGCCGCTTTCTTCATCTCGTCATCGGTTGATGTCTTCGAGCTCCGGGCCGCCTTCAAACCCCTTTGGGGGGCGGAGACGGGGGATCGGACGAAGGACTTGGGCCATCTGGCGACGCGCGTCGTTCCGGCCGCTTGCGCCCTGCCCGGCTCAAATCGGTACCCTTTCTTTGTTGATTACTTCTCTTGCGGGTTGTGTCCTCCCTTCTCCAATTTCTTCTGTGACGTCATGCACACCTTTGGCTTCCGCCTTTTGGATTTTACCCCAAATGCGGTGGCGTGCATGGATTTCTTCGCACATCTCTGCAAGGGCTCGTTGGAGTGCGGCCCAACACGGCGCTCTTCCGCCACTATTTCACCCCTCGGATCCAGCCGGGAGGCGCGGTCTCTGGATGCATCGCCTGGATTCTGACACCCAAGGTGGTGTACCCGGAGGGCGCCGTGAAGGAGAGGTGGGACGAATGGCGCGGCCGGTGGTGCTGGATTGAGGAGGACGAGCCGCCAACATTCTGCAGGGTCCGCTGGGCGCCGCCGGTCCGTGGCAGCGACTGGAGCGACGTCGACGCTGCCGACGGGAGGCTCACTGTTGCCTTCACCAGGATCAACCGGCTCGTCCAGGCTGGACTCACCCTCGAGATGATCGGGGCGGATTTCATTCGTCGTCGGATCGCTCCGCTGCACAAAAAGGGGAGGCCAGCCTGGCTCTTCAGGAACCCGGCCAATGTCATGCGGCTCCGCCCTGGCCTCGACCACAACCTCACAGTGATGGGACACACCCATTTCTGTCAGCGGCTCTTCCAGCTGGATGTGGGTCGCGATGGCGAGGTCGAGCGGACCGGCAAGGCTGCGAAGGCTGCCGCAAAGGCCGGCAAGGTCATCAAGGGGCAGTTCTTCAAGCTGCCAGCGGGAGTGGTCCCGTTGTGCAACAATTCGCGCCAGTCTGAGATCGTTGCCATGATGCCGGAGTGCGGCGCGCACGGCCCCGTCCCGAGCTGGAAGGATTCGGAGGACGAGGTCGTGCAGCAGTTCTTCGACACTCTGGTCGAGGTGTGCGTCAATCCTGACGCCGAGCGGTGGCTCGTCCGGGACACCACCACGGAGGAGCTGGACTACATCGCCGCCAGGGCGAGGGAGGCGCAGCTCATCAGGGAGGTCGGCAGCGCCGGAGGTATGGAGGACCAGGACGCCGCGGCTGCGGAGGAGGAGAAGTTTGCCCAGTGGGCGGCGGCTGCCGAAGAGGCTAGCAGCGCCAGCACTGGAGCTCCACTGGTTGAAGATGCGGCCGACGAGTCGTCGGAGGAGGAGGACGCGGCGGCTGGCCCGGCGCCAACCAGGGGAAGAGGGCGAGTCTTGCGGCGGGCCTGTTCTGGCGAGCCGGTCCGGCCTGGCAAGACTACGCAGCCTCAATTGGCCCTGGAGGGGTCCGGGCGTCTCACGAGGGCCACGGCGGCGAAGAGGTCGACGAAGGCCACCGAGAAGAAGAAAGCGGAACCTCCCTCTTCGTCGAGGCGCGCACAAGCTCCGCCCCCTTCTTCGCCTCCCCCGGCATACGCCGATTCGGAGGGCGACGCGGAGCTCCCCTTTGACCTTGGGCCCCTCAGCTCGAAGAGGAAGAGGAAAACGGCGGAGGAGGACGAGGAGATGGACGATGAGTAAGTATTCCATTCCTTATCATCATTTCCATCTCCCTAGATTATGCCACTCATCTTGATTTGTTTCTGCTTCTTTCAGGGACGCAGAGACGCTGGCCTAGAGGGTAAAGAGGGCCAAAGCTTCGGCGAGCAGCCAGCCCCCGGCTGGGGCTTCAAAGACACCACTAGTGGTGTTGAGCAGCTCCGACGGCAGCCCCCGGCACAGCCCCCAGCATAAGTCTACCAACCTCTTCTCACTCGACATGCAGTAGGCGTTGGATGCTAAAGGTGCTGACCTTGTCGGTTCTGTAGGACAGGAGCAGCAGCAGGAGGAGCCGCAGGGGGCTACTCCCAACACACCACCCCCATCGACCACGCCACCACGAGGGGCGTCCCCGGCAAGGGCACCAAGCATGGAGCCCACACGCATGGAGGAGGAGGGGGACTTGGGCGCTGGCGGCCCGGCCCCGGCGTCCGACGCCGGCGGGGAGGGAACTTCCGCTTCACAGCCTGGCGCTGGTGAGTCGTCTGTCTTTTGTCTTTACTTTTCCCTGGCGCTTCTTCTTGACTTCATTATCCCCATCACGGCCCAAGCCCCCCTTCAACAGATGCGGAGGACGTGGACGTCGTCATCAAGGAGGTTGTCGAGGAGGCCGCGGCGGAGGCCGACAAGATCACCGCCGAGGAGGCTGCCAAGGATGCCGTCGGGGCCGCCGTGGATAAGGCCGCTGAGGATGCCGCCGAGGGTGCCGGCGGTGGGCCTGCCGGGGAGGCCGGCAAGGCCACAGCCGAGGAAGAGGTGATTGATGATCAGCCTTCTTCCTCCGCGACCTCGGGCCCCGGCAGGTATCTGAAGGTGGGCGACAACCTCTTCGTCCATCTTGCCGGGGCGTCAAGCTCCCGGGCTCCTGCCGGAGAAGAAATCTTTAATGGTGAGGTGCTCGCTGTCGCCGGGCTCAAGGTCGTTGACGAACCGGGCGCCGGCGGTGACGGCTCTCCAGAAGGGCAGCTCTTCCGGGCCATGGGGGCCAACTTCCGGAAGCTCCAGGCGCTCTTCCGTGCCCGTCTAGACAAAGTTAAGTCCAGAACGGCAGCGGTGGACGACACGGAGGCGGACTTCCAGGCACGCGTCGCTGAGGCGCAAACCTGGTTCCACCAGTCCCGCGAGGAGTAGAGGGCCTTCCAGGAAGAACTAGCCAAGCGTAACGCGAAGCTCATCATGAAGATGGCCGACATTGAGAAGGCCCAGGAAGAGGCAGCGAACTTGGCTGCCGCGGCGAAGGCCGCCCGGAACCAGCATCAAGCTGCCCTCGATTCCCAGGAAGAAGACCTCTTCGCGCGTGAGGCGAAGCTTGCTGCAACGCTCCACGGCAAGCATGAGGAGCTCGAGGCTCCTGTCGAGCGACGGACTCGTGAGCTGGGGCAGAGGCACAAAGAGGCGCTCGATGCCTAGGCTCTGGCCCACGCCGGCAAGGTACAAGAGCTGGAGGTGGAATGGGACGGGCTGAAGGAGCAGGCCCTCAGGCTGTCCGACGAGAAGAACAGGCTCAACTGCGCCTTGATAGAGGTGCAGGAAGCGATCTTCAGCAGGACTGGGGAGCTCTCCGAGGCGCAAAACTCCATCAGAGATCTTAGGCAGAGGCTGGAGAATCTCGAGAAGATGTTGGCGGAGAGCTCTGCTCAGGAGGGGGCCTTGGCCAAGAGCCTGGAGGAGGAGAAGCAGCTGCGGGCAGACGAGGGCGCCTCCCTCCAAGAATACGTGGTGGAGGAGAACAGGTGGATCAGCCAGCTGGAGGACATCGCCGGCAGGGTTACCTCACAGTTGGCCCTCATGGGGATGCCAAACGTGAGGTATGCCCCTGAATGGAGCGGGTCCGTCAACGCCAAGCTGACCCTGTTCTTCGAGGGTGTCCTTAGTGCCTTGATTGATCTTCACTCCAACAGAACGGCCACGCTCGCCGGGGGGTCATGACCAAGGTCCTCACCAAGGTGGCGTTCTGGAACCCCGCCCTCGACTTCGAAGCCGCGATGGACAGCTTGCCGGAGGATGCCAACCTCACGGCGCTCAAGGAGCGCATCAAGCCCGTCATCAGCCGCATTGACGAAATCAAGAGGGTGGAGGGCCAGCGCCGGGATTAGGCATCCCGTTCTTCCTTGCCGCTGCAGGTTCATGACCAAGACAAATTTTATCTTTAGTTAGAACCGCAGCGATGGCGTGATGTAATATAGCTTTGAAATATCTTCAGAATCATGCATGTTATCTTCCTGTTTGCTGCCTCTTTGTGTGTCCACCCTACGTTAACTGGGTAGGCTTGCCGGCACGAAATACCCAAGGCGGCGTCTTGGGGACGGGTTCCCATTGGCCTGTCGGCTGAGCGTGCTGCCGGGTCCGCCACCTTGCCGTTCTTAACGCAGCCGCTCGAACTGTCGAGTTTGACTCGAGTCAGAGTCGAGAGCTTTGTCAATTGCGGAAGGCTACCCTACCGTTTCAAACGCAGCCATCTGAACTATTGAGCGGACTCGAAACAGAACAAAGGCGTTGCCAATCAGGAAGGGCCCCATCTGCGTGCAGGTTTCTTTTTGCACAAAGAACGACAGCTCCGAGGATAATAATTTTAAATAATAGGGTAGGAATATCCAAGGTTCGATGTAACTTAGCTTTTATTTACAGTCGCTCGAGCGTAGGTCTTCCGGCCTCCTCAAAGGGCCACGAAGACGAGGGAGCGTCGGGCCAGCCACTAGAGCTGATTCTCACAACTGCGCCCCCTACCTGGCGCGCCAAAGATGTCGGTGTATTTGGATCGACACCTATGGGATCACAAGAATCCCTACTACGGTTGCGGGGCGCGGGGTTGAGGGAAGAGCGGATCTAGCAGTCAGGACATGGTTCCTTTACCCAGGTTCGGGCCACAAATATGCGTAAAACCCTACTCCTGCTTTGGTGGATTATATGTTGGTGTTCTTCAGCTAGTGAGGAGCTCCAAGAGAGTCGTGAGGAGTTCTAAAAAGCCGAATCCTCCTCCTGGTCGCCTCGGGCCTCCTTTTATAGGGAAAAGGGGTCGCCACAGTGGCACACAGGAGGTGGAAAGGGTACAGTGATGCGAGGTTATCCCTTGCATTACAGGACAAGGTGCATTTAATGCGCTCAGCTTAGGTGTCCTTGCTTTATCGGGGACGAGGGGAGACGTTCGTCTTGTCCGTCGCCGCCCCTCCTCGTGTTGACACGCGCCCTGGCCAGCAGAGCCTGAGGTGCCATGTAGGCAGACAGGCAGCTGAGGTGGCGCAACGACGGGTCCCCACGAAGATCTGTGGGTTGCCACGCAGGAGCCTGTCCAGCTGGTTGGGTCGGCAGCTACGTGGTTCGGTGGAAACCCGGTTGGTGCAGGCCTGACGGTGGCCCCGCGGGTGTCCTTGGCAAGGGCCTTGCCGGGGCTCCGGCAAGGGTCCTGCCATGGCGCCTGCTGTCATCCCGGCAAGGTGCTTACCGGAGCCCTTGTGGTTCTCCTTGGCTGGAATCCCACCAAGGGTCGTCGTGTTCTTATCTTGTATCTGATCTTGAATGTCTTCACAAAGATCTGCATGCCACCACGGGGATATCTCCTGAATCCTCACCCCATGGGGGCGGTGGACTCAAGGGTGATCTGCTCCGTAGGCGTGGGGCAAGCTGCCGCGGTAAGGGTCTTGCCGGGGCTGCCAGAGCTGGCCCCGGCAAGGACCTTGCCGGGGAGAGCCGCTTCGTCCCTTTGCTCTTTGTGGTCTTGTTCTTGGCGTTGCTCCAGTCTCCATCAAGCTTTGGTCTTACCCCGGCTCACCTCCCTTGCCATGCTTGGTGTGGTGGTGCTCGTGGCTCAGACTGCTCGTGCACAGTCATAGGGGTACAAAAAGTGTACCCCTCTTTTTGTACACCGACACCCAGGCGACACGAGGGCAGGCGCTTACGCAACGATGAGCGGAGAATTCCCCCAGATCCCCAGAGTCCCGGCTTCGATGCAAGGTCTATTCTTGTGCAGGGGCTGGTCGACAGGAACAGAGCGTACGGATAAGAGCAAGGCAGAGACCGTCCGAGTGGAAGCTGAGCGTCCGTCTCTAGACCCCGAGTGCTTTAGCAGTGCCATCAGGGCCGCTGAGATCCCCGCAAACTTCAGGTTGGCGGCGGCAGTGAATAAGTTCATCGGCGAGTCAAAGCCAGACACCTGGCTTGAGGATTACCGAGTGGCTGTGTAGATCGGGGGCGGCAATGACGACGTGGCCATGAAACACCTTCCTCTGATGTTGGGCGGCTCGGCTCGGGCGTGGCTGAATCAGTTGGCCCCTGGGAGCATATACAGTTGGGAAGAGCTGGCCCGGGTGTTTATTTGGACCTTCAAAGGTACCTGCAAACGGCCCGCGGGGCTAGCGGAGTTGCAGCATTGCGTACAGAAGCAGGATGAAACCCTGAGGGATTACATACAAAGATGGACCACCTTGCACCACACGGTGGAGAATGTGTCCGAGCACCAAGCGGTATGCGCCTTCAAAGAGGGCGTGCGATACAGAGAGCTGAACCTGAAGTTCGGTCGAAGGGGATATATGTCCTTGTCCTGGATGATGGAGATAGCCGGTCGGTACGCTAACGGTGAAGAGGCCGATCGACTCCGCAGTGGCAAGAAACCAGTCGGTCAAGATGACCAGAACTCCAATCCGAAACCTAAGCGCAAGGCCAAACCAGCAGCTCAAGGTGAGGCTGCAGTCGTTAACCAGGGGAAGGGCAAAGGAAAGCCCATGGGGCCTTGGGACCCCAAGAAAGTGAAAGATCAAGCAGGAAATGACGTACTCGACCAGCCGTGACCTATCCACACGAAGAAATATGAAGAGGGGAACTTGGTTTATCCCAAGCACACCACTCGACAGTGCTGGCTCCTTCCAGAGCTTCCAGAAAGAGCAGTCAACTGAGAAGGAAAAGGACTCAGAGGAGACCGAGGACAAAGAAAGGGATGGAGGTTACCCCCAGATTAACTCCACCTTGATGATTTTTGCTGATGTTGAAAGCAAGAGTCGACTGAAAGTGATCAACAGATTAGTCAACATGGTTGCCCCGGCAACAACAAAGTATCTGAAGTGGTCCAAAAACCCCATCACATTCGACCAGTCCGGTCACCCTGCGCATATCGCTACCCCTGGGCTGCAGGCGCTGGTGGTTGACCCAGTGGTCGAGGGCACGCGTTTGACCAGGGTCCTGATGGATGGCGGAAGTGGCCTGAACATTCTGTATGCTGAAACCCTCCGTGGGATGGGCATTCTGATGTCCAAGCTGAGCGAAAGTAACAAGAGGCTTCACGGGGTCATCCCCGGGAAGAAGGCCGACTTCACTTGGCCAAATCTCACTCGACGTAGTCTTCGGCGATTCAAAGAATTACCGCAAAGAGAAGCTGACGTTTGAAGTAGTGGACTTCAACAACGCCTATCATGCCATTCTGGGTAGGCCCGCCTACGCCAGATTCATGGCTCGACCGTGTTATGTATACCTCAAGCTGAAAATGTCGGGGCCCAACGGCATCATAACCATCACGGGGAACCGACAGAAAGCGCAAGAATGCTTCCAGAAAGGCTCGAAGATCATTGACGAGCAGATGGCAGCAGCAGAGATGGAGGAATACCAGAAGAATGTGGATCCGAGTGATTTGTTGCGGGCCAAGAAGCCGGCTTCCGAGTCAGCTTTCCAGTCGGCTGGGGAGACGAAGCCAGTACACATTCACCCCACCGACCCCAATGCAGCACCGACGCACATCTCAACTACACTCGACAGCAAATAGGAAGAAGCGCTCATCCAGTTCCTCTGTGAGAACTGGGACATCTTCGCATGGAAACCATCTGACATGCCAGGTGTACCCAGGGGACTGGCTGAGCATCATTTGCGAGTCGACCCAAAAGTGAAGCCCGTAAAGGAACATCTCCGTCGGTCCGCTGCGGAGAAGAGAAAGGCAATTGGCGAAGAGGTGGCTCGGCTTCTTGTAGCTGAGTTCATCCGCGAGATCTACCACTCCGAGTGGCTCGCCAATGTGGTCATGGTCCCCAAGAAGGACAAGTCTCTCCACATGTGTATCGATTTCAAGCATATCAATCGGGCCTGTCTGAAAGATCATTTTCCTCTCCCCCCACATCGATCAGATAGTCGACTCGACTGCGGGATGCGAGCGTTTGTCCTTTCTGGACGCATATTCCGGGTATCATCAGATCCGACTGTTTGGACCCGATGAAATCAAGACATCTTTCATCACCCTACTCGGGTGTTTCTGTTATATCACCATGCCTTTCGGTCTCAAGAATGCCGGCGCTACCTTCATGCGCATGATTCAAAAGTGTCTGCTGAAGCAAATCAGTCGGAACGTCGAAGCATACATGGATGACATCATGGTCAAGTCACGCAAAGGTTCCGACCTACTGACTGACCTCGCTGAGACATTCGCAAATTTGAGAAGCTATGATATCAAGCTCAATTCGTCGAAGTGTACATTTGGAGTTCCGGGCGGCAAGTTACTCGGTTTCCTTGTTTCCGAACGAGGAATCTACGCCAACCCAGAAAAAGTCGGTGCAATCCTCTGAATGAAGCGCCCCGGGCATATACACGACATCCAGAAGCTAACTGGTTGCTTGGCCGCATTGAGTCGGTTCATTTCTCGTCTTGGTGAGAAGGCATTACCTCTCTACCGACTGATGAAGAAATCCAAAAAGTTCGAGTGGAATTCTGAAGCTGAAGCAGCGTTTGAAGAGCTCAAAGCCCTGCTTTCCACCCAGCCGGTGCTTGCTGCCCCGGTTAGCAAGGAGCCTCTCTTACTGTACATCGCAGCCACCGGACAAGTTGTCAGCACTGTACTCACAGTCGAGTGGGAAGAAGAAGGCAAGGCCTACAAAGTCCAACGCCCAATCTATTACATTTCCGAAGTATTGACTCCCTCCAAGCAAAGATACTCGCATTACCAGAAGCTTGTCTATGGGATCTACTTGACCGCAAAGAAAGTTGCCCATTACTTCTCGGATCATTCAATCTCAGTAGTCAGCGACGCCCCACTATCAGAAATCCTGAAGAACCGAGACGCAACCGGTCGAGTGGAAAAATGGGCAATTGAACTCCTTCCGCTAGATATCAAGTTTGAAGCGAAGAAAGCTATCAAGTCTCAGGCAATAGCAGATTTTGTGGCCGAATGGATCGAACAGGAGTTGCCGACTCAGATCCAGTCGGACCATTGGACTATGTTCTTTGATGGATCCAAGATGTTGAATGGATCCGGCGTAGGCGTGGTCCTGGTATCTCCCAGGGGCGACAAGCTCAGTTACGTCCTTCAAATCCACTTCGACTCATCGAACAACGAAGCTAAATACGAAGCACTTTTGTACGGGTTGCGTATGGCCATCTCACTCGGCGTCCATCGCCTGATGGCCTACGGCGACTCGGACTTAGTGGTGAATCAGGTGATGAAGGAGTGGGACGTCAGAAACCCGGCAATGACTAGTTATTGTAGTGCAGTACGAAAGCTTGAAAAGAAGTTCGAAGGTTTAGAGCTCCATCACGTGCCCAGAGTGAAAAATCAGCTTGCTGACAATCTCGCGAAGATAGGGTCCACTCGGAAGCCTATACCGAAGAATGTATTTTTGGAGCACTTGCACACCCCCTCAATCAAAGAAGACCCCTTCACGGAGGAACCCCCATAGCCAGTCAACGCGTTTGATCCGACTGAAGTCAAAGTGCCTGTGGATGTCGACCTAATCATGGAGATTTTGGTGATCACACCTGACTGGACTGTGCCATACATAGTGTACCTGCTCAGACAAGAACTCCCAGAGGATGAAGAAGAAGCGCGCCATATTGTCCATCGATCCTAGGCTTTCACCGTCATTCAGGGCCAGCTCTACAGAGAGAGTGTCACAGGAGTCGCTCAGCGTTGCATCACCCCGGAAGAAGGTCGACTGATTCTGAACGAAAATCACTCGGGGACTTGTGGCCACCACGCTTCCTCTTGGACTATAGTGGCCAAGGCGTACCGAGCTAGATTCTATTGGCCCTGAGCTAACGAGATGGCAAAAGGTATTGTAGACAAGTGCGAAGGCTGCCAGTTCTATTCCAACATGTCTCATAAGTTGGCGTCTGTCTTGAAGATCATTCCATTAGTTTGGCCGTTTGCCATTTGGGGGTTGGACATGGTCGGCCCCTTCAAAACTGGCAGAACCGGATTCACTCACCTGCTCATGGCAGTCGACAAGTTCACCAAATGGATCGAAGCTAAGGCCATCAAGAACCTCGGTTCAAGCACCGCCATCAGCTTCATAAGGGAACTGATATTCAGATATGGAGTCCCCCACAGCGTCATCACGGATAATGGTTCCAACTTTGACTCGGACAAATTTAGAGCTTTCTGTTCCTGCCAAGGTACACGGGTCGACTACGCCTCCGTAGCGCATCCGCAGTCGAATGGACAAGCAGAAAGAGCGAATGGTTTGATCCTCCAAGGCCTGAAGCCGTGGCTTATGCGTGACCTCAAGCATGCCGCCGGAGCTTGGTTGACCGAACTACCGTCTGTCTTATGGGGGCTGAGGACAACTCCGAACTGGTCGACTGACCGTACCCCCTTCTTCATGGTCTATGGAGCTGAGGCCGTGCTACCGAGTGATTTGTTGCACAATGCCCCCCGAGTGGAACTCTTCTCCAAAGCCGGAGCAGAGCAAGCCCGTCAAGATGCAGTCGACCTCTTGGAGGAAGAACGTGAGATGGCTCTAATCCGGTGGGCCATCTACCAATAGGACCTACGCCGATTCCATGCTCGCAATGTCCGGAGCCGAGCATTCCAGGAAGGAGACCTGGTTCTCCGAGTGCATCAAAAGCGACCGCACAAACTCGCCCCGACTTGGGAAGGCCCCTTCATCGTTACCAAGGTACTGCATAATGGAGCATATCACCTCTACAACGTCTCCAAGAAGAGAGATGAACCCCGTTCGTGGAACGCGGATCTGCTCCGCCGCTTCTATACTTAAAGCACTCGATCAGTCGAGTTGTAATAAAGATTTTCCAGTTTGTCTCAAAGACAAGTTCACAGCAACTCCTTAATGGTTGTTGGTTTCTAAGATGCTGATCCTCAAATCCCCCAGTGGGTGCTTAGCCGCGAACCCGATTCGCCTAAGTTACAGAAAACTACTCCGAGTGAAGAGCAACCCTCTCACTCGGGGGCTTAGCTACGACCCCGTAATCGCCTAAGTTACAGAAAACTACTCTGAGTGAAGAGCAACCCTCTCACTCGGGGGCTTAGCTGCGACCCCATAATCGCCTAAGTTACAAAAGACTACTCCAAGTGAAGAGCAACCCTCTCACTCGGGGGCTTAGCTGCGGTCCTCCGAGCTACGCCACAAGTACAACGTGCCTCTGTCCTCTGAGCTCCGCCACAAGTACAACGTAGCTCGTAATCGCCTAAGTTACAAAAAACTACTCCGAGTGAAGAGCAACCCTCTCACTCAGGGGCTTAG
>LR738711.1:114959404-115037500 GCA_902687465.1 Secale cereale
TACAACGTAGGTCGTAATCGCCTAAGTTACTAAAACTACTCCGAGTGAAGAGCAACCCTCTCACTCGGGCGCTTAGTTGCGGTCCTCCGAGCTACACCACAAGTACAACGTGGCTCTATCCTCCGAGCTCCGCCACAAGTACAATGTAGCTCGTAATCGCCTAAGTTACAAAAACTACTCCGAGTGAAGAGCAACCCTCTCACTCGGGGGCTTAGCTGCGGTCCTCCGAGCTACGCCACAAGTACAACGTGGCTCTGTCCTCCAAGCTCCACCGCAAGTACGGCATAGCTCGTAATCACCGAAGTTAGAAAAACCACTCCGAGTGAAGAGAGACCCTCCCACTCGGGGGCTTGGCTGCGGTCCTCCGAGCTACGCCACAAGTACAACGTGGTTCTGTCCGCCGAGCTCCGCCGCAAGTACAACATTGCCATCAAGCGGCTCGGCCATCAGAGCCATGCCACAGAATCGACGTCGACTCAAAATCCAAAAGATCAGAAAGATTCGGAAGCAAAACAAGAAAATTCAAAAGGAATCAAGTCAAGATAAAGCCCCGCAAGATTCGGGCAGGAGTACTCGAGCATCAAGCCCATGAGAGTTTAACGGTTACAGGATCACTCGGCATTCCGAGGCAAATTAAATCGAAGTATCAAAGTTTATTCACTCCCCGGGAGGAGGTGGGCTCGCAGGCGCAACAAACTCATCCAGGTCGATCCCATCGGCGATGCGGGTAGCAGCCTCCAAGAAAGTCTCCATGAACAACTGGAACTAGAGTTCCTTCGTGTTGGCAACCTTGAGCGCGGCCAATCTCTTCTCCTTCACCTCCTTGCAGTGCACCCGAACCAGAGACAGCGCAACGTCAGCTCCACAGCGGGCAGATGACTTTTTCCACTCCTGCACTCGGTCAGGGATCTCATTGAGTCGAGTCATCAGGGACTCGAGGTCGTTCTCTTGCACGACTCCCCTCCAGAGTGGAGTGTTGGTCCGAGACATCACTGCTTTCAGTCGACCAAGATAGCCTGTGGCGCTGGTAAGGAGGGACTCCAACCTCAAGGTCTTCATAGCAGCTTCATCCTTGACAATAGAATTGGCGGGGTCCAGACCAATCTCGACCCGCCCAGTTTCCTCCTCGAAGTCATGGCAGAACTCTGCGCAAGAGGGGACACGACAAGTTAGCAAGCAAGTTATGAGTCGACCACCTTGATTCAGTCCAAGCAAAAGAGGCCTACCTTCGAGCACAAGATACCACTTCTTGGTGAGATCACTCAGATAAGCCTCCAGCTGGTTCTTCTTCTGGAAGAGGCCCCCGTACTTCTCATCCAGGGCATCCTTAGCCCCCTTCAGTCAAGTCACTTCCTCGTTGGCTGCGTCGAGAGAGCCCTTCAGCCTGGCGATCTCTGCTTCAAGTGTGCCGACCGAAGCCAGCTTCTGCTCCGCCAGTTCGGTCTTCTCCTGCGCCCTCTGATGCGCCGCCGCAAGGTTAAGGTACTTCAGCTCCAGGGCTGCCTACATTTGATCTACAAGAGACGTTACTTGACATATGAACATAAAGATACACATGACATATTCGTTGAAGAACAATAGACAAGTTGTTCGCTTTAATTACCAGCCGCTTCGTCCTGGGTTTTCTTCAAATGATCCCGAGCCAGCTGCAAGTCAAGATTGAGCTGGACCTGCTTCTTCTCAAGATCTGCGAAGTTGGCTTCGAACTCGCAAGATCTCTGCATCGACCCCACAAATCAGAATTCTAAGACTACAGACGAGTCAAACACTCAACAGTAGTCTTGGGGACTACACCCAGTGGGTGCACTGAGCGTGCCCCCACTGGTTCTCACTTGGTCAGATCAGTCCGACCCGAGCAAAAAAAAAAGGAAAGAGGTTTTGTTCTCAGACCATGGCCGACTACCAGCAGTCAACCACGGTCTCGGGGACTACACCCAGTGGGTGCACTGAGCGTGCCCCCACTGGTTCTCACTCGGCCGGATCAGTCTTGCGCGAGTAAAAAAGGTTCGATACAAATGGACAAGACACATTCTAAAGAGCACGGCCGATGACTTCAGTCGACCATGGCCTCGGGGACTACATCCAGTGGGTGCACTGAGCATGCCCCCACTAGTCCAATCGGTTGGGCTACAAGAACTAAAACTACAAGAGAAGATACCCAGTGGGTGCGACATCATCTCACGAACAAAGCAGCAATTTTCAAAACGAAGAGTACACCAACACAGTAAACCAGTCGGAAGCGACAGACCTAGACATTGGTTCGAAGAGCCGAGCTAGCGTTGTAAGCAGTCATGCTAGCCTCATACGCCTCCTTCATTCTCTCCATCATCAATCCCGCCAGACGAACGGCTTCTTGGGCCGCGTTCACGGGGTCCTCTGGGACATGATGGGTGGAGAAGAGAACAGACGATGGAGCAGTCGCTGGGTCGGCAGCCGGGTCAATCGACAAGGAGGGACGTGCTACCTCTTGAGCTTGTGTTGTATTCCCTCGAAGAGGAAAGGGAGATGCAGCATAGTAGCGTAAGTATTTCCCTTAGTTTTTGAGAACCAAGGTATCAATCCAGTAGGAGACCACGCGCGAGTACCTCTCACCTGCACAAACAAATAAGAACTTCGCAGCAAACGCGATAAGGGGTTGTCAATCCCTTTACGGTCACTTACGAGAGTGAGATCTGATAGAGATGATAGTTTATATTTTTAGTATTTTTGGTTTATAAGAACAGCAAATAAAAGCGGTAAAAGTAAAGTAGATGTAGATTGATATGTTGATAATAGACCTGGGGGCCATAGTTTTCTCTAGTGGCTTCTCTCATGATAGCGATATTCTACAGCGGGTAAACAAATTACTGTCGAGCAATTGATAGAAAAGTGAATAATTATGAGACTATATAGGCATGAAAATTGTATATATGCATCACGTCCGAGACAAGTAGACCGACTCCTGCCTGCATCTACTACTATTACTCCATACATCGACCGCTATCCAGCATGCATCTAGTGTATTGAGTTCATAAGAACAGAGTAACGCCTTAAGCAAGATGACATGATGTAGAGGGATAAACTCAAGCAATATGATGTAAACCCCATCTTTTTATCCTCGATGGCAACAAAACAATACGTGCCTTGATGCCCCTACTGTCACTGGGAAAGGACACCGCAAGATTGAACCCAAAGCCAAGCACTTCTCCCATTGCAAGAACTATAGATCTAGTAGGCCAAACCAAACCGATAATTCGAAGAGACTTGCAAGAATATTATGAGAACACATAAAAAGTTCAGAGAAGAACCAAATATCTTTCATAGATAACCTTGATCATAAACTCACAATTCATCGGATCTCGACAAACACACCGCAAAAAGAGATTACATCGAATAGATCTCCTCGAAGACCGAGGAGAACTTTATATTGAGATCCAGAGAGAGATAAGAAGCCATCTAGAGACTAGCTATGGACCCGAAGGTATGTGGTACACTACTCACAACTCATGGTGAGGGCGATGAAGATGATGAAGAAGGCCTCTGTGATGGATCCCCCTCCGGTGGAGCTCCGGGACAAGCTCCAAGATGGGATCTCCACGGGAACAGAAGCTACGGCGGTGGAATTAGGGTTTTCTCTCTGTATCTGGAGTTTCTGGGGTACGTGGACTTATATAGGAAGAAGGAGGGCATCGGGGGACGCTCGAGTGGGCCTCGAGGTAGGGGGCGCGCCCTGGGAAGGGGGCGCGCCCCCCACCCTTGAGGGACACTCGAGACTCCCCTAACGTGGTTCTCAAGTTCCTCTGGCGTGATTTTCTTCAAAAATATCTCTCGCGAAGGTTTCATTCCGTTTGGACTCCATTTGATATTCATTTTCTGCACACCCCTGAAATAGGCAAAAAAACAGCAATCTGGACTCGGCCTTTGGGTTAGTAGGTTAGTCCCAAAAATGATATAAAAGTGAATGATAAAGCCCATTAAACATCCAAGACTTCATAAATAATAGCATGGAACAATCAAAAATTATAGATACGTTGGAGACGTATCAAGCATCCCCAAGCTTAATTCCTGCTCGTCCTCGAGTAGGTAAATGATAAAGAAAGAATTTTTGATGTGGAATGCTAACCAATATAGTTTTTCAATGCAATTCTCTTAATTGTGGCATGAATGTTCAGATCTGAAAGATTAAAGATAAAAGTCTATATTGACATAAGAAATAACAATACTTCAAGCAATACTAACAAAGCAATCATGTCTTCTCAAAATACTATGGCTAAAGAAAGTTATCCCTACAAAATCATATAGTGTTCGCTATGCTCCCTCGTTATCACACAAAAATATTCATATCATGCACAACCCCGATTTCAGCCAAGCATTTGTTTTCATACTCTATGTTTTCAAACCTTTCAACTTTCATGGAATACATGAGCGTGAGCCATGGATATAGCACTATGGGTGGAATAGAGGTTGTTGTGGAGAAGACAAAAAGGAGGGAGATAGTCTCACATCGACTAGGCGTATCAATGGGCTATGGAGATGCCCATCAATAGATATCAATGTGAGTGAGTAGGGATATCCATGCAACTGATTCACTGTAGATAAATATGAATGAAATCTCAACAAAAGAAACTAGTGGGTCTGCATCCAACTTGCTTGCTCACGAAGATCTAGGGCATTTGAGGAAGCCCATCGTTGGAATATACAAAGCCAAGTTCTATAACGAAAAATTCCCACTAGCGTATGAAAGTGACTAAGCATGAGACTCTCTACAATGAAGAACATGGTGCTACTTTGAAGCAGAAGTGTGGAAAAATATAGTAGCAATTGTCCCTTTTTTCTTTTCTTTTTTTTCTTTTTTCTTTCTTTTTTTGGGCCTTTCTTTTTTTGTCTTTGGCCTTTCTTTTTTTTTCTTTTTTTTTGCGGAGGGGCTTTATAGATTCAGCCTTTCCTCCCATGGGACAATGCTCTAATAATGATGATCATCACACTTTCATTACAACACGAAATTACAACTCGATACTACAACAACAAAGTATGACTCTATATAAATGCGTCCGGTGGTGTAGCGGTATGTGCAATGAAACAAGAGTGACATGTATGAAAAATTATGCATGGTGGCCTTGCCACAAATACGATGTCAACTACATGATCATGCATGGCAATATGACAATATGATGCGTGTCATATAAACGGAATGGTGGAAAGTTGCATGGCAATATATCTCGGAATGTCAATGGAAATGCCATGATAGGTAGGTATGGTGGCTGTTTTGAGGAACAATATGGTGGTTGTTTTGAGGAAGGATATATAGTGGGTTTATGGCACCGGCGAAGGTTGCGTGGTACAAGAGAGGCTAGCAATGGTGGAAGGGTGAGAGTGCGTATAATTCATGGACTCAACATTAGTCATAAGAACTCATATACTTATTGCAAAAATCTACGAGTCATCAAAACAAAGCAATCAACACATGCTCCTAGGGGGGAGGTTGGTAGGAGTTAACCATCGCGCGCCCCCGACCTCCACACAAAGGTTGACACTCTACAAATACCTCATGCTTTAACTTAGTCAGACAACAGTTCACCATACGTGCATGCTACGGGAATCACTAACCTTAACACAAGTATTTCTAAATTTCATAATAACTCCACTAGCATGACTCTAATATCACTATCCTGATGTCTCAAAACAATTATCAAGCATCCAACATCTCATTCTATTCAATAAACTTAGTGTGAAATTTTTTGCTACATTGACATTGGATGTTTATCATGTAAAGACTAGTTCTTTTAGCCTAAACACATTACCATGCTGTTTTAGTATACTCTCAAATAGATATAAGTGAAGCATGAGAGTTTAACAATTTCTACAAAATATTACCACCACCATGCTCTAAAAGATATAAGTGAAGTACTAGAGCAAAAACTATTCAACTCAAAAGATATAACTGATGCACATAGAGGGTTCTAATAATTTCTAGGCCTTATTTAACTCTCTCAAATAGGTGTGTCCAGCAAGGATGATTGTGGCAAACTAACAAGCAAAGACTCAAATTATACAAGATGCTCCAAGCAAAACACATATCATGTCGCGAATAAAAATATAGCTCCAAGTATAGTTACCGATGGATGAAGACGAAAGAGGGGATGCCTTCCCGGGGCATCCCCAAGTTTAGGCTTTTGATTATCTTGAATTTACTTTGGGCGCCATGGGCATCCCCAAGCTTAGGCCTTTGCTGCTCCTTGTTCCATAGTCCATCAAAGCAATACCCAAAACTTGAAAACTTCACAACACAAAACTTAGACAAAAATTCTCGTCAGCTTTGTTAGTATAAGAAAGCAAACCACCACTCAAAGGTACAGCAATGAATTCATTCTTTGTTTATATTTATGTTAAACCTACTTTACTCCAACTTCTCTATAATTCATATCCTCCAATACTACTCATAGATGCATCGGCATAAGCAAACAACACACGAAAAACAGAATCTGTCAAAGACAGAACTGTCTGTAGTAATCTGCAGGGTTAGCCTACTTCTGGAACTCCAAAAAATTCAAAATAAATTGTTAAATTTGCGAAATATTTCTACTAATCATCTGCAAAAAGAATCAACTAAAAATCACGCTCCAGTAAAATTCCACGGCTACTTTAGCTAGCGCTAACAATTATGTTTTTCACAGCAAGATCATATAAACTTCACACAAGTCTTCCCAAAGGTTCTACTTGGCACAAACACTGAACAAAACATGAAACCACATCTAATCAGAGGCTAGATGCAATATTTATTCCCTAACAGCAACAAAAACAAAAAACATAAAGTTGGGTTGCCTCCCAACAAGCGCTATCGTTTTATGCCCCCAGCTAGGCACGATACAAGATAGATCTAGGTATTGCCATCCTTGGAAGGCAATCCATAAGTGGCTCTCATTATAGATTCATATGGTAATTTGATTTTCTTTCTAGGAAATTGTTCCATGCCTTTCCTTAATGGAAATTGGAATCTAATATTTCCTTCCTTCATATCAATAATTGCACCAATCGTTCTATGGAAAGGTCTACCAAGAATAATAGGACATGAAGGATTGCAACCTATATCAAGAACAATGAAATCTACGGGCACATAATTCCTATTGGCAACAATAAGAACATCATTAATTCTTCCCATAGGTTTCTTAATAGTGGAATCCGTCAGATGCAAATTTACAGAACAATCATCAAGCTCATGGAACCCTAGCAAATCACACAATTTTTTTGGGATAGTGGAGACACTTGCACCCAAATCACACAAAGCATAACATTCATGATCTTTTATTTTTATTTTTATAGTAGGTTCCCTCTCATCATAAATCTTCCTAGGTATAGAAACTTCCAACTCAAGTTTTTCTTCATAAGATTGCATCAAAGCATCAACTATATGTTTAGTGAAAGCTTTATTTTGACTATAAGCATGCGGAGAATTTAGCACGGATTGCAATAAGGAAATACAATCAATCAAAGAGCAATTATCATAATTGAATCCCTTGAAATCCAAAGTAGTGGGTTCATCACTATGCAAAGTTTTAATCTCTTCACTCCCACTTTTAGCAATTTTAGCATCAAGATCTAAAAACTCTTAATCATCGGGACACCTTAAAGCAGAATCATCTCCAATCCTATTTTCATCAAGATTAATACTAGAAAACAAGGATCTAATAGGATACACATCAATAACTTTCAGATCTTCATCTTTACTTTCATGATAACTAGAAGAACACGATTTAATATAATCTTCTCTTTTAGCACACATTCTAGCGGTTCTTTCTTTGCATTCATCAATGGAAATTCTCATGGATTTGATAGACTCATTGATATCATGCTTAGGTGGGATAGATCTAAGTTTCAAAGAATCAACATCAAGAATAATTATATCCACACTTCTAGCCAATTCATCAACCTTAAGCAATTTCTCTTCAAGCAAAGCATTGAAATTCTTTTGTGAGATAATAAACTCTTTAACACTAGTTTCAAATTTAGAAGGCATCTTTCCATAAGAGTTGTTGTAGGAATTACCATAATTATTAGAGGAATTATTAGGGAAAGGCCTAGGATTAAAATTACCTCTATAAGCATTGTTACCAAAATTATTCCTACCAACAAAATTCACATCCAAAGATTCATTGTTATGCTCAATCAAAGTGGACAAAGGCATATCATTAGGATCATAAGAAGCACTCTTAGCAGCAAACAATTTCCTAAGTTCATCCATCTTTCCACTCAAAACACTAATTTCTTCGATAGCATGCACTTTTTTACTAGTAGATCTTTCGGTGTGCCATTGAGAATAATTAACCATAATATTATCTAGGAGTTAGGTAGCTTCTCCTAAAGTGGTTTCCATGAAAGTGCCTCCGGCGGCCGAATCTAAAAGATTTCTAGAAGCAAAATTCAAGCCAGCATAAAAGTTCTGAATAATCATCCATAGATTCAAACCATGTGTAGGGCAATTATGTATCATCAATTTCATTCTCTCCCAAGCTTGTGCAACATGCTCATGATCTAGTTGCTTAAAATTCATAATATCGTTTCTAAGAGAGATGATCTTAGCAGGTGGAAAATACTTAGAGATAAAAGCATCTTTGCACTTATTCTGGGAATCAATACTATTTCTAGGCAAAGAGGAAAACCAAGTTTTAGCATGATCTCTAAGTGAAAACAAGAATAACTTCAATTTAAATATCGTTATCCGTATCCCTTTTCTTTTGCATATCACACAAATCAACAAAGTTGATTAGATTGGTAGCGGCATCTTCACTAGGAAGGCCGGAGAATTGATCTTTCATGACAAGATTCAACAAAGCCGCATTGATCTCACAAGATTCAGCATCGGTAATAGGAGCGATCGGAATGCTAATAAAATCATTGTTGTTGGTATTGGAGAAGTCACACAATTTGGTATTGTTTTGAGCCATAGTGACAAACAAGCAATCCAATACACACAAGCAAACAAGAAGCAAGCGAACGATAAACACACGGCGGAAGAAGGGCAAATAAAACGGCAAGGGTGAAGTGGGGGAGAGGAAAACGAGAGGCAAAAATGTAATGCGAAGGATAAGGGTTTGTGATAGGTACTTGGTATATGACTTTTGCGTAAGGCTCCCCCGCAACGGCGCCAGAAATTCTTCTTGCTACCTCTTGAGCTTGCGTTGTATTCCCTCGAAGAGGAAAGGGAGATGCAGCACAGTAGCGTAAGTATTTCCCTCAGTTTCTGAGAACCAAGGTATCAATCCAGTAGGAGACCACGCGCGAGTCCCCCGCACCTGACAAACAAATAAGAACTTCGCAGCCAACGCGATAAGGGGTTGTCAATCCCTTTACGGTCACTTATGAGAGTGAGATCTGATAGAGATGATAGTTTATATTTTTGGTATTTTTGGTTTATAAGAACAGAAAATAAAAGCGGTAAAATTAAAGTAGATGTAGATCGATATGTTGAGAATAGACCCGGGGGCCATAGTTTTTCTAGTGGCTTCTCTCATGATAGCGATATTCTACGGCGGGTAAACAAATTACTGTCGAGCAACTGATAGAAAAGCGAATGATTATGAGACTATCTAGGCATGATCATTGTATATAGGCATCACGTCCAAGACAAGTAGACCGACTCC
Organism: Secale cereale; assembly: GCA_902687465.1. Classification (NCBI taxonomy): domain Eukaryota; kingdom Viridiplantae; phylum Streptophyta; class Magnoliopsida; order Poales; family Poaceae; genus Secale; species Secale cereale. Next base: position 114,969,022 of record LR738711.1, read on the forward strand.
TGCCTGCATCTACTACTATTACTCCACACATCGACCGCTATCCAGCATGCATCTAGTGTATTGAGTTCATAAGAACAAAGTAACGCCTTAAGCAAGATGACATGATGTAGAGGGATAAACTCAAGCAATATGATGTAAACCCCATCTTTGTATCCTCGATGGAAACAATACAATACGTGCCTTGCTGCCCCTACTGTCACTAGGAAAGGACACCGCAAGATTGAACCCAAAGCCAAGCACTTCTCCCATTGCAAGAACTATAGATCTAGTAGGCCAAACCAAACCGATAATTCGAAGGGACTTGCAAGTATATTATGAGCACACATAAAAAGTTCAGAGAAGAACCAAATATCTTTCATAGATAACCTTGATCATAAACTCACAATTCATCGGATCTTGACAAACACACCGCAAAAAGAGATTACATCGAGTAGATCTCCTCGAAGACCGAGGAGAACTTTGTATTGAGATCCAGAGAGAGAGAGAAGAAGCCATCTAGATACTAGCTATGGACCCGAAGGTCTGTGGTAAACTACTCACAACTCATGGTGAGGGGGATGATGATGATGATGATGATGAAGGCCTCCGTGATGCATCCCCCTCCGGTGGAGCTTCGGAACGGGCTCCAAGATGGGATCTCCACGGGAACAGAAGCTACGGCGGTGGAATTAGGGTTTTCTCTATGTATCTGGAGTTTCTGGGGTACGTGGACTTATATAGGAAGAAGGAGGGCACCGGGGGACGCTCGAGTGGGCCTCGAGGTAGGGGGCGCGCCCTGGGAAGGGGGGCGCGCCCCCCACCCTCGAGGGACACTCAAGGCTCCCCTGACGTGGTTCTCAAGTTCCTCTGGCGTGATTTTCTCCAAAAGTATCTTTCGCGAAGGTTTCATTCCGTTTGGACTCCGTTTGAAATTTCCTTTTCTGCAAAACCCTGAAATAGGCAAAAAAACAGCAATCTGAACTGGGCCTTTGGGTTAGTAGGTTAGTCCCAAAAATGATATAAAAGTGAATGATAAAGCCCATTAAACATCCAAGACTTCCTAAATAATAGCATGGAACAATAAAAAATTATAGATACGTTGGAGACGTATCAGGACGGACAGTCGACACAGGAACAGCAAAGGAGACCGTGGTCCGGGCCACGTCCCCCTATTGCTGGGCCTCAGAGCCGGAGGGTGTCTTCCGACCCCTCCTTCCTGCACCTCGTCGAGTCACTCCTGTGCGCTCCTCCTCGTCGTCATCGTCATCATCAGGAAGCTCTATGACGTGGCGTGGCACTTCAGAAGACAACCACGAAGTTCAATCGACCGATAGTTCAAACAAGTAAAGAACAAAGAGCAATCTACAACCCGCACCTGGACGGGACGTGGCAGCGTCAACGATCTCCTCGTCGTCATGAACCTTGTCAATATCCATCAAGGTAGCAGAAGCAGCAGCACTAAAGATTTCACTGAAAGTGAGTCGACGAAGACAAAGTTGGTCTCCAAAGAGTGGGAGAAAATGGAGCAGAGCGGCGCTTACATGGAGGCGATTGAGACGTCCACCTTGATCTTGGGTAGGGCCTTCCGAGGCTTGACAGCAGTGACCTTGGACTGCTTCGGTGCCTTTTCAGTCGGATCTGGAGTGGTTGTGTGAGCCCGCTTCTGCACTCGGGAGCTGGAGGGGCCCGCCCTGGAACGCGCGACCTCTAGGTCGTGCTTCTCCTTGGAGCGCTTCTCGCCGCGGGGAGGTGACTCGACCTCCTCGCCGCTGCTAGAATCTTCGCTCTCCTCTCCAGTCTCCTCGCCAGACTTCCAGTCGGAAGCTTCACCCGCGCCATCTTCGCCCTCCTGGATCTGATCTCCAATGGGCACCGAAAACATTTCGGTATAGATCTACAGAAAAGAAGATTAATCAAACATCGGTCGGATTCATCTAACGGCCACAAACAGAAAACACAAAATTCACTAGGAAGTCGATGCCAGACCTTGTCAGGTTAGTGATCTACGTCGAATGGGCGAAGTCTTCCGGCCCCCCTGGGGTTGTCCTTGTTCTCCAAGATGCACTTCAAGCACTGCGCCACCGTCTTCATAGCAGCCTCCTCTGGGTTGACCCAAGACGAGTCGTCGACGCCGGAGTATAACCACATCGGATGGTCTCGGGCTTGGAGGGGCTGGATCCTCCTCATGAGGAACACCTCGAGCAGATCCATCCCCATGACCCCGTCGTGAACCAACTGGACCACCCGTTCCACCAGCATGTCTACCTCTACCCTCTTGCTACCTCTTGAGCTTGCGTTGTATTCCCTCGAAGAGGAAAGGGAGTTGCAACACAGTAGCGTAAGTATTTCCCTCAGTTTTTGAGAACCAAGGTATCAATCCAGTAGGTGACCGCACCTGCACAAACAAATAAGAACTTCGCAGCCAACGCGATAAGGGGTTGTCAATCCCTTTACGGTCACTTACGACAGTGAGATCTGATAGAGATGATAATTATATTTTTGGTATTTTTGGTTTAATAAAATAGCAAATAAAAGCAAGAAAAGTAAAGTAGATGTAGATTGATATGTTGAGAATAGACCCGGAGGCCATAGTTTTCTCTAGTGGCATCTCTCATGATAGCGATATTCTACGGCGGGTAAACAAATTACTGTCGAGCAATTGATAGAAAAGCGAATAATTATGAGACTATCTAGGCATGATCATTGTATATAGGCATCACGTCCGAGACAAGTAGACCGAAATGATTCTGCATCTACTACTATTACTCCACACATCGACCGCTATCCAGCATGCATCTAGTGTATTGAGTTCATACAAACAGAGTAACGCCTTAAGCAACATGACATGATGTAGAGGGATAAACTCAAGCAATAAGATGAAAACCCCATATTTTTATCCTCGATGGCAACAATACAATACGTGCCTTGCTGCCCCTACTGTCACTGGGAAAGGACACCGCAAGATTGTACCCAAAGCCAAGCACTTCTCCCATTGCAGGAACTATAGATCTAGTAGGCAAAACCAAACCAATAATTCTAAGAGACTTGCAAGGATATTATGAGCACACATAAAAAGTTTAGAGAAGAACCAAATATCTTTCATAGATAACCTTGATCATAAACTCACAATTCATCGGATCTCGACAAACACACCACAAAAAGAGATTACATTGAATAGATCTCCTCGAAGACCAAGGAGAACTTTGTATTGAGATCTAGAAAGAGAGAAGAAGCCATCTAGATACTAGCTATGGACCCGAAGGTCTGTGGTAAACTACTCACAACTCATGGTGAGGACGATGATGATGATGATGAAGGCCTTCGTGATGGATCCCCTCCCGAAACAGGCTCCAAGATGGGATCTCCACGGGCATAGAAGCTACGACGGTGGAATTAGGGTTTTCTCTCTGCGTATGGAGTTTCTGGGGTACGTAGGTATATATAGGAAGAAGGAGGGAACCGGGGGCCGTGTGGGCCAGCCTCGAGGCAGGGGGCGCGCCCTGGGAAGGGGGGCGCACCCCCACCCTCCAGGGCAGGCCCCTTGCCCCCTGGCTTGGTCCTGACGTTTCTCGAGCGTGATTTCCTCCAAAAATATCTCTCGCGAAGGTTTCATTCCGTTTGGACTCCGTTTAATATTCCTTTTCTGCAAAACCCTGAAATAGGCAAAAAACAGCAATCTGGACTGGGCCTTTGGGTTAGTAGGTTAGTCCCAAAAATGATATAAAAGTGAATGATAAAGCCCATTATACATCCAAGACTTCATAAATAATAGCATGGAACGATCAAAAATTATAGATACGTTGGAGACGTATCAAGCATCCCCAAGCTTAATTCCTACTCGTCCTCGAGTAGGTAAATGATAAATAAATAATTTTTGATGTGGAATGCTAACCAATATAGTTTTTCAATGTAATTCTCTTAATTGTGGCATGAATGTTCAGATCTGAAAGATTCAAGATAAAAGTCTATATTGACACAAGAAATAACAATACTTCATGCAATACTAACAAAGCAATCATGTCTTCTCAAAATACTATGGCTAAAGAAAGTTATCCCTACAAAATCATATAGTGTTGGCTATGCTCCCTTGTTATCACACTAAATATTCATATTATGCACAACCCCGATTTCAGCCAAGCATTTGTTTTCATGCTCTATCTTTTCAAACCTTTCAACTTTCACGCAATACATGAGCGTGAGCCATGGACATAGCACTATGGGTGGAATAGAGGTGGTTGTGGAGAAGACACAAAGAGGGAGATAGTCTCACATCGACTAGGCGTATCAACGGGCTATGGAGATGCCCATTAATAGATATCAATGTGAGTGAGTAGGGATTGCCATGCAACCGATACACTAAGCTAAATATGAATGAAAGCTCAACAAAAGAAACTAGTGGGTGTGCATCCAACTTGCTTGCTCACGAAGACCTAGCGCATTTGAGGAAGACCAACGTTGGAATATACAAGCCAAGTTCTATAATGAAAATTCCCACTCGTATATGAAAGTGACTAAACATGAGACTCTGTACAATGAAGAACATGGTGCTACTTTGAAGCACAAGTGTGAAAAAAGATAGTAGCAATTGTCCCCTTTTTTCTTTTCCTTTTTTTTTGGGCCTTTCTTTTTTTTGCGGAGGGGCTTTATAGATTCAGCCTTTCCTCCCATGGGACAATGCTTTAATAATGATGATCATCACACTTTCATTACAACATGAAATTACAACTCGGTACTACAACAAAGTATGACTCTATATGAATGCCTCCGGCGGTGTACCAGTATGTTCAATGAGACAAGAGTGACATGTATGAAAGAATCATGCATGGTGGCCTAGCCACAAATACGATGTCAACTACATGATCATGCATGGCAATATGACAATATGATGTGTGTCATATGAACGGAACGGTGGAAAGTTGCATGGCAATATATCTCGGAATGGATATGGAAATGCCATGATAGGTAGGTATGGTGGCTGTTTTGAGGAAGGATATGGTGGCTGTTTTGAGGAAGGATATATAGCGGGTTTATGGCACCGGTGAAAGTTGCGCGGTACAAGAGAGGCTAGCAATGGTGGAAGGGTGAGAGTGCGTATAATCCATGGACTCAACATTAGTCATAAGAACTCATATACTTATTGCAAAAATTTACGAGTCATCAAAACAAAGCAATCTACGCATGCCTCTAGGGGGAGGTTGGTAGGAGTTAACCATCGCGCGCCCCCGACCTCCACACAAAGGTTGACACTCTACAAATACCTCATGCTTTAACTTAGTCACACAACGGTTCACCATACGTGCATGCTACGGGAATCACTAACCTTAACACAAGTATTTCTCAATTTCATAATAACTCCACTAGAATGACTCTAATATCACTATCCTCATGTGTCAAAACAATTATCAAGTATCCAACATCTCTTTCTATTCAATGCACTTGGTGTGAAAAAAATTTACTACATTGACGTTGGATGTTTATCATGTGAAGACTAGTTTCTTTAGACTAAACACTTTACCATGATGTTTTAATAGACTCTCAAATAGATCTAAGTGAAGCATGAGAGTTCAACAATTTCTACAAAATATTACCTCCACCATGCTCTGAAAGATATAAGTGAAGCACTAGAGCAAAAACTATTCAACTCAAAAGATATAAGTGAAGCACATAGAGTGTTCTAAAAATTTCTAGGCCATATTTAACTCTCTCAAATAGGTGTGTCCAGCAAGGATTATTGTGGCAAACTAACAAGAAAAGACTCAAATTATACAAGACGCTCCAAGCAAAACACATAACATGTTGCAAATAAAAATATAGCTCCAAGTATAGTTACCGATGGATGAAGACGAAAGAGGGGATGCCTTCCCGGGGCATCCCCAAGCTTAGGCTTTTTGATTATCTTGAATTTACTTTGGGTGCCATGGGCATCCCCAAGCTTTGGCCTTTGCTACTCCTTGTACCATCAAAGCAATACTCAAAACTTGAAAACTTCACAACACAAAACTTAGACAAAAATTCTCGTGAACTCCGTTAGTAAGAGAAAGCAAACCACCACTCAAAGGTACATCAAGGAATTCATTCTTTGTTTATATTGGTGTTAAACCTACTGTACTCCAAGTTACCTATGGTTCATATCCTCCAATATTACTCATAGATGCAGCGGAATAAGCAAATAACACACGAAAAACAGAATCTGTCAAAAACAAAACAGTCTGTAGTAATCTGCAGGGTTCGCCTACTTCTAGAACTCCGAAAAATTCAAACTAAATTGGTAAATTTGCGCAATTTGTCTACCATCAGAAGAAAAAAGAATCAACTAAAAATCACGCTCCAGTAAAATCTGAAGACTACTTTAGCGAGCGCTAACAATTCTGTTTTTCACAGCAAGATCAAATAAACTTCACACGTCTTACCAAAGGTTCTACTTTGCACAAACACTAAACAAAACATGAAAACACATCTAATCAGAGGCTAGATGCAATATTTATTCCCTAATAGCAACAAAAGCAAAAAACATAAAATTGGGTTGCCTCCCAACAAGCGCTATCGTTTTACGCCCCTATCTAGGGACGATAATTCAATGATGCTCACACAAAGGACAAGGGTTGAAGCACAAGGAGAGCATCATAAGACATGTGACAAACACATCTAAGTTTAACATACTTCCTATGCATAGGCATCTTATAGGAAAACAAATTACCAAGACAAGCAAGATCTAGCATATGCAAGGAAGGAGAAAGAAACAATAGCAATCTCAACATAACGAGAGGTAATTTAGTAACATGAAAATTTCTACAACCATATTTCCCTCTCTCATAATAATTGCATGTAGGATCGTGATCAAATTCAACAAAATAGCTATCACATAACATATTCTCAACACGATCCACATGCATGCAAAGTTGACACTCTTCCAAAATAGTGGGATTAACATTAACTAAAGTCATGACCTCTCCAAACCCACTTTTATCAAAAGTTTCATAAGATTGAACATTCTCCAAGTATGTGGGATCTAAAGTTGACACTCCTCCAAACCCACTTTCAATATTAATGCAAACATTATTATAATCTTATATTCATCATGGGGATTAAATAAATTTTCAAGATCATAAGAAGAATCACCCCAATCATGCTCATTGTAACAAGTAGTAGATATAGCAAAACTAGCATCCCCAAGCTTAGGGTTTTGCATATTATTAGCACAATTGACATCAATAGAATTTATAGTAACATCATTGCAATCATGCTTTTTATTTAAGGAGCTAACATGAATCACTTTTTCTTTTAACAATTCCTCACAATTTTCAGATTCATAAATTTCAAGCAAAACCCCATAAAGATAATCTAGTGCACGCATCTCACTAGCAATTGGTTCAACATAATTGGATCTCTTAAAGAGATTAGCAAGTGGATGAGGATCCATAATTCAGCAAGCGAAAATGCAAGCTGATAGAGGGCACATAGCAGTACAAGCAAACAAGAGGTAAGCGAACAGTAAACACACGACAGAAAAAGGGCAAATAAGACGGCAAGGGTGAAGTGGGGGAGAGGCAAACGAGAGGCAAATAAATATAATGCGAAGGATAAGGGTTTGTGATAGGTACTTGGTATATGACTTTTGCGTAAGCCTCCCCGGCAACGGCGCCAGAAATTCTTCTTGCTACCTCTTGAGCTTGCGTTGTATTCCCTCGAAGAGGAAAGTGAGATGCAGCATAGTAGCGTAAGTATTTCCCTCAGTTTTTGAGAACCAAGGTATCAATCCAGTAGGAGACCACGCGCCAGTCCCTCGCACCTGCACAAACAAATAAGAACTTCGCAGCCAACGCGATAAGGGGTTGTCAATCCCTTTACGGTCACTTACGAGAGTGAGATCTGATAGAGATGATAATTATAGTTTTGGTTTAATAAAACAGCAAATAAAAGCAAGAAGAGTAAAGTAGATGTAGTTTGATATGTTGAGAATACACCCGGGGGCCATAGTTTTCTCTAGTGGCTTCTCTCATGATAGCGATATTCTACGGCGGGTAAACAAATTACTGTCGAGCAATTGATAGAAAAGCAATAATTATGAGACTATCTAGGCATGATCATTGTATATAGGCATCACGTCTGAGACAAGTAGACCGAAACGATTCTGCATCTACTACTATTACTCCACACATCGACCGCTATCCAGCATGCATCTAGTGTATTGAGTTCATACGAACAGAGTAACGCCTTAAGAAAGATGACATGATGTAGAGGGATAAACTCAAGCAATATGATGAAAACCCCATCTTTTTATCCTCGATGGCAACAATAAAATATGTGCCTTGCTGCCCCTACTGTCACTCGGAAAGGACAACGCAAGATTGAACCCAAAGCCAAGCACTTCTCACATTGCAAGAACTATAGATCTAGTAGGCCAAACCAAACCAATAATTCGAAGAGACTTGCAAGGATATTATGAGCACACATAAAAAGTTCAGAGAAGAACCAAATATCTTTCATAGATAACCTTGATCATAAACTCACAATTCATCGGATCTCGAAAAACACACCGCAAAAAGACATTACATCGAATTAATCGCCTCGAAGACCGAGGAGAACTTTGTATTGAGATCCAGAGAGAGAGGGAAGAAGCCATCTAGATACTAGCTATGGACCCGAAGGTCTGTGGTAAACTACTCACAACTCATGGTGAGGACGATGATGATGATGAAGAAGGCCTCCGTGATGGATCCCCCTCCCGGAACAGGCTCCAAGATGGAATCTCCACGGGTACAGAAGCTACGGCGGTGGAATTAGGGTTTTCTCTCTGCGTATGGAGTTTCTGGGGTACGTAGGTATATATAGGAAGAAGGAGGGCACCGGGGGCCGTGTGGGCCAGCCTCGAGGCAGTGGGCGTGCCCCCCACCCTCGAGGGCAGGCCCCTTGCCCCTTGACTTGGTCCTGACGTTTCTCGAGCATGTTTTCCTCCAAAAATATCTCTCGCGAAGGTTTCATTCCGTTTAGACTTCGTTTGATATTCCTTTTCTGCAAAACCCTGAAATAGGCAAAAAACAGCAATCTGGACTGGGCCTTTGGGTTAGTAGGTTAGTCCCAAAAATGATATAAAAGTGAATGATAAAGCCCATTAAACATCCAAGACTTCATAAATAATAGCATGGAACAATCAAAAATTATAGATACGTTGGAGATGTATCACCTCTCAGCCCGACTCACGAGCAACGTTGATGGCTGGTTGACTCGACCAAGAGAAAATGGAGGAAGCCCAGTCGGCTGACCAGGAGTCGGAATGTCCCTACAGTAGAACCAAGTCGACTGCCAACCTCGGACCGACTCGGGAAGGGTCATGGCAGGGAAAGCGCTCCTACCTCTAAGTTGAATACCTAGTCCGCCACACATCTGGATGACATGCGTCTTCTCGTCACTTGGATTCGCTTTTTTGACAGTTTGGGAACAGCAAGTGAAGATGTGCTTGAACAAACCCCAATGCGGTCGACAACCAAGGAAGTTCTCGCACATCGAAATGAATGCGGCCAGATAGGTGATGGTGTTGGGAGTGAAGTGGTGCAGCTGGGCACCGTAAAAGGCCAGAAAAGGACGGAAGAAAGGATGCGGGGGCAAGGAAAAACCTTGGTCGATGTGAGTCGCGAGGAGAACGCACTCGCCCTCCCGCGGCTGGGGCTCGAGCTCACCCTCCGGCAGCCACCAGGAGTCGCGGGCGATCAGGCCCTCCTCCTCCAACTCCTCCATGTACTCCGGCGTCATCGCGGACCTGATCCAGTCCCCCTGGATCCAGCCAGGTGGGAGCCCAGACCTCGACGACGACCCTCCTCGGTTGGACCACTTCCCTTTCCCCGTTGCCGCCGCCTTCTTCGAGCGCTCCAGTGCCATGGTCTTGTCCTTGCCCATGGTGAGCGAGCTGGTGTTGGCCGAGGGGAGGAAGGCAGAGAGCAGAGACACGACGAAGGGGCGGAGGAAGAAGAAACAGAGAATGGGCGCATAGTGCCCTCGCCTCGGCCGCGCCGCGCATTTATAGCGCAGAGGTCGAGTGGCTGGCTGGTGGCCCCGAGCTATCCCATCAAATCCCGCAACAGACATGCATGTGATACGTGGCGAAAAAGGCGGCACGGATATCGAGGCGTCCCGGGCATATCCGATCCGATTGCCGCGGCGTGACCCATCCCGTGCGCTTCCCCAAATTTCGAAATCCCGCAAAATCCGGAGACCAGAGAGCAGCCGATCCCGCCGAAAACTACGCGCCCCAACGGCGCTCGGGGCCGTGCACAAGGTTCAGTCGACAGTCAAGGCAAACAAGTACACTCAGCGGTTCCTGAATCGATTAAGGCGACCAAGTCGAGGTTGAAGAGTCAGCCTGGTTCGCAAGCTCTAAAAAGATCTCCCCAGAAGCATCGAACCCGAGCCAAAGCCAACTTCAACACTCTTCTCTACTCGAGCCTCCATCCATTTGGGGGCTACTGATGATGTCACAGACCTAGGGTACGGTCATGGGCCTGACCCAAGTACCCCACCCAAGGTCACTACCCCAGAAGCGCAAAAGACAACTCGAAGGCAACAGGGACAGTCGACTGACACGGCTCAAGAGGGCATTCCACTCGACTACACACGCCCGTCCAGACGACTCAACTCCACTCGACCATTCCAAGAGACTCGACCCATGAAGGTCAAAGGTCCCTTAGGACAGCAATGGTCTGGCATTCATTCCGTAACAATGAATGCCTTTATCATTCTTTACTGCAGGTGTTATCAGTAACGCCTGCCTTTATGTACATTGAACCCTTTGTAACGTGGGGGATGGCTGGGGTCCTGGTGCACTCTATATAAGCCATCCCCTCCTCCAGTACAAGGGTTCGCACCCCCTGTAACTCAAACACCCATATACATTCCAGTCGACCGCCTCAGAGCATCGAGACGTAGGGCTTTTACTTCCTCCGAGAAGGGCCTGAACTCGTAAACATCCTGCGTACAAACTCACCATAGCTGGGGCCTTGCCTCCTCGTACGTACCCCCTACTCGTAAATTCAGACTTAGAACCATGACACATCGCCCACAACTACTTGTGTTCTACTCGTGCATAGAAACTAGGCATAGACCTGGCTCATGATGCCACTGTGGGGGATCATAGCAGAAATCAAAAAAAATCTACGCATCACCAAGATCAATCTATAGAGAAATTAGCAACGAGAAGGGGGAGTGCATCTTCATACCTTTGAAGATCGCTAAGCGGAAGCATTACAAGAACGTGGTTGGTGGAGTCATACTCGCAGCGATTCAGACTGCGGTGGATTCCGATCTAAGCGTCGAACAACAGCGCCTTCGTGTTCAACACACGTGCAGCCCGGTGACATCTCCCGCGCCTTGATCCAGCAAGGAGGATGGAGAGCTTGGGGAAGACAACTCCAGCAGCAGCACGACGGTGTGGTGGTGGTGGAGCAGCGTGGTTCTCCAGCAGGGCTTCGCGAAGCACTATGGAAGACGAGGAGGTGGAGAAGTAGGGCTGTGACGAGAGGGAGAGGGACTCGTGTGTTTGGCAGCCCCAAAAACCCCACTATATATAGGAGGAGGGGAGGGGGTTGCGCCCCCTCTAGGGTTCCCACCCTAGGGGGTGCGGCAGCCCTAGATGGGATGGGGGCGGCGGCCAAGAGGGGGAGAGAGAGGGGGGCGCGCCCTAGGGTGGGCCTTAGGCCCATCTGCGCTTAGGGTTTCCCCCCTCTCCTCCTTGTTGCGCCTTGGGCCTTGGTGGGAGGCGTACCAGCCCACTCATGGGCTGGTCCCTTCCCACTCTTAGCCCATGCAAGCCTCCGTTGCCGGTGGCCCCTCCCGGTGGACCCCGGAACCCTTCCGGTAGTCCCCGTACATTACCGGTGATGCCCGGAACACTTCCGGTGGACAAATCCTCACTTCATAACTATAATTCTTCACCTCCGGACCATTCCAGAACTCCTCGTGACGTCTGGGATCTCATCCAGGACTCCGAACAACATTCGGTAACCACGTACATATTTCCCCTATAACACTAGCGTCATAGAACCTTAAGTGTGAAGACCCTACGGGTTCGGGAGGCATGCAGACATGACCGAGACATCTCTCCGGTCAGTAACCAATAGCGGGATCTAGATACCCATGTTGGCTCCCACATGTTCCACGATGATCTCATCGGATGAACCACAATGTCGGGGATTCAATTAATCCCGTATACTATTCCCTTTGTCTACCGGTATGATACTTGCCCGAGATTCGATCGTCGATATCCCTATACCTTGTTCAATCTCGTTATCGGCAAGTCTCTTTACTCGTTCCGTAACACATCATCATGTGGCCAACTCCTTAGTCACATTGAGCTCATTATGATGATGTCTTACCTAGTGGGCCTAGAGATACCTCTCCGTCATACGGAATGAAAAATCCCAGTTTCGATTCGTGCCAACCCAACAGATACTTTCGGGGATACCGTAGTGAATCTTTATAGCCACCCAGTTAGGTTGTGATGTTTGGCACACCCAAAGCATTCCTACGGTATCCGGGAGTTGCACAGTCTCATGGTCTAAGGAAATGATACTTGACATTAGAAAAGTTGTAGCAGACGAACTACACGATCTTGTGCTATGCGTAGGATTGAGTCTTGTCCATCACATCATTCTCCTAATGATGTGATCCCATTATCAATGACATCCAATGTCCATGGCCATGAAACCGTGACCATCTGTTGATCAACGAGCTAGCCAACTAGAGGCTCACTAGGGACATGTTGTGGTCTATGTATTCACACATGTATTACGATTTCTGGACAATACAATTATAGCATGAATAATAGACAATTATCATGAACAAGGAAATATAATAATAACCATTTTATTATTGCCTCTAGGGCATATTTCCAACCTTAACCACACAGGTCGCCATGGATTTCCATCACAAAATGTTAGGGCGGTTTGTGATTTAGACATGAGGTTTACTTTTGTTGTGGCTGGTTAGCCCGGTTCAGCACATGGCACAAGGATCTTAAATGATAGCTTGGTCAAGTATGCACAGAAGTTCCCTACACCTCCAACAAGTACTAGTATATGTTGCGCCCATTAGTGACTTATTGCCAATGATTACTTACTTGCTTCTCAACAATCTTGTGTAACGTTGTTGTTGCCCTTCCTATATATGAAAATATTACCTCGTCGATTCGGGATATCCAAACCGTGAAGGATATCTTGCTCCTTACAAAGGCCAAATATACCATATACCTGAATTTTGTAATGGGCGAAAACCGGTGAGAAAATTCGAGGTGTATAATAATGCTCACTCTTCACTTTGAAATGTTATTGAACGAACATTTGGAGTGCTCAAAGCTAAATGGCGCATCTTGGAGGGTATGCCTAGTTCCAGCCCTCGTAGACAAAAAAAGATTATTATTGCTTGTATGTCGTTGCACAACTACATTCGTGAGAACAAGTTGCCTAATGAGGAGTTTGAAAAATGTGATGAAGATGAATATTATTTTCCTGATGAGGACTTACGAGTACGGTCACTCCAAGGAGATAGTGTTCCTGCTAGACTTGACATCGTCGACATGAACAGATTTCGTGACAGGATTGCTAACTCCTTGATGAGCTCGACTGGATAGGGAGTTGTTCCATCTGCTCATGGAGGAACTACTAATCTAATAGGTGTAGAAGTGTATATAATATTTTGCGCCGCTCCTAGTAATCTAGTTGTTGGGCTGTCGTTTCTAAAATATGCAAGGGTTGTAATGTACTAATGTACTGATCAATGATGAAATATTTGGGTTCACTTGCTAGTTCATTCTGTAATAACTAGTGTGCTATTTCTATTTTTGTGCTACATAATGATCCTTGCAAAAAATGCTATCAATATGTCAAAAATATAAAGTTGATCGATAATTATTTAATTTCATTTTGTTGGTGCTCTAAATCAGCATGTAATGTTATTATTACCATCAAACACTGTGCAACCAATCTCTCAGCTATTAGGGGTATTTCAGACATTTATCTCCACAGCCACAGCTCATACAGCTGGTTTGCCAAATGGCCTATAGCTTTTTCACAGCAGATTTTTCACAGCTGCTTTTTCACAGTAGATTTTCCACAACTGCTTTTAGAAATCCACAGCCGAACCAAACACCACCTCGGTCTAGCTAGCTTGCTTGTACGTGCTTGTATTCATTTTAGCACACCCAAACCGGATTTTGTTTGGGCCACAACCTTTGATATACAACTTCTATTAGAGTGATTCTTTCGCTCAAATGATCCTTAGGAAATGTACTTTTCATAAATATACTATGGTCATCACTTTGACCAAATCAAATTTATTCAAACATACAGATTTGAATTTGAGTATTTGGCATATCTTGCATTCTATAATTTCAATCAATATATTTTTCTTCTACAAAGGTGGACCTTAGGTCCCTATGCATCTATTAGAACGTTCATAATAGTCTTCTGGCATATACAATACTTGTTCTGGTTCTAGACTTGGAATTTAGCTTACTTTAGTTTTATTCTTATTCTTTTAGTCATTTAATTTTGATCCTTCCAATCATCATATGTAGACGACCATGATTCATTTTAATCATTTATCTCTAGGTTCCAACCATGAAACAAGTTCCAAAATTCTCAAATGGCTTAACCATAATCCAAATATTGCACATATTTCTTCCTAGAACCTTGTCTCACAATCATTCCTTATATCTAAACCATGATATTCCCTTAGTATCAATTGGATCCACCCTTGGAAATGACTTAGGTTATATTTCCATTCACGCCAAGTTGGTCATATCTCAACGTATAGCCATACCAACTATTTTAATAATTTAATAAGTGGTATTTCAATTTGTGTATCATTTGGATTTTATTGTGTGTTGAATTATTTTATTCTTAGATTAGATATATCGTAACGAAAAGGCGAGATGACTACGAGTAGAATATTTCATCTACAGGAATTCAGGCAAGTTGCAAATTGATCATGATTCGACCTATATTTTCATACTATGCATATTTCTTTAAATTCTAATACTATGCATGTTTTACAAAAGTTTTGCAAAGTATTATTACTGGCAAGAGCCTTAGGTTCAAGACTTACTATCATGCTTGGCCGTGCTTGCATAAATTGGTGGGTTGATGATCAAACAAGTTTTAAACAAATAAACTTGCCCTCTTTTCGAGCAATGTTTTGTGAAACTTTTGAAAAACAAAAATTATATATTGTTTTACTTCTACTCTGGGCGGAACGGTATGAAGGGGGCGTCTACAAGTGATTGCGCCAATCGGGGTCTTGAAGTGATTGCGCCCGACTGGGGTCTTGCACATAGTTTTTTGGTGGGGACCACCGTCCAGGGGACTGAGATCTTCCAAGTACATTTTGATGTAGCTTCCAGTATAGCCACATGCTATTATGGCTCTGGCTTAGCTTTTCCTTATCGGGAAACCCTTATTTAGGTATGGTCATCAAAGATGGGTCTTAATGGCCAAGGGAGCGGGCCGTGCTAGAACTAAATAAAGGGGGCATTTGGAAAGGCTTCGTCGCAATATCCTCCCGGACACACACCCAAAGTGGTGTCACGACACAAAGGGTTGATTGTGTCATGTGGGGAACGGGTACGACCTCTAGAGAGGGTTAAACCTAATTGATTAGCCGTGCCCCCGGTTATGGGCAAATTTGAGCAACTGAAGACTTGGACTAAAGAAAAATCTCCCCTCTCTTTTCTAAACATATGTTTTAAGGGTTAGGTTGAGGATTGAGGACAGTGATTGTGTTTCACTTCAACCATATATATGTTTTACTAAAATCGGATAATGAACTTTGGTGCGTATATCTCAAGTCTCACTCCTATCTTTTATACTAAAAACTGTTTTTATTTTCACAAGAAGTTTATAAAATTTAAGTATGGGAGAAAATTTGGCTTTATGCAATGGAAACCTCCACCAATACTTACCCTGCAAATATATTCTGTTAAACTTTCCTTTGCAACTTGCGAGTACATTCCACGTACTCATCTGCACCTGTCATGTGCAGATCTCGGCAGATTCAGAGATGATAGGGTTATGGTCTACACTCAACGGGCCTAGTGTCATTGATGGAGCCCTAACTTAGCAACTACGTATTATTCCGCTGTATTATGTGCCAATATTGAGCTGTATCAATGGTATGTATTTACTTAATTATGGATCTATCGTTGTAGTAAAATGATGTATGTTTTACTGATATTCATTCTTGTTACTGTGTGTGCTAGCTACGATCCAGGGATAGCACAGTAAGCACACAGACTTGGATTTTGTCAAATTCGGGTCATGACAAAATGGTATCAGAGCATACGTTGACTGTAGGACCTGACCCTAGAAATGGCTTAGAAATAGGAATATCTTGATAGGAAAAACTTATATTTTTAGTAGTATTAATAACATTCTCGTATCCTCTTTTTTCTTTACTAAGTTCTCATCTGCTTTCAAAAAACTTGGAAGACCAACCTCCCTGAATCCAATGACCTGATATGTTGTATGGATTTTCAAGAGCCTAAAGGATACTTCAAGGAGATGATGCTAAGCAAAGGCGTTTTCAATACCTAAGTTTACAACAAGACTTTGAAGAAGAACTGAAGACACTCAAGACTAAGATGGCTATGAAGAAGCTGAAAATGGAATATCCCGTGTAATTCTAATAGTATACGGGCCCACCATGAGAGTTTTGAAATAAACCAAAGAGTGCGAGTAGTGTACCCGACCATGCCATCTCATGTTGGATGAAGGTACCATATGAATTGTTTGTTTGAAATGTTTGAGTGTAATTTGGAGTTTTGTTAGAGTTCTTCGCCATCGATTTGATTTTGTTGTCATTTGAGTTGTGTGATTTAACATCTTGCATTATTGGGATACGAACTTCGTAGGTTGTATTATTTATTCAACCTTGAGAGGTGTTAATTACAAAAGATGTAATAGAGGACATTTCTACAGGTGAAGCGTCACACACTGAAGACTTTCAAGAACTGTAGAAATGAAGACCCTATGACGAAACCGTAGAAACGAGCCCATTATAAACCTTAAGATATGAGTTGTTTATTGATTGGTGTGTGTGTATCCATCTCTCTTTCTCTAAACTCTATCCTCTTCCCTGATCAAACCTTAAACCCAAAGATGGAACGAATTATTTTGATCGGACAAGTGACACATTCAGAAGTACAAGAGTGGATTCAGGATATAGGAATAATGGAAGACATCAAAGTAAATCGAATGGATAAGATGGATTATGCTTCTCAATATTTTATCCGAGATACTCACACGTGGTGTAAGAGGCTTATAGCCATCGATGAATTCCAAGGGAAATTATGCGGGAAGAATTCAAGTTTCAAATTCAATCTCATATTGTCATACAGGATCTGGAGAAACCAAGTGTAGATGAGAGGAAATTTTACGGCTGCAAGTTTTACCGCGACTTGAGTAGGATTAACGCCACCCAAAGACGTTTTATTAGCTTTGTAGGTGAAGACCTCTTAAAGAGGAGTGAGAATGATCGAGTGTTAGAACACGCGATTCACCAATCTATATATGGGGTAATGATTTGAATATGAGATGGATTGATCACCATACCGGAGACTCTTATTATATACTTTTGTATGTTTGATGGGTAAGTCGGAGAGATTTGAAACCATAGTGGAGTGTTGATGCGACAAGCCTGAAACCATAGAATGGTAAGGTGTATTACCCTTATAGACAAGCAGTCGTGCCTAACATAGATTGGACAATGAGAAAGAAACACGAAGATCTGCAAGGACTTCCATCAGAAGCTATCGACCACCATGAGAGTCTCGATAGGTAGTTCAACAACTTATGGATTTTGAGTCAGGCATAGTCTTTTGAACACTACCTTAGAACCACCAGTGAATGAAGAAATTGTGAAAATCCCCACAAGTTTGTTCTTAAGGATGGTAGCATCCGAACACGCTCGACGGATAATTGGGTCATACAACAAATCGGTGGAGACTCAAGAATGATATCAAAAGTCTCAGACATGGGCATGCTGAAGAACTGGAATACAAGGAATCATATTTATAGAAGACATTCCCTCAAGACAGAAAGCAAAATGACAAATCGCTAGCCTGCACATGTTATGCCAGAACCTTGGGGAAGTAACCCAAGAGAACCAAACCCTAACATACTTCTTGCTCGCCTTTGCAAATCTCGAGGACGAGATTTCTTTTAACGGTGGTAGTTTGTAACATCCCAAATTTTTCCAAATTTTGGGATGCTAATATTTATTATTATTGAGTGAATTGCTATGATTTTCAGTAGAAATTAAAACCTTTTTGAGTCTTGTTTCCAAAATTTTGAGTTTGGGTTTCTTTTCTTTCGGACTCCTATGAAATATCTTGAAACCATATTCAAATTACGGAGTGCGAATAAAATGTCTTTCTCAAATGTGGTGGATGCATATTTCATTCAAAGTTCTTTGAAAAAAATCATTTGTTTTAACTGTTAATAAAAGCTTAAATGGAGTTTTGTAATTTAGATGTTTTATTTGATTAAATAACAACCTAAATTAAAAACCGAGTTTATTTTGTTTCTCTTAGTTGGTTTTGCTTTGTCGTCTTTAGCATATTAGATTATGCGAGTATGTATTTTCTAAGTCGATTTAGTCGTTCGTAGTATTATTTCTATTTTCTTGACCATATTGTTTTCATGGATATTTTGGATTTTTTTCCAGGACTCGTTATTATTTTTCTTTATTGTTATTCCGTGTGTAGTATTCCTAATCCAAAATAAAGAGAAATAAATATTATATTATATTGAATTTTCTACCTCCTATAATTGGACCAATACGTTCCTAAGACTTGGCATTGTTAGCCTATCTCACATCCAAACGCTATGCATCAGTTGCATATGGCATATCTCTCTCGGTCTCTCCCTTTCTTTCCTCTCTGTTCTAGCGAACCAGCAAAACAATAATGAAGCCCAAGGCCTACAAGATGCAGCAACTGCACGACCTAGCTGTGGCACCCCGATCCGCATGGAACAGGGGGCCTTCGCACGTCAGCCCAGGAATACACCTGACGCACGACAGGTCCATGATACAGCATTCCAGGTACAATAATATTCATCAAATAACCAGGTATAAGATTACATCATTGATGAATATAATTATCTGGCATAGCCCTAAGGCTATTTACATAGCAGCGGAAGGCTAATTAGCTGGCGGCGGAAGTCTTGGTTTGGCGGTGTAGAACTCTAGCTGGGCTCCACAACTCACAGGACTGGCAAGATTACGGCCTAGCGCGACGGAGCAAACGATCCAAACAAGAGTGACCTACAAAACTGGCATGACACACCAGGTCATTACATTGAATGTACTTGCAAGACAACCAAATACATAGCATCCAAACAGGCAGAAGACAAGGCAAGAACCAAGCACATGCAACAAACTACCTCATATCAAAATATGGCATGCAATTAAGATAAAGGAGACTGAACTATTACGTAGCATCATGACATATCCAATTAATTTCAATATGGTGATAGCAGCATAATAAAATATCTTACTCATGGCATAACTTAATGAATAAAACAGAGCATGGCATGGCATCGTGAGACTAAGCTATCGAAATAAACTACTATTCATACATAAATAAATGCAGACATAACATATTACAAAATCTAGTACTACCATGGCTTCTTAAAATGCAAACTATAAGTCATGTAAAATAATCAAAGTTGTACACCGATTTCATCGGACTATAATACCAACGGGTTATCTTACCACATAACCACGACTTTTTTGGTGATCGCAACCACAACCAACACTTGGTCTCCAATATTCACCGAGAACTCGTCTCGTGATTACACCTTAGTTTTGACTTCACACGACTATTTCATTCAAGTATCATATTAACAAATTTTATTATATCTGGTTTATCCTCCATTCCGATCGAGACCCAATAGTGTGACCTACTACGGACTGTGTGCTATCGATAGACTTTGGGAACACTCTGCAGAGGTAGCGCACTGTACCCACACCACGGAACCCATGGCCTCGTTATCCCATTCGGGTGGACCAACGGCGTTCCGACGAAACCGAACTACTGTCATGACACTCTCCCGGCCACTCCGACTCTTCCCTACTGGGCTAGTCCTGGGTGGCCCTGTGTCTACCAAAGACACACCGACCACCGTTGTGGCCAAACTGTCCCAAACATGGACTCGGTACCATAACAAAAACAACTACGGGCACACAAGGCTTATGTCTGCCTACCTGATCAGGGTAGGACGTGTCCATAACCTTCCCTCGTTGGAGGCACCGGCGAGAGGCACAACAATAGTTCGTATTAAGGCCTTCACATAAAGGCAAATGTGGTTGCACTGAAAAGTTCGATTTAGTGGCACTATGAAACGATCCCATCGATGACAGAGGGGTTTGTTATGATTAAATCATTTTTATTAACTCTCCGTCATCATGAGCATATTTAAGAAGAATGCAACAATGAGCATGCAACATACAAAAGCATATACAAAATATCGAATTTCTCAGGTGCACAGGTTATAGCATAAAGAATAAGACAATACTAAGTAGTAGCATATCAACGGTGCATTAAAAGCATCATACCATTTTATAACGATGGCATAAGAAGCAAGTAGAGTAGCAACATGGCATTCTTAATAACAACATCCTAACTAGCATGGCAAGAGATATCATGACAACACAAGCATGCATGGAAATACATAAAGGAAAGATTGCAGCTGAAAACTATAAGCCAACGACTGCAACTACACATGCACAAGGTAAAAGAAAAGTCAATGTACAAGTCCGGAGCTTATGATAAGAGGTTGGCTTGCCTGGGGGTCGACAAATACTCCAAAGAAAAGTGCGGAAAGCTCGCGGAAGGAATCGGCGAAAACAGTTCTCTCTCGGAGGGGCTATTTACGGCAAGGGCAAAATGGTCATTTTCACAACACCAAAATATTATGAGAATGACACCATCGGAAAGAGCTCGACGAACAAAGAACGTGAGCACTGGAATCACCTCAATCGGAGATGCGGGTAAAAAGATATGAAGGAGTGAAGTTTAGAGACTTTTTTGCAAAAATACCATCACAAACAAGTCCCTCAGTGGATAAGGCAGAAACGAAAAGTTAGAAATACGCTTTCTGTTTAATAAAATGCATTTTGGGCTGAAACAGAGAGGAATGCACTTACCCCACGCGAAAACGTACTTCTGGAAGTACGCTTCCACTTATCCTAGTCAGCAGAGGCGAGACCGGGCGCTGAGCCGCTGACAGGCGGGTCCCAGCGGCAGGGGCGGGGTCAACGCGCGGTGGAGACACTGCCTGGTGGGATCACGCAGGGAGGGGCCCACCGGCTTGGCTTCTTCAACCTCCCGCTCGGGAGAGAGCGAGGCCGAGGGAGGCGTCCGCCCCGACGGCGTTCACCGGCGCGTCCGGCCATCTCTCGAGGCACACGACATACCCAGGAGATCAGGGCGGAGAGGCACATCGGATGAGGGTGGTTGCGGCGGCCGACGAGCACTGTAGAGGAAGCAGCAAGGCCCGCGGCGAAGAGAGGCTTCGGTCGCCGGCGAGGTGGTGGCTACGATGGAGGAGAGGAGGGGTTGAGGCCATGGGGAGACTCACTGGACCCTAGGGAGGGCAGTGGTGGAGGTGGAACGGCGAGAGGGGGGCGGCATCGCCGGAATCGAGCGAAGCCCGAGGCGGCGGCCATGGTGGCGATGGGGTTAGAGAGAGGCTCCGGGGACGAGAGGAGGGGATGGGGAGGCGTTGTGGCTGCGGACGAGCTCGAGGGCTCTACTTATAGCCGCGGGAGAGCTCGGGAAGGGGGGGCGAGGTGGCACACGGCAAGCGACGTGTCCGTGCGCCGGTGAGGGCGCAGGCACGGCCAAGGCTCATGAGGAGGCACGGGAAGGCGACGAGGGGGATCAAGACGAACGCCAGAGGGTCACGGAGACGAGGAAGGCTTGCGGACGAACGGAGGAAGCGGACACCGGCGAGGAAGACGACGATGCACAGGGGCGCACCGCACTATTCCGGTCGTTGGCACGGCTCGCTGGAGAAGAAAACGAAGGGGGCCAGCGATCCAAAGGGAAGACGACGTCGAGGGGGAACTATTGGGCATTAATAGCGAGGTCACAGGCGGTCGGAGCAGCGATGCTGACCACAACAGTGGCTAGACCACCGTTTTGGTTGGCCTGCCTCGTGGTTACCACTGGCATGGCACGCTCTGGGATTTTTACTGTGGTAAGATCATGTCTACCGTGTAGTCCTTCCAGCGTGGAGTGTTACCATGGTAAAGAATCGGGCAGAAACAAACTGAGCTGAGTAAACCAAGCTCCAGAAGTTTACTGCTGCAAACTTCACCACACTCCAGTGAGTAAACCAGAGAGGGTAAATGGTAAACTTGATGTCTGGGAAGCTTAGGGTAGAAAGGACTACGATCCTGGGAGTTTTGAGGTAAAATGGACAACTATTTACCATAGTTGTTGTAGAACCACCAAAACTGACCCAGAAACTGAATCATGAACAAGCACTCACTGGGAGTGTTGGATTGGGCTATAACTTGGCAAAGCCTGATGATTTGAACATCCCATGATGCTGTAAAAAGTTCATACCAAATGGACTTACCAAAATGGTACTTCCTTCACAGCTATCATTTCTGTCCAAAAACTTCAGAATAGTCATCAGGGCAAATGGCTAGATTAAATGAGCCCAAATCTTGTGGAGATGGATCATATAGATAGGAGAAGGCCTGGAAAACTTATCAGCCATAATGGAGCAATATAAAATACACTTGCTTCACAAACTGAAAATGTGGACAGAAACAAAGAATTGCTCCTGTGCTCACATTGTTCATTGGAATGAACTTAATTTGGGTGGAGGCTAATGATTTGAGATACTTGAGAGGATGGAAATGTTTCATCCCATTTGGAAACAATATGAAGGTGCTTCCTTCACAAACTTGTGTTCTGGTCAAAAACTTTGAAAAATTGCACAGGGAGATAGGATGAATGGATTGAGCTCATCTTAGGTATCCATGGGTCATTTAACAATGTTAAACGCCCTGCCAAATTGCAGCTCAATTGGACTTAAGAATAAAGCACTTCCTTTGCAAAATTTCAGAGAAGGCAGAAACTTGCATTGGATCATGTGCCAAATTTTTAACTGTGGGACAACATAAAATGATGGAACTAATGATTATATAGCAAGGGCAAGCTCCACAATTTATGGGAGAATTTTCTCTGCTATAAACATAATAGTTCCTTTGAAAAGTGGCAGAAATGCAATATTGGCATAAAATAGGAAAAGGCAATTTTCCTTATTTTAATTGTGGCCAATATTCTTGCCAAAGCTTGGATTAGGCATGAGTATCATCTCCACCAATCCTCATGGATTTTTGAGATGCAAAACTATGCCTCTGGATTTTATTCCTCAAACAGACAATGAAAGGAATAAATCCCAATTCAAAAAAATATTGCATAGGACTTAGCAATATTTTTGCATATCCAAGAATTATGAAGACAAGGTGGTCTCTTGGAAAGGATGGAGTGATCAACAGATCAATGCAACTGATGGCTCCTTTGTAAGCACAAAAGGCCATCTACTAATTCCAAAAGCTTGGAATTAGGGTTGAGAGAAATTTGAGGTGTTGCAGATGAAGTCTTTCCCACTGATAAAGACATGAGCAAGGTTTTGAAAGGGTGAAAATGACCAAAATTCTCAGGGTCATTGAGAACTCCTCATGAGAAAATTTGAAAGAGGGTTGCTAGGAAGAAATCACAGCACAAAATTGATAACCCAATTTTGAGGCTGTGACACCTGCCATGTAGTCGGTCCAGCTAAGCTTCTTCCTCCTTTTGCACGCAGGTACACGTACACGACACGAACCGGCCGCAACAATATGTCGCCACCGCCTGTTACCTTCCTTCGATTGTCATTTCACTTTGACTTCGACAAAGAAATTATTCCAACATCACTACAACCTCATTGCTCCTAATTAATTGTCAGTTTCCTATGTTTAATACCTTAAACATACATGCACAATTGCACCTACAGAGAAGGAAAACATACAGCAGGCTCTAACTCCCTTAAATCCTCACCATTTGCAAATCCATGAGTAATTCCCCCTTATTTCTTTTAGCCCTCCTGCCTCCACCGTGATGCAACGAACCTCCTCACCACTATTAAAGACTATCTCCCATCAACCCTGCTCATCTCACACCCAAAACCCCCTCGTGTTCATCCTATACATCGAGCAATTGCTCGCCGGAGCTCCTCTCCGCTGCCACCGTCGGCCGACGAAATCAATGTCGCCGGTAAACCCAGAACCCCTTGCTTCGTCCTTTCTCCTTGAATCTCTTGCACCCACCTTGCTAACATTTTCCCCTCAACTCTCCTTCCAGAGCGCGCGAATGGCGGCACTCAAGTTCCGTCGGCATTCGGCCTTGCACCCGCCGCTCACGACCTCCAGCGGCCAAGAACGACAGTGCATGTACCCCATCGTCTTCACCTCATCGCTCTGAACATCCGTAGTGCAACTCTCGTCACCGGCCACATCTCCGTCGTCGAACTTGACCGAAGCCGACCCGTGTGCCGCTCAACTCCGGCGACCTAGCTGCGTCATTCCTGTGAGCAATTATGTCTCTCTTTCCTAAACCGCAGTGCTTTTTTCGAGAGTATGCAAATTGCGTACCTTAGCTTTATAGAAGAGAGAAAAATGTACAAGAGAGTTACAAACGTAGCCACCAGTCACAAGCCGACTGAGCCACGGCCAACTCCAACTCCACGCACTATGCTAACTCCTCACACAATGGTGTCAACTCCACCCCCGCCCGTTGTCGCCCACATGCGCAGCTCGTCAAGAATCGTAAGTACTAACTCAGGGGCCGGTCAGGATGGGTTCGTCGGGCGAAAAACTCGTATATTTCTTTGCTTCCATAAGCCACAGCACACCAGAATCACCAGGCTATCAAAAACTTTACGGACCTCCTTGCGAAGCTGATCTCGGGTGCTACCCCACCAAGATTCCAAGTTATCGTTCGGCACCGGCGCTGAGGCAGGCGCAGCCCTAACGCAGGACAGGATCATGTGCCAAACCTGTCGCGAATACGCGCACTGGACGAGCAGATAATCCATGTTGTCTTCTTCCTGGTCACACAGATAGCAAGGTGAGGGGTTGTCCTATAACCCATGCCGCACCCTCCGGTCAGATGTCCATATTCTATGTTGTATCGCGAGCCACATGAAGATCTTGCAAGTGAGGGGTGCCCAACATTTCCAAATCCATCGCGCGTAGGTCACGTTGATTGCACCTTTGAAGAGCATTTGGTAAGCGGAGGACGAGGTGTAGACTTGCTTGGGGTTCCAAGGCCATATAGCCTCGTCCCGCAAAGTAGGATCAAGGTGCGTGGTAATGGCAATCTCCCAAAGCTTGATTAACTGAACTAGGTCGTCGGTGGTGAGCTCTCCTGAGATGTGTGTGGTCTGGCGGTGGTTCATCAGTCCATCATGCACCATCCGCTTGTTTACCATCTGAGTGCGAACCTTGCCCCAAATGCCCGGTGCGATCTCCTTAGCAGACTCACCATCCATCCATCTATCCTTCCAAAACAACACCTTGTTGCCATCACCAAGTTTCCAATGCACCAAGCTATCAAAGGCCCTCTGAACCTGAGGATCGCTCGCCATCGGAAGCCCATGCCAGGGTCGGGTAGAGTCAGTACGCCTTAGCCACTCCCAGCGTAATCTGAGTGCCAGGCCATGGCGGTTTAGATCCAGCAGCCAAAGACCACCTAGGTCTTTAGGTCTGCAAACTCTTTGCCAGGCCACAAGGCATTTTCCTCCATGAATCACTTCAGACCCTTCCCAAAAGAATGCTCTGCACCGCTTATTGACCTGCTCAATCGCCCATTTAGGGGCATCCGCTGTGATAAGGTGGTGAGTGGGGCGCGCCATAACCACGTCGTGCACAAGCACAAGCCTCCCTGCCCTAGAGATCAGCCCCTTTTGCCATACTGGCATAAAATTTAGCACATTGTCCACTATGGGCTGCCACTCAGAGCGCGTCAATTGCCAAATGGATAGCTGAAGTCCCAAGTACTTGCATGTAAATGACTCCATGCTCCAGGGCATAGCACCCTCGACCAGATCCTTGTCGCCATCCTCTTCTCTAATCAAGATGGCCATGGACTTAGAGTAACTTATGTTGAGTCCCGATGCCATCCCGAAAATGTGCAAAGCCTCCTTGACAAATCTGAGATCCGGAATGGTTGGTCTGACAAATAGAACGACATCATCTGCATAGATGGAGAGTCTTTGCAAGGGGGTGCAACCCGGCATTTTACTCAAGACTCCACTCTCCTGGGCTCTCGTGATTAGGGATGTGAGAACATCCATGGCGATAACAAAAAGCAACGGCGAAACTGGGTCTCCTTGCCGAAGCTCCTGAGCATGAGCCAATTTTTGTCCCGCATGTCCGTTAACCACCACACGGGAGCTGGCCGTAGAAAGAAAGATCGCAATCCAGGACATCCAAGTCTCCGAAAACCCTTTAGCACGAAGAACCTCAAATAGGAATGGCCAAGATAAAGTGTCAAAAGCTCGCGAAATATCCAACTTGAGCAAGATGCCTTTAGCTCTCCGGCGGTGTAGGGATCTGGTCACCTGTCTTACGAGCAAGAAATTGTCGTGTAGATTCCTTTCCTTGATGAATGTCGATTGGTTGGTGTGGACGAGCTCAAACATGCACGGCCGCAAGCGATTAGCAAGTAACTTAGCGCTGATCTTGGGCAAGCTATGGACCAAACTAATAGGACGGAAATCTTCCACATGACACGCGCCGGCCTTCTTGGGAATAAGCGTGATCAGGGCTTGGTTTAGTCTTCCGAAACCGCGGCCATTGCCAAGAAAGAGATGGTGGATGGGCAAGAAAGTCTCCTTTGATAGTTCTCCACGCCTTCTAAAAAAAGAGGCCGATAAACCCGTCTGGGCCCGGCGCACGATCTGCTGGCATATCCTTGATCATGGACCAAACCTCCTCCTCCGTGAAGTACACATCCTGATCCATCAAGTCCAAAGGCTAGATCCCAAGAAAATCTAGGTCGATGGTGTTCTCGCGCCCTCTTGCCGAGCCAAGCAATTGTTTGTAAGTTTGGAAGAATATTTCCTCCTTACCGTGCTGGTCCGTAATAAGGTTACCCTCATGCAGAATCGCCGGTATAAATTTTTTGTCTTTCTTCCATTTGCCATGAGGTGAAACAGCTTGGTACTGGCATCTCCTTCCTGAAGCCAACGAATTCGTGACCTTTGTCTCGCGATAGTGCGTTCGAAGGAGGCAAGGCCGAGCACAACAATCTTGAGCGTACGGCGCAGCCAGGTCTCCCCAGCCGCTAGCAAGCGCCGTTCCTGCGCCACGTCAAGTTGGAAGATTATCCAATTGGCAATTGCGATCTGTAGCTTGACGTTGCCAATCTTCCTTTGCCCCCACACAGTCAAATACCGAGCTGTGTTTCTAAGCAGTGCGTCGAGTCGTTTGAAAGGATCATGAATGTTAGGGTCACACACCGAGGCCTCCTTAACCGCATCTTGAAAACCTTCTAGCCTAGTCCAGAACACCTCAAATCTGAAGCGTCGATGCGGGTGTATGTTCTCGTTCAACGCAAGATGCAAGGGGCAGTGATCCAATGCCGAAGTGGACATCGCTTGGAGCAGGAAATCCAGATAGTCAATCTCCCAATCCACCGAAACAAGCGCCTTGTCAACTTTAGTGAGGGTAGGAACATCCCTTTCGTTACTCCATGTAAAAGCACGTCCATGCATGTAGAGCTCCTTAAGCCCATTCCCATCCACAAATTGACGAAATTTGCGCATCATTCTCCTATCTAGGTGCGAATTATTTTTGTCCGAGGCTTGTAGTATCATGTTAAAGTCCCCAATCACCATCCAAGCTCCCAGGCACAGCTCTCTTCTAGCTGCGAGCTCCTCCAAGAACAACATCTTATCACTATCCTCCTGAGGTCCATACACCGTAGTGAGCCACCAGGGTGTACCGTCAACGGGGGTTATGAACCCTGTTACACAGTGCGTATCACGAACGCAGTTCGTAATGCTCACCAAAACAGAGTTCCAAGCTAAAAGAATCCCACCCCTCGTGTCCGAAGCCGTTAAGTAGAAAAAGCCATCATACAGCGGGCCAAGGCATTGCATAACCGTAAAAGTATCAATACAAGCAAGCTTAGTCTCCTGAATACAAAACATAGCCGGGTGCGTCGAGTCCGCAAATTCACGCAGCTCCTTCTTCTTTGCCGGACTGTTCAAACCCCGCACATTCCAGCACACCAACTCCAGCTTGATCGACGACATGATGTCGACGATACACACCAACGCTAGCCACCTAGGCAAGCAATGCCACCTTGGGGGCAACCTCCTGGCCAAGGTCAAAAGGGATGGCCTTGCCAAAAATAGCGGCAATTGCACGCAGCTGTGGCTCCTGAATAGGAGAGTCGAACATCTGCCTGAGCTGTGTAAGGGCCTCATCAGTAACCGCCAAGCCCTCTGGCGTGATGCCAAGCGCTTTAAGAAGAACCGTCTCAGCAGCCGTAGCTTTAGCCTTCTGTGGCGCGTTCACTGTCGCAGACCGGGTGGTGCGGCGAGGTGTGTACTCCAACCCATATCCCTTCCCACGCACAGCTTCAATCTCCTTGAGAAGCGGAGGTGCAAGTTTTTTCATTAAGCCCGCGCAGAACGCCTTGATATTAGCTACCGCAATCTGCTCCTTGGGGTGCAGCGTGACGTCACTGGAATTCCCTGGTACGTGCATGTTACCATCCATATCCATGCAAACCGAACCAATCGCCGAGGCTGGAACAATCACGCTGTCTAGACCGCCAATCACATCTTGCCCCTTGGCTCTCTCATCGGCTGGGCCCACCACACACTTGTCTGCATGCAAGGTAGTAGGGGGCAGCAACTCCTCTACCGGGTCCCATCCTGGGGCCGTGTCTCGTGGCTTACCAACCGGGCCAATCATCTGAGGTTGACCGGTCTCCACCTCGGTCAGATCCCCCAGAAGCTTCTCCGCATCTCCAGACAGAGGGTCCACCGTGGCAGCTGGCGCAGCAACGTCCGCATTGGCTGGCCCCGACTCCACGCCTGGAATCAGTACACAATCCTTGGCGATCCCACCGCTCTGTCCCTGGGCGGCAGTGAATACCCACCCACCAAGGCCACGGACAGCTCGCGCATGGCGCCAATCCCCCTGCTCTGATTCTGCCCCACCACAGTGGGCCCCTCTAGCACACCAATGGGTGGATGGTCTTGCGCGAGATGTGACGACTGCGTGGTCTCTGGCTCCACCAACTCCTGGCCCGCAGCAGCCTCACCAGGATTCTCTGCGGCCGGGCGCATCTGATCCACAGCGGCCAAGGATACGTGACGGACCGGCACCCTCACCTCCGTCTCCACCCTGGTGCACGTCGGCCTCGGGACTGGTGGACTAGCTACCGCCGGCGAGGGGAACACCAATCTCGACACCATGGCAACTCGAGGGCAAACCGAGCCCATTGGCGGAATGCGCCAATCAGAAGGCCCCATGCGTCCCAGCATCGCCTGACGATACGAACCTCCGGCGACATCTCGTGTCGGTGTGCCGCCCCGAGCGCCCGCACACCATGCGTCCAGGGGAGAACACGCCATTCACCACACCCCGAGTAGCTGCCTGAATAATCCGGCAAGCCACTTTGCCCGCTTCCATCGGAGCTAGGTGGCCGTAGCCAACCGTCTGGTCCGGTGTACTCTCTGACCCTGCCAATGTGAATTAGCGCCTTGTACTCTAGCAGCTGTCGAGAAGTTGGTCGGCGAGCCGCAGGGTTGAACTCCACCTCCGGCTCCGGTACCCATAGCCTCCGCGCGACTGGCACATCATCCGGGTCGATGCACCATGCCCTGAGCTTGAAGAGGGAGAGGTCCTCTCGGTTCGCTGTCTCCGGTGCTAGGCTCTCCACCAGGCAGCTCGAACCCAAGAGCTCAGTAGCAGTATCCCTCGTCCAGACATGGGATGGAATGCCCTCAATCATCAAGTCCACCTGGGAGCGTATCACCTTGGTCACCGCTTGAGCTTGCCGCAGCCATGGCCTGAAGAACATCTTGAAGAAATCATGCTCAATGGAATCTACCGTGAGGGCCTGGTTCCTGAGCTCTGGAGCAGCGAACACCACTAAGAAATCCTCCGGGAAGAACTTGTGCACTGAAAACCTGTGCCTTGGAATGACCAACTGCGCCGCAATGGCCTTGGCCGCCTCAACTGTCGACACCGCCGGCCTGGAACTGCCTATGTAGGCAACCACTGCTGTCCTGAGACGCCGCTCCATGTCATCCATCTCATGCGTCCGTGAGACGACGCAGACGCCATCCATGGCCGCCGGCAGCGCAACCGTTGCAGGCAGAGCCAGCCAAGCCCCCGCAGGTACGGTGTCCGCCCGGACTGACGAGGGCCGCTCCTGAGGAGCGACCTGCCGAGTCCCCGGCAATAGCCTATGCGCGAGCCCTGTTGGCTGCTGCTATAGACCAGTATGCGCAACCTTAGCCATGGCCTCACGCCGGAGTTCCTCCTCAGGCCGCGGGCTCCGAGGCCGCGATCACTCCGACGAGATGTGCCCCTCCAGACCACACCGAAAGCAGAGCGGCTGAAAGGTGCAGTCTTCCCTACGATGCCCTTCCCTGAAGCACTTGAAACAGAGACCGAAGAGATCCGGCGGGACTTCACGCCGCTCCTGAGAAGATGCCGGCGAGCGAGACCTATGGCGAGCCTCCGCAGCGAGCTGCCTCTGCCGGCGCTCCCACTTCTGGCGACACCAGAGAGCCTTGCGAGAGGTGCCTGGCTGCCTCCAGGGAGCCACCGCCGCAGCGCCCGTGGCCGAATCCGCAACCGCCCGGCCGACGGGAGGAGGAGCACCCGCGGAGGAGGAGCCCGCAGATCCCGGTGATTCTGAGAGACCGAGGCCAGACACCACAGGTCGCAGGAGAGAGGAGACCGAGCCCTGGCTGCCCGGGCTGAGGGGGCTAGAGGCCATGGGAGCAGGGCGATGGGCGCCGGAGGTCGGAGAGGTCGTCGACGCGAAGGGTGGACGCCGGGGCCAGAGTGGCCGCCAACGGAGGCAGAGGAGAGCGGAGCCGCTCAGTCACAAAGTGGAACGATCCTATGTGTGCAAATAAGCTAGGTTTACATGCGTATGCATGTGCATGTGAAAGTGCAACAAATCCCCGGGTGGTTTTGGTAATTAATAACAACATATATATCATTGAACTAATATTTACTTGAGAATCATTTCAGAAAAGTTCGATGATATGGGTATGGAAATGTCTGAAGAAGTGGACCCCTCAAAATGCTAAGACAAGCATTGGCAAAAGCTCAAGACTCTATTTTTGGTTTAGTGATCAAAGATCACATTGAGTCCATAGGAAAAGCCAATACTATTAAAAGGGGATGAGGTTGTGTTAATGATCTGGTTGCTCAAGTGCTTGGTGATCTAGCTCCCTCAACTATCAGCACTCTTCACTACTTAACACACTCATAAGTAATCTCGGACAAACCGATTCTGCAAACTCAGTCCCACCGAGATGA
The DNA here is from genome assembly GCA_902687465.1 of Secale cereale. NCBI lineage: Eukaryota > Viridiplantae > Streptophyta > Magnoliopsida > Poales > Poaceae > Secale > Secale cereale. The sequence goes on from LR738711.1 coordinate 115,000,624, forward strand.
ACCACCTCAGTTATTCTTCCAAACCCTAATTTCTCGGTCCATCCGATTTTGAGTTTCGGTCTCACCGAAAATGGACTGCCAACCTTCTGTAACCTATTGACATCACTTCGGAATATCCGAGTTGTTACTTTCGGTCCCACCGAGATGGCAAGCTCCAACCTTTGACTCACTTCGGACACACCGAGATGGTATTTTCGGTCCCACCGAAAATCCCAACGTTCACTATATTTGAACTTTCGGTCTGACCGAGTTTTAACTTCGGTCTCACCGAGATTGGTCAAATGTGTGTGTAACGGTTGGATTTTGTGTGGAGGCTATATATACCCCTCCACCCCCTCTTCATTCGTGAGGAGAGCCATCAGAAAGTCTACCACTCCTACCATACACTTTCTGAGAAGTGAACCACCTACCCTTGTGTTGAGATCAAGTCATTCCATTCCTACCATATGAAACTTGATTTCTAGCCTTCCCAAGTTGCTTTCCACTCAATCCTTTCTTCCACCACAGCCATATCAGTGAGGAGAGTTGAGTGTTGGGGAGATTATCATTTGAAGCACAAGAGCAAGGAGTTCATCATCATCAACACCGTCTATTACCTTTTGGAGGGTGGTGCCTCCTAGATTGGTTAGGTGTCGCTTGGGAGCCTCCGTCTTCGAGATGTGGAGTTGAACCAAGAAGTTTGTAAGGGCAAGGAGATCGCCTACTTCGTGAAGATCTACCCCGAGTAAGGCTAGTCCTCCGTGGGCGTAGGCCATGATGGAATAGACAAGGTTGCTTCTTCGTGGACCCTTCATGGGTGGAGCCCTCCGTGGACTCGCGCAGCCGTTACCCTCCGTGGGTTGAAGTCTCCATCAACGTGGATGTACGATAGCACCACCTATCGGAACCACGACAAAAATCTTCGTGGCACCAAACTGCGTTTGATCTTCTCCACCTCTCTTTTACATGTGCAGTTTACTTTCCGCTGCTATTACTCTAGAATTGCATGTGTAGGGTGATACTTGATTTGATCTTAATTGTGAAACTGCCAAAAACATTGCATGATCTAAAGGCAGATTTTTTATATTGTCAAGTAGTCTAATCACCCCCCCCTCTAGACCTACTTTCGATCCTACAAGTGGTATCAGAGCTTTGGTCTCCATTGTTTTGGTTTCCATTGCATTGGACTCCATAAGCTTGGTTTCACAACCTAGGAGAGTATGGCGTCTAGTGAGGGTAATTATCGTAGAGGTCCTTACTTTGATGGTACAAATTTTGCTAGTTGGAAGCATAAAATGAAAATGCATATTCTTGGTCATAACCCAGCCGCATGGGGCATTATTTGTGTTGGTATGCAAGGTGAATTCTTCGAGGAAGGAAAAGTTCCGGATCGCGAAGCTACACCGGAAGAGTTGCGGATGTTGCAAAACAATGCTCAAGCCTGTGACATTCTCTTCAATGCTTTGTGTCCCGAGGAGTTCAACAAAATCAGCCGTCTTGAGAATGCTAAAGAGATTTGGGATACTTTGGTCGAAATGCACGAAGGTACTAAATCTGTGAAGGAATCAAAGCTAGATATTCTTCAAGGTCAACTTGACAAGTTCAAGATGAAGGATGGTGAAGGAGTCGCTGAAATGTACTCTAGGCTCGCTCTCATCACAAATGAGATTGCCGGCTTAGGAAGCGAAGAAATGACCGACCAATTCATCATTAAGAACATTCTCAGAGCTTTGGATGGAAAATATGACACCGTGTGCACTTTGATCCAAATGATGCCAAACTACAAGACCCTCAAGCCAACTGAAGTCATTGGAAGAATTGTTGCTCATGAGATGACACTTAAGGATAAGGAAGAGCTTCACAACAAGTCAAGTGGTGCTTACAAAGCTACAAGTGATGCTCCTACTACCTCAAGTGACAAGCTAATTTCCAATGAAGAGATAAGCCTAATGGTCAGGAACTTCAACAAGTTCTACAAGAATAGAGGCAAAGAAAGAAGCTCAAAGTCTAGATCATATGATGAAAAGAGATCTTCTAGTCGTGATCGAAACTGCTACAATTGTGGAAGACCCGAACACTTCTCAAATGAGTGTACGGCTCCCCACAAGAGAAGAGAAGAATCTCCAAGAAGAAGAGCAAGAGATGAGTCACCTCGGAGAGAGAGAAGGAGCAGAGATGATCGTTATGAACGAAGACCCTCTCGGAGAAGCAAGGATTCGGAGAGGAAAGACAAGTCATGAAGGAGCTACACAAGAAGAAGACATCAAGCTCATGTAGGTGAATGGGTCTCCGGCTCCGACTCTGACAATCAATCCGATGGAAGCTATCACTCCGACTCCGACTATAGTCAAGATGAAGGTGTTGCCGGACTTGCACTCGTATCCTCCAACTCCAACTCCTACGACTTATTTGATTCACCAAATGAGGGAATTGGAAGATGCTTCATGGCTAAAGGCCCCAAGGTAACACACCCTGAATTCATTGACTTTGATAGTGATGAGGATGACTTGCTTGGTGAAGATGTGCTCTTGCATGATAAATCTAGTGAGCTTAGTAATGATGAAAATGCTAGTAGTCTTTATAATCGAGAAGAGTCGAATGACAATGCTATGAAGGAGATTGAGCGTCTAACTAAAGAACTAAACACTCTTAAGTTAGCTCATGAAACAACTCAAGAAGATCATAGAGAGCTCCTAAGATCTCATGAGAAGCTACGCTTCGAGAAGCTCACTCTAGAGCAAGAACATGAGTTTCTAAAAGCGATCAATGACGATCTTCGAAAGAAGAGTTCTTCATATCTTGCCAAACGACTTCTCTTGTCTAATTTCTTGCCACCTATTAAGACTAAGCATGACAAACATAAGAAAAATTCTTCCTCTGGTAGTAACAATGACAATGTTAAATCAAATGTTGTTACTTCTAGTAGTTCTCTTGATTCCACTAACAATGTTTCAAGCCAAGTTACACTTGAGCAAGAAAATAGCTTATTGAAGGAAATCATAGAGAAAGGTGTCTACAAGAGTCTTGCCGGAAGCAAGAACTTTGAGGAGATTGTTCGCAAACAAGGAAGACACCGGAAGAATCAAGGGATTGGTTTTGAGCGAAAGTTCAACGCCGAAGGTGTTGAGTGGGAAGAAGGTCAATACCCTACTCCACAGTTTGTTTCACAAAAGGAGAAGTATGATCCTACTTCTTCCAATGTGGAACAAGCTCAAGATGACCTTCCATCACAAGACCACAAGCTAAAGGCCAAGGACAAGCTTCAAGAGGAGATTGATGCATTCATTGAAGCACCTCAAGCCATGGTCAAGTGGGTTCCCAAGGACACATCAAGTTCTACTTCGTCAAGCTCAACTACAACACCAAGGATTCCCATCAAGATGATGTGGATCCCAAAGAAGAAGAACTAGTAGGTTCTTGAGGGTGACTCCGCCAACAAAGTTCACTCATATTCATTTTGGCAAGAACTTGTGCAATCAACTTCCACATCATGCACTAGTTCATGGAGTCACAAACCCTCTTGTTGGTAAGTCAAGGGACAAGGTAATCATTGCTTTCATGGACATCATCTTTTGTGTACTTCACTCTATGTCTATGGATATTCTTGTTTGTTCCTTGTGGGACTAACCCATGTAGGTATTGAAAGTTCCCTAATCCAAAGGATTGCTCCCAACTCTTGATGATCTGCATCAACATTGAGCATCCACATCTTCAACATCTACATGAAGTCTTCTACGACAACCCAAGGTTAGTTTGACCCTTTGAAAGGGGTTCTCACATCTAGGGGGAGCTTTGCTCTAAAAATTGAGCTAAAGCATCTCCAAATGATGTGAACACATAAATGCTTTATGTAAAAGTGGTAACCCCACTTGTGCTTAAACGATGAGTATGACCTATGATCAAATGTTCTCATTTGGCTCCTAAGTCAATATACTCATATATAGATGACCTAGTCATCGACAAATTGTGTGCTAGTAGCTAGAGTGTTGGTTGTGCATGTTTGACACATAGTTGAGTTGCTATCTTATTGTGTGAGCATGTTGAATGCATGATTTTATCCATTCAAGGACATCCATTTGTTGTTTTGATTGTTTTGATTTTTTTTTCTGGCCAAATGGATGGACAAGAATGCCTAAGCACCTTCTCTAGCTATCTATGCTTTCTTGTCTCAAATTCTATTCATGCTCATATCACAACTTTGAACAAGTCTTTTTCGGACAGTCCGAGTGAGGAGCACTCGGAGCCACCGATTCGTCTAAGGCTGACTTCCAAAACCCTCTAAGTCCATTTCGGTCTGACCGGCTTCTCAATCTCGGTCCAACCGAAACGCTTAGACTGATCTAGGTTTCATCTCGGTGAAACCGAGTTCAAACTCTCGGTCTGACCGATATGCGTAACTGCACAGCAGTTATACATCTCGGTGAAACCGAGTTTTTCAACTCGGTCCCACCGACAGCATGGGGTTATATATACCTGAGGGCTGCGCGCGATTTAATTCTTCAAACCGTTCGCCCCCAAGACCCCTGCTGCCGTCGCCCTGGTCTACGGATCGTCGCCTTCGTCGCCTGTGTGCCCTCGCCGCAGGTCTCCGCCGCCGTCAACGGTAATCATCTCCATCGTTGCCGCCGTAGAGGGATTCCACCAAGTTAGGGTGTATCCCGATCCCTTTCGTGCTCCCCATCCGATTCTTGCACGATAGGCTTGCCATGATTCAATCCACGTTTGAGATATTCCCTATACATTAGTTCAGATCCTCTAGTTTCGAGCAAAATTCTTAGGTTTAGGTTTCCACGGAATGCATCTCGGTGAAGCCGATTTTGAAACTCGGAATGACCGATTTGGCCTCTGGCCATTGCACTGCATCATTTGGTTTAACCGAGTTGTGCCAATCGGAATGACCGAAACGTAGTTTCAGTGAAACCCTAAGTTATCGGTAGGACCGAAACCCATTTCGGTCTGACCGAAAGTGGTGTGTAGGTTTCTGTTGAACGCTTCGGTTTCACCGAAACATGAAATCGGTTTGACCGAAATACATTCTGTGAAAACTAAACTCAAAACTAAGTTTTGAACTCATTTTTTTTTGCAAAAACCTCTGCAGTTGTGATAACTCTTCTACTCTGCCTATACCTTATCTTTTCACAGGTTTTTCAGCCATGTCAGATGTCAGTGACAGCCAGAACAGGTCTGAATCACCATTTGCTGAAATTCCAGAGGCAGATACAAGTCCTGCTAGCCGCTCCAGTGATGATGGTGAGAGGAGCACCCCTAGTGGTTTGCCTCCTGCAGCCACCAGAACCAGGAAGAAGAGAACTTCTGATGATGAGGACTCTGACTTTGTTGCTGAGGAAGTTACCTCCAAGCCAAAGAGGAATGTGGTTGCCAAAGAGCACCAAGGGCAGCAGTCAAGGAAAGGCACAAGCAAAGTAAAGCAGTCAGCAGTTGCAAAGAAGCTCAACTTGGAAGAGCCTGCTCCAAGCAAAGTGAAGAAGACTTCCAAAAGGAAGAGGGTAGTATATGCTGAACCTCAAGTTGATGCTGCAGAAGAAGAAGAAGAAGATGCACCCCAGCCTCCTCCTCAGAAAGCTAAGTTCATGGGTGATGCTATTCGGGCTCAAGCCTCCTCTAAACCCAAGAAGCCTGCTCAAGCCAAGGCAGCTCCAGCTAAGCCCAAGAGAACAACCAGAAGCATTCCAGCTTCTGAGAAGAACAAAGGTGAGATGCCACCGTCTGAATCAGATGAAGAGCATGTGTTGCTTAAGCTCCGTCCCAAGTTGCCACTCCACAATGATGCTCATCCTCAAGCTGAGGACATGAAGGCAAGGAAGGACAAAGGTCTCAGGCTATGGAGACAGTCTGATCCATATGCTGTAAGGAGAAGGACTGCTGTGGACCCCAGATTCCACACCAGAGAGCAGCAGGATTTCTATGAGACCGTGCTGATGGATAAGAAGCCCATTGTTGCTGACACCAGGTATGTTGACTGGAAGTATATTGACAGTGAAGAGCATCGGGACTTCTTTCCCCATGTGCATGAGAGCTTTACTGCATGTGGAGTTGCTGATTTTGTGGGTCAAGAGCTGACAGCTTGGAATGACGAGATGATCATGCAGTTCTATGCCACAGCCCACTTCTATCCTGATGGCAAGATCACTTGGATGACTGAAGGTCAAAGGTTTTCTTCGACTGTTGAAGAATGGGCAGAACTTCTGAACGCTCCAGTGCAGAGAGAGGACGACATTGATGTCTATGGGATTCCTAAGAAGAGTCATGATTCCATGAAGAACATGTACAAGGAGATCCCGGCTGCTGATTTGGAAGGATGGAAGCTTGGCTCAGTGTACTATCTCCAGGCAGGTCTGACCACCACTAACACTATTCTGAGGCATACATTGATGCCTAAGTCTGGAGACCACCGGATGATTCGAGGCTATTCTATCAACATGCTGCACATTCTCGATGAGAAGGCACCTTTCAAGGTGATGGACTTGATGGTAGAGACCATTAAGAGGACTGCAGCTGACCAGAAGAGGTCGTGTGGGTTTGCTCCGCAGATACAGATGCTCATCAACGCCAAGTTTGGCACGGGCAAATTCATGTTGGATAGGAAGCACTTGCCACTGCAGCCAGAGCATGAGGACAACATAGTTGTGATGGATGAAGAGGATCCTACCTCAGTTGAAGGACAGGCCAAAATCGAAGCTGCGAAGAAGGCTAAAGCTGACAAAGAGGCAGCAGCAGCAGCTAAGCCAAAGAGCTTTGGAGAACAAATTCTTGAAGCTACCCAGAGGATTGAACAACGCCTGGCCAGCATTGAGCAATCTCAGGAGAGCCTAGAGAGGATTGTTGAGGACAAGATCCACGCTCTGGACGTGAAGCTGACTGAGATTCAGGTGTCTGTCAACAAGCTTGAGGCAGACATGGAGGAGACAAGGCAGGAGAGAGCAGAGCTTATGCAGGATGATCTAGTCCAGGACTCTCATCGCCAGACTACTCCGGTTCCGAGAGGATCCAGATCTGCAGCTATCCCAGTGACAGACTCCAGGGCTACCACTTCAGCACCAGCTACAGCTCCAGCAGTTGCTCCAGCTCCAGCATCCACTCCTCCACCGCAGACATCAGCAGAAGTCTTCGCCGATGCAGCTATCTCTACACCGACATCTACCCAGATGGGAGCCGCCAGCAGAGCCCGCAGTGACGCTTAGCTCTATACCTTTTCGAACTTTTTGGTAACTTGTTGCCAAAGGGGGAGAAATTGTTATAGATCATAGGGCTTCGAGAGAGTGTTTTTTCGTCTTTCGTTCTTTTGCCGGTTTTCTTTGAGATACATTGATTTCTTTTGGTTCCTGAAACTTTAAGTGTGCTTGCTACTACGTTTGATGCTATCTTAATGAGTGCCTAGTCATACTATGCTTTAATGTGTGCTTATTTCTTATCATATGCTATTCCTTATTGTATGGCTATTTACTCTTGTCTTGGTGATTGAGTGCATGTTATTCATTCTTATCATTTTGTGCGCTCCACCAAGATGTATGTGACATGGAAGAGTGACCCATAATCCTAATCGATTGTGCATTTGCATTCAAACGCAAATTTTAAATAATGCACAAATTTAGGGGGAGCTCTTGTTTATCACATACTTCTCAAAGCGACAATATTATTCATTGATTATATCCTTTGTCGAAGCTTTGATCTATATGTTGTCATCAATTACCAAAAAGGGGGAGATTGAAAGTGCAACAAATCCCCGGGTGGTTTTGGTAATTAATAACAACATATATATCATTGAACTAATATTTACTTGAGAATCATTTCAGAAAAGTTCGATGATATGGGTATGGAAATGTCTGAAGAAGTGGACCCCTCAAAATGCTAAGACAAGCATTGGCAAAAGCTCAAGACTCTATTTTTGGTTTAGTGATCAAAGATCACATTGAGTCCATAGGAAAAGCCAATACTATTAAAAGGGGATGAGGTTGTGTTAATGATCTGGTTGCTCAAGTGCTTGGTGATCTAGCTCCCTCAACTATCAGCACTCTTCACTACTTAACACACTCATAAGTAATCTCGGACAAACCGATTCTGCAAACTCAGTCCCACCGAGATGAACCACCTCAGTTATTCTTCCAAACCCTAATTTCTCGGTCCATCTGATTTTGAGTTTCGGTCTCACCGAAGGACTGCCAACCTTCTGTAACCTATTGACATCACTTCGGAATATCCGAGTTGTTACTTTCGGTCCCACCGAGATGGCAAGCTCCAACCTTTGACTCACTTCGGACACACCGAGATGGTATTTTCGGTCCCACCGAAAATCCCAACGTTCACTATATTTGAACTTTCGGTCTGACCGAGTTTTAACTTCGGTCTCACCGAGATTGGTCAAATGTGTGTGTAACGGTTGGATTTTGTGTGGAGGCTATATATACCCCTCCACCCCCTCTTCATTCGTGGAGAGAGCCATCAGAAAGTCTACCACTCCTACCATACACTTTCTGAGAAGTGAACCACCTACCCTTGTGTTGAGATCAAGCCATTCCATTCCTACCATATGAAACTTGATTTCTAGCCTTCCCAAGTTGCTTTCCACTCAAACCTTTCTTCCACCACAACCATATCAGTGAGGAGAGTTGAGTGTTGGGGAGATTATCATTTGAAGCACAAGAGCAAGGAGTTCATCATCATCAACACCGTCTATTACCTTTTGGAGGGTGGTGCCTCCTAGATTGGTTAGGTGTCGCTTGGGAGCCTCCGTCTTCGAGATGTGGAGTTGAACCAAGAAGTTTGTAAGGGCAAGGAGATCGCCTACTTCGTGAAGATCTACCCCGAGTAAGGCTAGTCCTCCGTGGGCGTAGGCCATGATGGAATAGACAAGGTTGCTTCTTCGTGGACCCTTCGTGGGTGGAGCCCTCCGTGGACTCGCGCAGCCGTTACCCTCCGTGGGTTGAAGTCTCCATCAACGTGGATGTACGATAGCACCACCTATCGGAACCACGACAAAAATCTTCGTGTCACCAAACTGCGTTTGATCTTCTCCACCTCTCTTTTACATGTGCAGTTTACTTTCCGCTGCTATTACTCTAGAATTGCATGTGTAGGGTGATACTTGATTTGATCTTAATTGTGAAACTGCCAAAAACATTGCATGATCTAAAGGCAGATTTTTTATATTGTCAAGTAGTCTAATCACCCCCCCTCTAGACCTACTTCGATCCTACAGCATGTGCTAGCACTGTTCATCAATGTGTGCTACCTTCAGTCTAGCTAGCTTGCTTGTACTGTACGTGCTTGCAGCCATTTTAGCACAACCAAATCAGATTTTGTTTGGGCCACAACCTTTGATCTAGAACTTCTATTAGAGTGATTCTTTCACTCAAATGATCCTTAGGAAATGTAATTTTCATAAATATACTATGGTCAGCACTTTGACTTAATCAAATTTATTCAAACATATAGATTTGAATTTGAGTATTTGGCATATCTTGCATTCTATAATTTCAATCAAAATATTTTTCTTCTGCAAAGGTGGACCTTAGGTCCCTATGCATCTATTAGAACCTTCATAATAGTCTTCTGGCATATTGAATACTTGTTCTGGTTCCAGACTTGGAACTTAGCTTTCTTTAGTTTTATTCTTATTCATTTAGTCATTTAATTTTGATCCTTCCAATCATCATATGTACCATGCAACAAGTTCTAAATTTCTCAAATGGCTTAACCATAATCCAAATATTCCGCATAGTTCTTCCTAGAACCTTGTCTCACAATCATTCCTTATATATAAACCATGATCTCCCCTTAGTATCAATTGGATCCAACTTTGGAATATGACTTAGGTCATATTTACGTCCATGCCAAGTTGGTCATTTATCTCTAGGGTCATATTATTTTATTCTATTGTTAGATATATCGTAACAAGAAGGCGAGATGACTACGAGTAGAATATTTCATCTACAAGAATTCAGGCAAGTTGCAAATTGATCATGCTTCGACCTATATTTTTATACTACGCATATTTCTCTAAATTTTCATACTATGCATGTTTTACAAAAGTTTTGCAAAGTATTATTACTAGCTAGAGCCTTAGGTTCAAGACTTACTATCATGCTTGGCCGCGCTTGCATAAATGGGTGGGTTGATAATCAAACAAGTTTTAAACAAATAAATGTGCCCTCTTTTCGGGCAATGTTTCATGAAAACTTTTGAGAAACAAAAATTATATATTGTTTTACTTCTACTCTCTGGGCGGAAGGGTATGAAGGGGGCGTCTACAAGTGATTGCGCCCATCGGGGTCTTGCAGTGATTGCGCCCGATTGGGGTCTTGCACACAGGTTTTTGGTGGGGACCGCCGTCCAGGGGACCGTGGTTTTCCAAGTACATATTTATGTAGCTTCCAGTATAGCCACAGGCAATTATGGCTCTGGCTTAGCTTTTCCTTATCGGGAAACCCTTATTCAGGTACGATCATCGAAGATGGGTCTTAATGGCCAAGGGAGTGGGCCGTGCTGGAACTAAATAAAGGGGGCCATTTGGAAAGGCTTCGTCACAATCTCCTCTTGGTCACACACCCAAAGTGGTGTCACGACACAAAGGGTTGATTATGTCATGTGGGGAACGTGTACGACCTCTGCAGAGGGTTAAACCTAATTGATTAGTCGTGCCCCGGTTATGGGCAAAATTGAGCAATTGAAGACTTGGACTGAAGAAGAATCTCCCATCTCTTTTCTAAACATCTGTTTTAAGGGTTAGGTTGAGGATTGAGCATAGTGATTGTGTTTCACTTCAACCATATATGTTTTACTAAAATCGGTGAATGAACTTTGGTGCGTATATCCAAAGTCTCACTCCTATCTTTTATACTAAAAACTATTTTTATTTTCAAAAGGAGTTTATCAAATTTTACTATAGGAGAAAATTTGGCTTTATGCAATGGAAACTTCCACCAATACTTACCCTGCATATATATTATGTTAAACTTTCCTTTGCAACTTTGTGAGTACATTCCACGTACTCATCTGCACCTGTCATGTGTAGATCTCGGCAGATTAAGAGACGAAAGTGTTATGGTCTACACTCAATGAGCCTAGTGGCGTTGATGGAGCCCTAACTTAGCGACTAAGTATTATTCTGCTGTATTATGTGCCAATATTGAGCTGTATCAATGGTATGTATTTACTTAATTCTGGATCTATCATTGTAGTAAAATGATGTATGTTTTATTAATATTCATCCTTATTACTGTGTGTGCTAGCTACGATCCAGGGACAGCACAGTAAGCACAAAGACTTGGATTTTGTCAAATCCGGGTCATGACAACACACAACGCCACTTAGATGAGATTGGAGTCGAAGGGCATTATTCAATAAAATAATATCAGAGCAACGTTGGCGCGACACAAAACTTATTAAACAAACTACGTACAAGTGATGAGAATCCTGCCCCCTCCACCTTACAACGCCTAAGCGATGGCTAGAGGCAGAAGGTATGGGTGATTGATCTGGAAAACGCTAGGGTTTCTTATAAGGGTTAGCGGTTCTTTGTTGTTCGTCTTGACAGTGTCAGAGATTGGTGTATTCACTTTACAATTCTTCATAAAACACCGGTTATTTACTAGAAAGTGAGTCCAGTGTTAAAACAATGTGGTTAAGATGGGCCCTTACCCTGAAAAAAGGGTGGGAAAGAATCTCTCTTCAAAATAGAGCATTGAACATACCTGCAAAGTGGCAAGGCTAAGAGCAACTCCAACACTGACCTGCAAATTTGCTCCAGCATCTGTCCACGGACACGGATGCGAGAGCCGTCCATCCAATGCTATCATGTATATGTCCGCCAATAAAGGGAAAAATTGAAATTTAAATCTTGTACAATCCATAGCGTGCGCCAGATCACACCAGCGCTGGACCACATGACTGATCACAACCAAAAAAAGGCAAGTATGCTTAAGCTTTTTACATGTCTGATCACAAAAGAATATTAGTTCGGCATTTCGTGAAGGAAATTTAGATTTTCTACCATGCCAGACCCGTAATCCGAGCCTCCACACTCAAGGTGCCATTGCTGCCGCGTAGACAACCTCCTCCTCCTTCTCTGATGCCTCCTCTTCCTTGTCCACCGCCTCCAAGTCATCTTTCTGCCGCTGCACGATCATTCTTGTGTCGGCATCCAAAGACTGCAAATTCAAGGACAACATCTTGGCGTCCCTCGCATTGGTTGCGATCTTAACCTTCTATTTTTTGAGCATCGCCTTCTTCTGCTCGAGCATGGCCTTCTTCTCTTCGGTCATGGCCTTCTTCTCTTCGAGCTTGAGCTTCTTCTCGTCTCCTCCATCAACAATTTGAACATCTCTACCTTTTTTCCTCCTTGATGTCTGAGCGCTTGACGTATGCCTCCTCCTTCTTCATCAAAATGCCCTCGAACATGTATGTCTTCTTGACCGACACACCTTCTCGCTTCGACATCTCCTCTTCGCACTTCTTTCCCCGGAACCCTCTTCCAGCCTTCTTGGATGATTCTTTTGTTGGGTCGGTTGGGTCACCAGTTTCTTTCTCGGTGGCTTGGGCAGTGATCTTGGCTATGAATGTGTTCCACTTCGGTTGCCATTCAACTTCAACCAACAATGCACGACGGTGATGTTTTTCTTCTCCAACTTCTTGAACGCCATACATGCACAAGAAGGCTACAAAATGAAATATTACCAACAATGCATATCAGACAAGTGATCAGCAAAACTATGCATACCCGACTAGTGATCAACAAAACTAAGCATATTCGGCTAAAAGACTTTGCATATCTAGCTGCTGATCAACAAAACCATGAATATCCGACTAGTGATCAACAAAACTATACATTTTTGGCTAGTGCTCAACAAAACTATGGATATCCAGCCAAATGAACTTACTTGCTCGATGATTTGCGCGCCACTTGGCCACCATGCGATGAGATGTGCCAAATGGCCACAATACTTGGACACGGCCTCTTGGATGGTGTACCATCGATGGTTGAGGGACTTTTATTCACGGTTGCGTCTGAGTATGCGCGAAATACTTGTGTTTGTGGAACGACGTGTGAATGTTGGATCAAAATGTTGTGCCCTTTTGCTCCGTCACATGGACCGGATCGAGGCTAGTGACCAACAATGCATCGCACAATAGATCGTCCTCTCTGATGTTAGAGCTTTCACCTCTACCCTTCTTCTTCGACTCACCGGCAGAATCATTCGGATCATCGCCCTCGTCCTCCTCCTCCTCCTCCTGCTGTCCGGTGGACCAATCCTGCTGTTGTGTGCCTGTGCAGGTCTGGGTGTAGGACTGTCGTGTGCGCGGCTGAGTGTAGCCCTGCTATGTGTGGGTGTAGTTGCAGGATTGGGCGGGATCCGAGTCTTCCACATGCCCATCCTCATAGCCACCTCCTCTTCGACCTCTGACGTGGATGTTGTTGAACATCTCCCTCTTCCCGTCGCCGAAAGCCTTCTCCCCCTCTTTAGGCATAGCACCGAACAGCGTGCGGGGACCAATCTGCTCCTCGCCCATCGTTCGCGCCCGGATGAGCTTTGGTGAAGATCACTCCGAAAAGAGCAGCGGGACCACGTTAATGTCGATGATGTAAGGCACTTGGCTGCCGACAGTTACCGTGGACTACCTACAGAACTACTTGGCGGAGAAGAAGTACGGAGCCTTTTAATGCTCCGACCGTGGCGGTGTCTGTACGGTGCGCGACACCATCGGGGCACCACGGCCCAGGCCAAGACCTCCACCACGTCAGCCACCAGCACACCCACGGCTACGTCCGCCACCAGCACGGCCTCCGCCAGCCTTCTGCTTCTTGAGTGTTTCCTCCTCTATGGCCTTCGCTTTGATGCGGCGATTTTGCCGCGTCGCCGAGTTGATCTTCCAGGCGAGCATGACGCTCGGATTCTCCTGCACCTCCAACTTCGGCAGGTTCTCCTCCGGTTCCATGCGTCGGCGGCGGAAGGGAAGAAGAGAGTGGGAGAAAAAGGCGGGAATTGGGTGGAGAGGGGCGGGATGGAAGAAGAGAGTGAGGGATTTTGGCACGGAAACGGTGCGGGCAGCTACAAAAGTATGGGCTCTACCTTCCTTTTGGGTGGGCCATGGGCGTCAGAGTACGACGTGTCTCGTGTCCGAACTCCCGCAAAGCCCCCCATGGTTGGCTTCAGTTTGCAGGAAAATTGTGGTCCAGACTGCTTCGACAAATGGATCGGGATCGGCGTTGGATGGCTTTCACGGGATAGCAACATCCAAACGAATACTGCCGATTTCGAGGGTCGGCGTTGGAGATGGCCTAAGACTTACATGTGCATTTTCTTCTCACCATCACTGCCGTTGAAAACCTCCAACTCGCCATCATCTAGTTCAAACTCTTTGACAAAAGTGCGCTTGTACTTTATACTGTATATAACGCAATCATTAGTTCAGGTCATCCTTATTCAGAAGGAAAATAAGCCGCCTTGATGTTGCTTCCCAAACATATTGTATGCGCACCGATGCATGCATCCTTGCAGAAAAGCAGTACAGGCTTAACTGTGACACACTCGCACAAATAACAAACCATTTTCCAGCGTGCAACTTGCGCGTAGATATATACACCATACACGCTTGTCCATACATCGTTAATGCAGGCCCTCTCGCGTATACTACTCCTAAATACGTGGTACAACTCTTTTTAAAAATCCCAATACAAACTATATATATAAATATATATATGAACATATTTTAGAGTATAGATTCACTCATTTTATTCTGTATGTAGTTTTTATAGCAGAATCTCTAAAAAGGCTAGTAATATTTAGGAACGGAGGAAGTAGTGCATAAGTTATTCCATGCAGGCCCGGGGAAAACGAGCCTACTGATCCAGTTATCCCGCATATAATCCCAAACCAAATTATCAAGTGGATCACGGGATCTAGTTAAGTAATCGGCATCCCCTCCCGTTTTATCATTTTGGGGGCCAAGTCAGACGTCCAAGCCCCGGCTGACTTTAATCTATGAACAATCTATATACGCCCGCGACAGCAACGGGCAAACTGAAATTCCTAGCAATCACTCAATGGACTTCCAGCAGAATTGTGAACGTGGTACAGAGACTTCATAATCACCAAGCTAGGGAAACGGTCTCACTCGACAGGCATGTGCATTTTTTTCAACATGGCTGCCCTCTCCAGTCTTTTTGACTGGACGAGCACGTCAGCTTCATTCAGTAGTAAGTGGGGTGAAGCTCCCTGCATTATGAACAATAACTAACGAAACAACATCTGATTTAGGCGATTGATTATTAGAGTACTAGATAACCAAGGTGTAGGCCGTAGACGTCTCAGTATTAAAACTGCTTTGCTAGCCAGCCGCAGCAGCTTACCCAAAAACTAGCGTTCATCTGCGCCTCCTGCCGGCGCCGGAGCCGATCCGCCCCGTCTCTCGTGGCCTTAGGGCCTTAGGGGCGGAGTGGATTCCGGCCCTTGCCGGTGGAGGGCTTTGTTTTTAGAATTTTTTTTCGAGATTTGATAGGATTTGTGTCCTACTCAGGAAGACGAGACGGCGGCGGCTCCCTGAAGATGGAATAAAGGTCTTCCCGCCTAGCCCCCGTTTCGGTGATGCGTCTAGCATCGTCGGTAGGCGTGTGGAGGTGTGTCTCCGATGGATCTATCTTTGGTGGATTTGCTCGGATATGTTCGTCGTTCGTCTTTGTTCGTGTGTCATCAGGTTGGATCATTCCTATCTACACTCTATCTACGGCGGTTGCTGTTCTGGTGCGTTGGTTCTACGAGGCCTTAGCACGACGACTTCCCGACTGTCTACTACAACAAGGTTTGCCCGGCTCCAGCGTGGGAGGGGCGATGACAGCGGCGCGCCTTCGGCTCGCTTCAGTACTTGTAGTCATCGCTAGATGGTCTACGGATCTAAATGTAATTTTTATTCTTTTTAGTATTCGTTGTACTATCATGATTAAAGATGAATAGATCAGAAGTTTATGAATTTTTTTATGAAAGTACAGTACTAGATAATTACCGTAGCTAACATCCTAAAAAAGAAAATACTGTAGCTAAGACCTGGAACCCAATGAGCTCGCTTTCCTTGTGGTGCGGGAATATCCCGAAAGGCCAGCGCCAGGACAAGAGCGCCATGCCGAGGGAGTTGGCTGTCCGCGTACGGCTCAGACGGACGATGGAGAGCGAACTAGTGAGTGAGGTCGCTCTTGCTTAGCCAGACGCTAAGCTCAAAGCGGCGCGTCTTTTCCCCATCCGGGCGCACTGTCACGGGGCCAAAAAGCGGTTCGGTTCCGCTCACGCGTGACCTGTCCAGCCGTGTAAAGGGCCAACAGAACGGGGCTCTTGGTGTTTCCGGACGGATAATTGAGCTGGCTGCTGCATATGCGCCAATAACCACGATTATACGCTGCTTAATCACGTCCAGGGAAGCAGATGTCTTGTTTGATCCCTTGTTCTGGAGCAATCATGTGACCGGATTGGACCGTCTCGGTTTGAAAAATTGTGATGATGTGACCTGTGGGAATACCGCGGAAACTAAACTAATGAAAAATGGGGATCGTTTGGCCGCATGTGCAGTGCATGGACCGAATAATTAACCGTGTTTTTTCTGCAATTGCGCAATGTTCTCGCTGTACTTGCCTAGGGATTATTCGGGGAAGACAGGCACCATGTAGCAAAGCATGTACAGTGGTACTGCCGATCGACTTACGTAACGGCTTGGGCTGTGCTCCTCTTTTCGCCCCCGCCCCACAGAGCTCCTTTTGCTTTGGTGGTCGGGCGCCCTGGGCAGCACGTTCGCACGGCTCGGGCGCAGCCCCCGGCCGTCCATCGCATGATGGACGTCTCCGGCTCCGTCCACGTCGGCTTCCTTTTCTGTTTTGCTTTCGAGCTTCCATCGACACGACAAGAACTGGCAATGGCAGGGATGAGCATCGCACTGCTCCGAGATGATTCTCCTGACAAATCCGAAACAGCCCCAGTACTGCGGCCGGCCCCACGTCAGTTGCTGTTTATACCAGGTCACTTTGATCCATCGTCGTCATCATCATTATCATCTCTCTACCCCTCTAATTATCTGTAGATAGAAAGACTGCAGATAAAAAGATCGTAGTATCCTCCAGTCGATGTACCGTAAGTTGTCTCGTTTCTGCCAGTCAAGCAAGGATAATATAGGCCCCGTAAAAAAGAAGCATTTACTTGCGCGCGCGACCTGTCATCAATCAATCGGAGGCTGCGAACCAGGGAAAAAGATATGCCTCTATCATCACACAAGCGTCGTCATTAGCCCTGTGCTAATCAGTCATCACCCCGGGCAATTTTGTTCTTGCCGTGGGCCATGCCTGTCTGCCCGGCTTTACGATTTTTTCCCATGGACTACTTTTTGGTGTTACTTATCGACCACTTGGCGACCGACCCGACCCGGCGCACACATCATGCAGGGACGGGAGCGAATCTTCAGATCGGTCATGGCTCATCTTCTTTGGCACCCTCGCCCGACCCATGCGAATTGCGTGCAACGACCACGGCCTTTCACATGGACGCCAACAAGTTGCATGTGTGTTTGTGTGTGTGTGGTGCGATTGATCATCTATGAAAAGATCAGGATAAGTGGCACAATATTTATGTTGAAAGAACTGCATACACTTGAGAAGACGAACACAGGGACATGGAAGCATGCAAACCGAGGTGATCAAGCAGATTCAAGAACCCACATTTCAAGTTTCCAACCGTACGAACATCACCTTTTCATGCGGCAACCTGAGCTTGCATCTGAATTTACTCATGAAGGTCGGGTGCTTGGGATAAACACGTTTGATCGATCAAATCACGAGAACGTGCGCGCGCGCGCGACCGATCTACACGACTACACTAGTGACAAGGTCGGGTCGAGAGGGAAGTAGAAGCCGCTGAGGAACTGGTCCGCCGCGGCGAGGTCGGTGCCGGCCGCGCAGAAGTCCACGAGGAACCCGCCGGCGTTGTCGACGGCCGACCAGTTGGACCCCGACGACGCGGCGGACGCTGACGTTGAGCCCTCGGCGGTGAGCGTGTCCTGGAGCGCGGCGGAGGCCGAGGACGAGCCCTCGGCGGCGAACGGGTCCTGGAGCGCGGCGGAGGCCGAGGACGAGCCCTCGGCGGCGAACGGGTCCTGGAGCGCGGCGGAGGCCGAGGACGAGCCCTCCACGGCGAACGGGTCGTGGAGCCCGGCGGTCGGCGCCAGGAAGTCGTCGTAGGTGTACGTCTCGGCCTTCACGGTTGGCACGGGGAGCGGGAGCAGCGGCGACGGGTGCGCGTGCACTGGGGCCGGCGCCGGCAGCGGCATGAAGGAGGGGGAGCGGCGGGTGGAGAAGGCGGCGGCCGCGGCGGCGAGCCGCTTCTTGAGCTTGGTGTTCCAGTGGTTCTTGACGTCGTTGTCCGTCCTCCTCTCCAGCTGCGACGCTATCAGCGACCACCTGCGATGCGATGAATGGCAGCGCCAGCGCGCGTCCGTCTCGATCGGTCATGCCGGACGGGAAACGAAAAGGATGCCGCTTTCGCGTGTGTGGTGATCGAGAAAGAAAAGAGTCGATCATGTAGTGCTTGCTTACTTGCTGCCGAGCTGGCTGTAGAGGGAGTAGATGATGGTGTCCTCCTCGTCGGTGAAGCCGCCGTGGCGGATGTCGGGGCGGAGGTAGTTGAGCCACCGCAGCCGGCAGCTCTTGCCGCACCTCTTGAGCCCTGCACACCCACCGGAGACAAAGATCATCCATCCACCCATCAAGAACACGCGTCGATGAAAGGCAAAGGCACGGAAGGACATGGAAGGGGCAGCGCACTCACCGGCTTTCATGGGGAGGGTGATCCAGCTGCCGGTGTTGCCGTGGCGCTGCATGTAGTCGCGCAGCGCGTCGTCCTCCTCCGGCGACCACGGGCCCCTCTTCACCGCCGCCCTGTCGCAGCACGGCGCCCTCCCCATGGCCGCACCAGGCGCGAGAAGAGACGAGACGACGGGGAAGGGGAGGACACGGGGAGGCTGAAGAGAGAGAGACCGGACGAGGCCGTGCTGCTGCGCTGAGGCCGACGGGCTGCCGCTACTTGTATCGATTCGGCCCCGTCGTCGGTGAACAGAACAGAACACCGGTGCGGTGCACTGCAGGGTCCTCTGCGGTCTTTAAAAAACCGTACTCCTATCCTACGTATCCTGGGGTGAAAAAGAGCGTCGAGAAGAGAGAGAGAGGGGTGGGCGCCGTGCACCGACCGGGGCGTGGTTTCCCATTTCGATCTTTGATTCTCTGCTGCAGCAGCGGTTGTTCTCTCTTTCACAGTTCCCTTTTGAGTCACGGGCCCATGTCGATGTGGTCTCATCACACGCAGAGAACATTGTACGCGACCGAACCAACATTGTTGATTCTCCTGGCAGATGCTGTTTTTTACTAGTACTATATACTTCCTTTTTGTTCCTGGCATGTTACACTTCTTTTTACTGCCTACTTTCTGGTGTGCCTTTGGTGAAAACCTCAAACATCACCTTGCTTTTGCCTGTGTTATTACTGCAACGAAGGATGCCCAGGCGAGCAAATACGACCGGCTCTTGGCTCATCGTGAGCCCCCCGGAATCCATGCTCGTCGCCAAATCTTCTGGCATGATTACTACCGTGCAGCTCACAGCCCCTCTGTTGTTCTTGCTCATTTTGTCACCGATATCTCCTTGGCTTTGACGAATCATTCCGCGACACACACACACGAGGTCGCCCTCAGACACTCTCACCCATGAGCCATGAGGATCATGATGATTAAGGCGCACTCATGTGATCCGCTTGGGACGATCGGCGCACATAATCGCCATGCCCGTGCTTCATCCCAGAACGGAAAAAGCAGCACTTCTGCCCAGAAAAGTTCCCTCCGAAAGGAGCAGGAAAAACTGCGCAGGAAAGGGCACGAAGGGGGAAATATGGGCCAGTCGTCGAAGGGACGGCTGGCGAAAGAAGATGGGCTTTCCTGGTCAAGCCGGATCAATGAAAGGATACGGCCTTGTGGAGGGAAGCGGATCCTCTAACATCCTCAAGGAATGTCATGAAGCTACAGTGAAATGCGTATGTAAAGCGAAGAAGGGATGACAGGGTTACTGTAGCAACCACTGTGCGAATTTACTGTAGCATGTGCAAAAATAAATCAAAAAATAATTTTATTGCATTGTAATTTTGTTTGTATGTAATTTTTATAAATGTATACAGTAGATTTGTAATTTACAAATTAATTATAATCATTTTAGGCTTAACCATGTGGATGTGAAGAAGGGATGTCACGATTACTGTAGCTTAGGTGACATCCCTTGAGGATGTTAGAGGATCCGATTCCCTTGTGGAGAGCAGCTAACTAACAAATGCTCTTGCAAAGATAATGGCCAAGATAATGGCCAAGATGATGGCTAATCGGATGGCCCCGTACATGCACGACCTCGTCTCAAATGCCCAGAGCGCCTTCATCAAGAAGAGAAGCATACACGACAACTTCATGTATGTCCGTAATTTAGCGAGGAAATTACACCGGAAAAACAGCCCGACCCTCCTATTCAAGCTTGATATCAAGAAGGCGTTTGACTCTGTGCGATGGGACTACCTCATGGATCTTCTTCAACACCTGCGCTTCCCGGTCAGATTTCGGAATTGGGTCGCAGCCTTGCTATCCACGGCCACTTCGAGAGTTTTGCTCAATGGGGTGCTGGGAGATCCCCTCAAACATGGTTGCGGTCTTCGGCAGGGTGACCCGCTGTCTCCCCTACTGTTCGTTCTCGCGATTGATCCGCTTCATCATCTCCTTAGTAAGGCCACCCAACAAGGGCACCTCCACCCCCTATGTGGTGCAACCCCAACCGTCCGAGCTTCGCTATACGCTGACGATGCTGCCATCTTTGT
The DNA here is from genome assembly GCA_902687465.1 of Secale cereale. Lineage (NCBI taxonomy): Eukaryota > Viridiplantae > Streptophyta > Magnoliopsida > Poales > Poaceae > Secale > Secale cereale. Next base: position 115,021,493 of record LR738711.1, read on the forward strand.
CAAACCAATTAAGGAGGACATTCAATTTGTGGCTGCTACTCTGGCTTCATTTGGAGAGGTGACAGGTCTTGTCACCAACTGTGCTAAAAGCCTGGTTGCCCCCATTCGATGTGATGATATAAATCTGGACGACATTCTCCAGGTTTTTCTGGCGGTTCGTTCGTCGTTTCCGATGCGTTACCTGGGCCTACCTCTGTCTGTTAGACGTCTCAAGAGAATACATTTTCAACATCTCGAAGACAAGATTGCGGGCAAGCTTCCTGCCTGGCAAGGAAGGCATGTGGCTGCTGCAGGTCGAGCGGTTCTTGTCAAGGCGGTATTAACGGCCATTGCGATATACCACTTAACCCCTCTGGACATCCCGGTGGAGGTCCTTCTCAAAATTGGTAGCATCCGCCGCGCTTATCTTTGGACAGGATCGGACAAAGTTTCAGGAGGAAAATGCAAGGTAAACTGGGACCTCATCTGCAAACCTAAGACTAAGGGCGGCCTGGGCGTGCTCAGCCTAGACAAATTTGCTAGGGCCCTCAGACTTCGATGGTTATGGTTTGAGTGGAGTGATAAGAGTAAGCCATGGATTGGCATGGGAGTGCCGTGCACGGATGAAGACCGTCGTTTCTTTGCGGCGGCCACTGCAGTCACGGTAGGAAACGGGAGGACAGCGAGGTTTTGGACCTCTTCTTGGCTTGGAGGATTGTGCCCTCGCGACATTGCTCCGAGTCTCTACAAGCTCTCCCGCAAGAAAAACTCGTCGGTTCAGCAAGCGATGGCCAGCAACCAATGGATTGCGAACATTGACAGCTCCAATGGCATCTCCCTCGAGCTCATCCATCAGTTTTCTGACCTTTGGGATAAGCTTGCAACGGTGGCAAGCGATGACGAGGTTGAAGACTCAATCGCCTGGAAGTTCACCAAAGACGGGATATACTCGGCTTCCTCAGCATACAAGGCACAATTTGAAGGCCTTATCAACTCGGACCTTGTTCGGTCAGTGTGGACGGTGTGGGCGCCTCCTCGTTGCAAGTTTTTTGCGTGGCTCGTCCTTCAAGACAGGATTTGGACTGCCGACTGATTGACACGCCGCGGCTGGCCTAATTGCGGTCTCTGCCCTCTATGCAAGCAAACTCAAGAAACCGCGACCCATCTGCTTCTCCAATGCCGCTTCACTAGGCGGATCTGGAATGAAGTCCTTCCATGGCTTGGCATGCATCACGTCACAATTGCCTCCTGGGCGACTATGGCTACGGTCAGAGAATGGTGGAATGAAAACCTGCAGATCCACCTTGGCTCGCCCAAAGCGCTCGCCTCCCTTATGATGCTAATCTCCTGGGAGGTCTGGACGGAGCGCAATGCTCGAGTCTTCCGCAACTCGGCGGCACCCTCTACGATCATTATCAGCAAAATCAAGCAGGAGGTGGTGCTTTGGGCTAAGGCGGGAGCCAAAAAATTGAGTGTTGTAATGCCGCGAGAGTAATCTTTTCCTTTCCGCCGATTAGGCGGCTTATGTCTAAAACTCTCTATCTTTATCAATGAAATGGCAAGTCTTTTGCCTTGTTTCAAAAAAAAAAACAAATGCTCTTTCAAAAAAAAAACTAACAAATGCTCGTTCTGGAGCCCCGCAAAGGTCATCTGGGTGGGCTGAGAGCGTGCTCTCCGCCGTCGTCACATGCCGCGCTCTAGAAGCTATCTCATTCTTTTTTTTGCACGCGCTTTCGGCATCTTAAATGGTTTTTTTCATATTGTTTTTGATTTTTCATCTGTCTTTCTTAACTTTTGGACAAAAAATTGAAATAATAATTTTACGTGAAAAAATGTGTTTTTATTCTTCCGCTAGAGGCACAAATTTGCTTTTATGAGAGTCATGATTGTGCCTATCGGAAATGGGAAAAACACACTATCTTTTTCTTACCGCGAGAGGCATGGTTTCGCTTTCGCGAGAAGTACGGCCGTGCCTCTCGGAAAAAATGTTTTCTTTTTTTCCTTGCGCGAGAGGCATGGTTTCACTTCCGCGAGAGGTACGGTCGTGCCTCTCGGAAACAAAAAAAATATGTTTTCTTTTTTTTCCTTCCGTACGACATGAGAGAGTGTTGGGGAACGTTGCATGGGAAAAAAAATCTAGGCACACGCAAGATCTATCCATGGAGATGCATAGCTACGAGAGGGGAGAGTGTGTCTACGTACCCTCGTAAACCATTAAGCGGAAGAGTTTATCACGCGGTTGATGTAGTCGTACTCTTCGCGATCCGATCACGATCCAACCGATCTAGTGCCGAACGGACGGTACCTCCGAGTTTAGCACACGTGCGACTCGATGATGTCTTCTTCTTGATCCAGCCAGCGGGAGAGGAGAATTAGATGGGATCACAACCAACATGACGACGTGGTGGTGATGATGGTGGTGGAGCACCGACAGCGCTTCGCTAAGCGTCACCGGGACGAGGCAGTGGAACTACGGATTAACGGGAGAGAGAGGGGCGCCAAGGGCTTGGTGTGTCCTCTTGGGGCGCCCCCTTCCCTCTATATATAAGTGATGGGGCATGGGAAACAACCCCTCCAAGCCCTAGGGCGCACCTAAGGGGGAGAGGACTTGAACTCCAAGTCCAATCTTATTCCTACTAGGATTCCTTCCTTTTTTGCCTTCCCTAGCCACATGAGTTTTTGAGGACTTGGTGCGCCTAGCCCAATAAGGCAAGTGCGCCTCCCCGCAGCCCATGCTAGCCCTTGGGTCGTGGTGGACCCACTTGTGGACTTTCGGCCGCCTCCGGAATCCTCTGGAATCTACTGGAGGCTTCCCAGTACAATACCGAAAAAACTGCACCTTTTACTGGAACCCAAAGTATGACTTCCCACATATAAATCTTTACCTCTCGACCATTTCGAGTCTCCTCGTGACGTCCGGGATCTCATTCGGAACTCCGAACAACATTTGATTACCACTCATCAAATATCCAATACTACTCTAGCATCAACGAACGTTAAGCGTGCGGTCCCGCGAGTTCGGGAATTATGTAGTCATGACCGAGACACCTCTCCGGTCAATAACCAATAGCGGGACCTGGATGCCCATATTGATCCCTACATATTCCACGAAGATCTTTTATCTGTTGAACCTTTATGACAACATATGTAATTCCCTTTGAATGTCGGTATATTATTTGCCCGAGATTCGATCGTCGGTATCTCTATACCTAGTTCAATCTCGTTACTGGTAAGTCTATTTACTCGTTTTGTAAGACATCATCTTGCAACTAACTCCTTAGTCACTTTTCTTGCAAGCTTCTTGTTATGTGTATTACCGAGAGGGCCCAGAGATACCTCTCCGGCACACGGAGTGACAAATCCCAGTCTCGATCCATGCCAAACCAACACACACCTTCGGAGATACCTGTAGAGCATTGATACGTCTCCCGTCTCCAACGTATATATAATTTTTTATTGTTCCATGCTATTATTTATGATGTTTTGGATGCTTAATGGGCTTTGTTATACACTTTTATATTATTTTTGGGTCTAACCTATTAACCCAAAGGCCTAGTCCAGATTGCTATTTTTTTGCCTATTTCAGGGTTTTACAGAAAAGGAATATCAAACGGAGTCCAAACGGAATGAAACCTTCGGAAGAGATATTTTTGGAGCGATATATTCATGGGAGACTTGAGAACCACATAATAGGGCACACGTGGCGTCCACGAGGGTGGGGGGTGCGCCCCCCCCTACAGGGCGCCCCCTGCCTCGTGGGCCCCATGTCTGGCCCCCGGTCCCCTCCTTCGTCCTATATATACCTACGTACCCTGAAACCATCAGAACAACAGAGATAACCCTAGTTCCACCGCCTCAACCTTCTGTTCCCGTGAGATCCCATCTTGGGGCCTGTTCCGGAGCTCCGCCGGAGGGGGAATCTATCACGGAGTGCTTCTACATCATCATCATCGCCTCACCATGAGTTGTGAGTAGTTTACCACAGACCTTCGGGTCCATAGTTAGTACCTAGATGGCTTCTTCTCTCTCTCTCTTTGGATCTCAATACCAATTTCTCCTCGGTCTTCGAGGAGATCTATTCGATGTAATCTCTTTTTGCGGTGTGTTTGTCGAGATCCGATGAATTGTGGGTTTATGATCAAGATTATCTATGAGAAATATTTGGTTCTTTTCTGAACTCTTTTATGTATGATTATAATATCCTTGCAAGTCTCTTCGAATTATTGGTTTGGTTTGTCCTACTAGATCTATAGTTCTTGCAATGGGAGAAGTGCTTGGCTTTGGGTTCAATCTTGCGGTGTCCTTTCCCAATGATAGTAGGGGCAGCAAGGCACGTATTGTATTGTTGCCATCGTGGATAAAAAGATGGGGTGTATATCATATTGCTTGAGTTTATCCCTCTACATCATGTCATCTTGCTTAAGGCGTTACTCTGTTCTTATGAACTTAATACTCTAGATGCATGCTGGATAGCGGTTGATGTGTGGAGTAATAGTAGTAGATGCAGAATCGTTTCGGTCTACTTGTTTCGGACGTGATGCCTATATATAATGATCATGCCTAGATATTCTCATAAGTATTCGCTTTTCTATCAATTGCTCGACATTAATTTGTTCACCCATTGTAGAATTCCGCTATCATGAGAGAAGTCACTAGAGAAATCTATGGCCCCCGGGTCTATTCTCAACATATCAATCTACAATCTACTTTACTTTTCCGCTTTTACTTTCTGTTCTTATATCCAAAAATATCAAACTATCCTATCTATCAGATCTTACTTTCGTAAGTGACCGTAAAGGGATTGACAACCCCTTATCGCGTTGGCTGCAAAGTTATTATTTGTTTGTGCAGGTGCGAGGGACTCGCGCGTGGTCTCGTACTGGATTGATACCTTGGTTCTCAAAAACTGAGGGAAATACTTACGCTCTGTGCTGCATCACCCTTTCCTCTTTGAGGGAATACAACGCAAGCTCGAGAAGTACCAAGAAGAATTTCTGGCGCCGTTGCCGGGGAGGCTTACGCAAAAGTCATATACCAAGTACCTATTACAAACCCTTATCCTTCGCATTACATTTATTTGCCTCTCGTTTTCCTCTCCCCCACTTCACCCTTGCCGTTTTATTTGCCCTTCTTTTTGCCATGTGTTTACCGTTCGCTTGCTTCTTGTTTGCTTGTGTGTTGGATTGCTTGCTTGTCACCATGGCTCAGAACAATACCAAATTGTGTGACTTCTCCAATACCAACAATAATGATTTCATTAGCACTCCGATTGCTCCTATTACTGATGCTGAATCTTGTGAGATCAATGCTGCTCTGTTGAATCTTGTCATGAAAGATCAATTTTCCGGCCTTCCTAGTGAAGATGCCGCTACCCATCTAAACAACTTTGTTGATTTGTGTGATATGCAAAAGAAAAGGGATACAAATAACGATATTGTTAAATTGAAGTTATTTCCGTTTTCACTTAGAGATCGTGCTAAAACTTGGTTTTCCTCTTTGCCTAGAAATAGTATTGATTCGTGGAATAAGTGCAAAGATGCTTTTATCTCTAAGTATTCCCCTCCTGCTAAGATCATCTCTCTTAGAAATGATATTATGAATTTTAAGCAACTAGATCATGAGCATCTTGCACAAGCTTGGGAGGGAATGAAATTAATGATACGTAATTGCCCTACACATGGTTTGAACTTATGGATGATTATTAAAAAAATAAGCTGGCTTGAATTTTGCTTCTAGAAATCTTTTAGATTCGGCCGCAGGAGGCACTTTTATGGAAACTACCTTAGGAGAAGCTACCAAACTCCTAGATAATATTACGGTTAATTAATCTCAATGGCACACCGAAAGATCTACTAGTAAAAAAAGTGCATGCTATTGAAGATATTAGTGTTTTGAGTGTAAAGATGGATGAACTTATGAAATTATTTGCTGCTAAGAGTGCTTCTTCTGATCCTAATGATATGCCTTTATCCACGTTGATTGAAAATAATAATGAATCTTTGGATGTGAATTTTGTTGGTAGGAATAATTTTGGTAACAATGCTAATAGAGGAAACTTTAATCCTAGGCCTTTTCCTAGTAATTCCTCTAATAATTATGGTAATTCCTGCAATAACTCTAATGGAAAGATGCCTTCTGAATTTGAAACTAGTGTTAAGGAGTTTATGAATTCGTAAAAGAATTTCAATGCTTTGCTTGAAGAACAATTGCTTAAGGTTGATGAATTGGCTAGAAGTGTGGATAGAATTACTCTTGATGTTGATTCTTTGAAACTTAGATCTATTCCACCTAAGCATGATATCAATGGGTCTCTCAAAGCCATGAGAATTTCCATCGATGAATGTAAAGAAAGAACCACTAGGATGCGTGCTAAAAAAGAGAGTTATATAAAAGCGTGTTCTTCTAGTTATCATGAAAGTAAAGATGAAGATCTGAAAGTTATTAACGTGTCTCCTATTAGATCCTTGTTTTCTAGTATGAATCTTGATAAAGATGGGGTTGGATATGAGTCTACTTTAATTAAAAGGTGTCCCAATGATTCAGAGTTTTTAGATCTTGATGCTAAATTTGTTAAAAGTGGGATGGAAGAGATTTAAACTTTGCATAGTGATGAACCCACTACTTTGGATTTCAAGGGATTCAATTATGATAATTGCTCTTTGATTGATTGTATTTCCTTGTTGCAATCCGTACTAAACTCTCCGCATGCTTATAGTCAAAATAAAGCTTTTGCCAAACACATAGTTGATGCTTTGATGCAATCTTATGAAGAAAACCTTGAATTGGAAGTTTCAATCCCTAGAAAGCTTTATGATGAGTGGGAACCTACTATTAAAATTAAAATGAAAGATCATGAATGATTTGCTTTGTGTGATTTGGGTGCAAGTGTCTCCACTATCCCAAAAACTTTGTGTGATTTGTTAGGTTTTCGTGAGCTTGATGATTGTTCTGTAAATTTGCATCTTGCGGATTCTACCATTAAAAAACCAATGGGAAGGATTAATGATGTTCTTATTGTTGCCAATAGGAATTATGTGCCCATAGATTTCATTGTTCTTGATATAGATTGCAATCCTTCATGTCCTATTATTCTTGGTAGACCTTTCCTTAGAACGATTGGTGCAATTATTGATATGAAGGAAGGAAATATTAGATTCCAATTTCCGTTAAGGAAAGGCATGGAACACTTTCCTAGAAATAAAATTAAATTACCATATGAATCTATTATGAGAGCCACTTATGGATTGCCTTCCAAAGATGACAATACCTAGATCTATCCTTGTATCGTGCCTAGTTAGGGGCGTTAAACGATAGCACTTGTTGGGAGGCAACCCAATTTTATATTTTTTGTTTTTGCTTCTGTTTAGGAATAAATATTGCATCTAGCTTCTGCTTAGATGTGGTTTTGTGTTTTAATTAGTGTTTGTGCCAACTAGAACCTTTGGGAAGACTTGTGTGAAGTTTATATGATCTTGCTGTGAAAAACAGAATCGTTAGCACTCACTATAATGGTCACCAGATTTTACTGGAGTGTGCTATTTAGTTGATTCTTTTTGCAGATGATTAATAGACAAATTCCTCACGTTTACAAATTTATTTTAATTTTTTTGGAGTTACAGAAGTATGCGAAAGTTACAGATTACTACAGACTGTTCTGTTTTTGACAGATTCTGTTTTTCGTGTGTTGTTTGGTTATTTTGATGAATCTATGAGTAGTATTGGGGAGTATGAATCATAGAGAAGTTGGAATACAGTAGGTTTAACACCAATATAAACAAAGAATTAGTTCATTACAACACATTTGAGTGGTGGTTTGTTTTCTTATAGTAACGGAGCTCACGCGATTTTTGTCTAAGTTTTGTGTTGTGAAGTTTTCAAGTTTTGAGTATTGCTTTGATGGACCACAGAACAAAGAGTGGCAAGAGCCTAAGCTTAGGGATGCTTGAGGCACCCCAAGGTAAATTTCAAGGACAACCAAAAGCCTAAGTTTGGGGATGCCCCGGAAGGCATCCCCTCTTTCGTATTCATCCATCGGTAACTATACTCGGGACTATATTTTTATTCACCACATGATATGTGTTTTACTTGGAGGTCATGTATAATTTAAGTATTTGCTTGTTAGTTTGTGCTACCTCTTGATCTTGCGTTGTATTCCCTCGAAGAGGAAAGGGAGATGCAACACAGGAGCGTAAGTATTTCCCTCAGTTTTTGAGAACCAAAGTATCAATGCAGTAGGAGACCACGCGCCAGTCCCTCGCACCTGCACAAACAAATAAGAACTTCGCAGCCAACGCAATAAGGGGTTGTCAATCCCTTTACAGTCACTTACGATAGTGTGATCTGATAGAGATGAAAATTTATGTTTTTGGTATTTTAGATATAGAAACAGAAAGTAAAGAAAGCAAATAAACAACGGCGACAGAGTTTGAGGGGAAAGTAATATGATAAAGATAGACCCGGGGGCCATAGTTTTCTCTAGTGGCTTCTCTCATGATAGCGATATTCTACGGCGGGTAAACAAATTACCGTCGAGCAATTGATAGAAAAGCGAATAATTATGAGACTATCTAGGCATGATCATTATATATAGGCATCACGTCTGAGACAAGTAGACCGACTCCTGCCTGCATCTACTACTATTACTCCACACATCGACCGCTATCCAGCATGCATGTAGTGTATTGAGTTCATATGAACAGAGTAACGCCTTAAGGAAGATGACATGATGTAGAGGGATAAACTCAAGCAATATGATGAAAACCCCATCTTTTTATCCTCGATGGCAACAATACAATACGTGCCTTGCTGCCCCTACTGTCACTGGGAAAGGACACCGCAAGATTGAACCCAAAGCCAAGCACTTCTCCCATTGCAAGAACTATAGATCTAGTAGGCCAAACCAAACCAATAATTCGAAGAGACTTGCAACGACATTATGAGCACACATAAAAAGTTCAGAGAAGAACCAAATATCTTTCATAGATAATCTTGATCATAAACTCACAATTCATCGGATCTCGACAAACACACCACAAAAAGAGATTACATCGAATAGATATCCTCAAAGACCGAGGAGAACTTTGTATTGAGATCCGGAGAGAGAGAAGAAGCCATCTAGATACTAGCTATGGACCCGAAGGTCTGTAGTAAACTACTCACAACTCATGGTGAGGGCGATGATGATGATGATGATGAAGGCCTCCGTGATGGATCCCCCTCGCGGAACTTGCTCCAAGATGGGATCTCCACGGGAACAGCAGCTACGGCGGTGGAATTAGGGTTTTCTCTCTGCGTATGGAGTTTCTGGGGTACGTAGGTATATATAGGAAGAAGAGGGGCACCAGGGGCCACAGGGGTTGCCCTCGAGGCAGGGGGGCGCGCCCTGGGAAGGGGGACGTGATACGTCCAAAACGTATCTATAATTTCTGCTTGCTCCATGCCACTTTTGGGTGATATTGCTATGATATTCATACACTTCCATACACTTTTGATCATATTTGGACTAACTTACTAATCCAGTGCACCCCAGTGCCAGTTTCTGTTTTCGGCTGTTTTTGTATTTCAGGTTTTCACGTTTCGAGAACTGCCCAGAAAAATCCAGAAAAATTATATAAAAAATCAGCGATCCGGAAACAACACTGCGTCCGAAGGGCAGCCTGGGGGGTGGGGGCACCAGGGCTCCAGGCGCCCTGGCGGCGCGCCCTCCCTGGGCCGCGCCGGGGGGGCGCCTGGGCCCCCCGAGGCTCCCCCGATGCCCTACTTTGGCATATATTTAAAGGACCCTCCGAAACACTCAGAAGAGGAACTCTTTTCGCGATCCCATCTCTGTTCCGCCGCCGCCGCCGCTTCCAAGATCGGGAGCACCAGGAGAACTCTTCCCGGCACCCTGCCGGAGGGGAGGATCATCACTGGGAGCTTCTCCACCACCATGGACGCCTCCCGGATGACTCGTGAGTAGTCTCCCTTGGACCATGAGTCCATGACCAGTAGCTATGTGATGTTCTCCTCCCGTTCTTGTGCTTCACTAATTAGTCCTCGTGAGCTGCCCTACATGATCGAGGCACCTATGTAATCCTTATGCTGTTGCTATGTTGAGTTTGCTGGGATCCGATGGATTATGAGATTATGTTCAGATTGATCTTGAGTAATATATTTGATTCACCTCTTTTATATTTTAGTTCATAAGTAATTCTTGCATGTTCTCCGTTGTTACTTATTGCTTTGGCCGAGTAGTAGGTAGTGACTCCAAGAGGGAACGTTATGCTCGATTGTGGGTTCACGCCCCTCGATGACTAGCTTGAGTGACAGAAACATGAGTCTAGGGGATGTGCTGTTGCCACAAGGGGGAAAACAACGGTGCTTGTGCCCGTGGGTGCGAGGATTGTTTACTTTACGCAAAGTTCTTTTAATGCAGTTGTCTGTTGCATTGAGTTTACACTATGGGTGGGACTCGCAACTTAATACCAGCGAGATGTTCTGGATAGATATCTCAAGGTGGATGATTAGTAGTAGATATTGATGGATTTCGGTCTACTTACTTTGGCGTACCGCCCATGCTTTGAACCTCAACCTTTCTTGCAATGTAGTTAGCATTGGTTTGCGTTCGTGGTCCTGTCAATTGCCCAGCTGTAATTTGTTTACCTCACATAGCTGTTTTATCGTCTTTTGGGAGAGAGACATCACTAGTGAACATCATGAGACTCCGGTCCATATTACCATCATTGATCACATCCACTATTTACTTTTCGTTATTTACCTACTATTGCAAAAACTATCTATCACTACTATCATTGCTTTTAACCCTTTGTGAACTACAAGGCCGGAGGGATTGACAACCTCTCTGTACTCGTTGGGAGCAAAGTTATTTGTATCTGTGTGCAGGTCCACGTTGATTGCTAATTACGCCGTTGGCAGTTGACACCTACTTGTTGAACCTAGGAGTCTCTGGGGAATCGATCCTTGGCATCTTTGCTAGGGGAAAACACTTCTACTTACTGCATCTTACACCTTCCACTTGGGGTAACCAACGAGGGGTTCGAGGCCCATCAAGGAGTATTTTCTGGCGCCGTTGCCGGGGACTCCACTCTTCAGGATAGGGGAGTTGCATGCTATCTTTTACCTTTGCTTTTTAGTCTTGTTAGTTTACCTTTCATTTTTGCTTTAGTTCCTTTTATCGAAAATCACAAAAATAGTTATCTTGCTTGCTTGCTACTATGGGTTCCACCGAGAACACCAAGTTGTGTGACTTCACTAGTCACAACAACGATGACTTTATCATCACACCTATCACTACCCCTGCCACTTCAGCACCTTCATATGAAATTAAACCTGCTTTACTGAACTTAGTTATGAAAGAACAATTCTCCGGTGCTGGAGATGATGCTGCTTTACACTTGAACAACTTTGTTGAACTTTGTGATATGCAAAAGTACCAAGAAATAGATGGTAATATTGTTAAGCTTAAGCTTTTTCCTTTCTCCTTGAGAGGAGGAGCTAAAATTTGGTTTCAGTCTTTGCCTAGAAATAGCATAGATTCTTGGGACAAGTGCAAAGATGCTTTTATCGGAAAATACTATCCACCTGCTAAAATTATCCAATTTAGAAGTAACATAATGAATTTTAAACAATTGGATAATGAACACGTTGCCCAAGCTTGGGAACGTATGAAGTCTCTTATCAAGAACTGCCCTACTCACGGTTTGACCACTTGGATGGTTATCCAAACTTTTTATGCAGGTTTGAACTTTACCTCGCGGAACTTGTTAGATTCGGCCGCGGGAGGAACTTTTATGTCAACTACACTTGGTGCTGCCACAAAGCTTCTCGATGAGATGATGACCAACTATTCCCAATGGCACACCGAACGCGCTCCAACAGGTAGGAAGGTAAACTCTGTCGAGGAGATTTCCTCCCTTAATGAAAAAGCTGACTTGATCATGTCTCTACTTTCGAAGCAATCTTCTGTTGATCCTCGTTATGGTCCTTTGGATTCTGTGATTGCCGATGCTTATAGGAGTAACTTTGGTAGTAAATCTAGAACGTTCCCCTCCAATTCCTATGGGAACAACAATGCTTATCCTAACATCAAGAACTCCTTCCAAAAACATAGAGACTTGTCTGGCTATGAGAAACTGGTAGAAATAGAGGAGGCCACTAAGAACTACATGCACACCCAATATGAACAAAACAAAACCTTCTCGAGGCAATTAAATGAGCATACTGCTATCTTGCAAGACATTAGTAGACGATTAGAGAACATAAATATTGAGATCTCTAACCCCCAGACTAGACTCACTATCACTGAGACCCAAGTTTCCAATATGTCCCACACACAGGCCACTTTGATAAACCAAATGGCAGCTAAACCCGAAGTTGTTGCATCCCTAAGGGAGGAAGAGGAAAGAATTAAGAGCCTTCCTACCCACCACACTGTTGCTACTATCCAAGTTATTGAGGATGTTCACACTCTTAGCACGCAATGTACTCCTGGTCCCAATGGACCTATTAATGGTGATGCTATGACTATAGAAGATACCAAACAAGTAAACCTTAAGGACACCACTACCACTTTACTTGATGCTCGTGACCTTGATTTTGATAATTGCACTCTTACCGAAGTTATTGATTTCCTTCACAAGATGTCTAGAGATCCCCGCACTAGCACGCTTAACCTTGCCTTCACAGAGCATACCACTAATGCTCTCATCAAAGCTAGGGAGGAGAAACTTAGAGTATAAGCCTCCATACCTAGAAAGCTAGAAGATGGTTGGGATCCTATGATAAAAATTTATTTGAATGACTTCTCTTGTTATGCATTATGTGATGTTGGTGCTAGTACCTCTGTTATGCCCAAAAGGATATATGATATGCTTAAATTGAAACCTTATGATTCTTGTTCTTTTGGTGTTCGTCTCGTTGATTCTTCCATAAAGAAACCTTTGGGGAGGATCGATGATGTTCTTATTGTTGTCAATGATAATTATGTGCCCGTTGATTTCACTATTATGGATATTGAATGTGATCCTTCTTGTCCAATTATTTTGGGACGTCCCTTTTTGCACACCGTTGGTGCTGTCATTGACATGAAAGAGGGTAATATAAAATTTCAGTTTCCTCTCAAGAAAGGGATGGAACACTTCCCTCGAAAGAAGATCAAGTTACCTTTTGAGTCCGTTGTACGGGCTAGCTATTCTTTTACTCTTGATAAAACTTGATCTATGCATTATGCCTAGCTTAAAGGCATAAAAGAAAGCGCTTTTGGGAGGCAGCCCACATGAATAAATTTTTTGCTTTTGTTGTGTCTTGATGTTGTTTACTGCTGTAGCATCATCATTGTATCTTTGCTTTTCATATTTGTGCCAAGTATAGCCTCCGATTGCTAGAAAGTTCAAAAGTTGTGAGGTGCTGTCCAGGAAACAGATTCTGTCCTTGGATAGAAAAATTCGTATAAAATCACCAGATCATCTTTTTGGTTTGAATTTTTTCGACAGCGTTATCTATATAATTGTCTTTCGTGCGTCAGTTCTGAGTTTTTTGATTTGAGTTGCAGAAGTATCCCGAACAGGTCAATTACTGCCTGCTGTTCTGTTTTTCACAGATTCTGTCCTGTTTTGCCTTACCTTCACTTTGCAAATTGAGAACTTGCTTTTTCTTTACAAAAACCTTTTGGCAATCTTGAGAAACAGTAGAACTTAAAGAATATCCTTATTTCCAGCAAGGTATAATTTTTTTTATGGTACTAACCTCGCTAATCAGATTATGATGAGTTGTGTATGAAGGGAGCTTTCAAGTGTGCGAGGGAAGATGATAAAAAGATTCAGGAGTGTCAAGCGCTCAAGCTTGGGGATGCCCCCGTGCACCCCCAAGAAATATTCAAGGAGACTCAAGCGTCTAAGCTTGGGGATGCCCCCGTGCATCCCCTTCTCCATCAACACTATCAGTTCGTCTTTCGTTTCGCTATATTTTTATCACTTCATGTGTTATGTGCTATGCTTGGAGCGTCTTGCTTTTAGTTTTCTTTTTAGTTTTTCATAACGAGTCGGAACCCAGCATTCCTTTATGTGGGAGAGAAACACGCTCCACCTCTACCTAGAACATTACATAGAATTTTCATGTCTATCTATGCTGTGTGTGTTCTTTGTCTTTTAATAGCTACTATCATACTCTGCTCTTAGTATTCATGCTTATCTTTCCAAGAGCTTTTATTTAGTTGGTTGCTTGAACTCTCTTTAATTACCATGCTCACCTTATTAAGAGAGTTTGCTTCCGTTGCATGGGTTAATGTGTCTATGATAAAGATGCTACTTGCATGATGGTGCTTAGTAGTTCAGGTTTTCTTATGGTTAATCTCAAATAGCTGGGGGGTTCCCAATGTGTTATTGGAGTACCAACTTGGTTTGTTTGCCTATGATGTGGTATGGTTTTGTAATATCTTCCTTCGAGAATTTATTTTGATTGACTTGGCGTATGCTCACGCATATTCAAGACTGTAAAGAAAGTATGTCAAGCCTTGATGATCTTTTGTTTCTAAGTAGCGATATAACTACCATGCCTGATTCAATATTGCTTTGTTGCTCTGCATGATTATGACCGTCATTGCTCTTTTAGTTGGTCGCTCCTAGTCTTTTGCTAACCTCCACCTGCACTAAGCAAACTAACCATGCAATACATAGCTCATGGGAAAGTAGCCTAATAACTATTGTGGTAAAGAATATGATGCTTATGTATCTTATTTCTTATAAGTTGCTTGCTGAGCGGTAACCATGTTTCTGGGGACGCCATCAACTGTCACACTTTTGTTGAATATCATGTGAGTTGCTATGCATGTTCGTCTTGTCTGAAGTAAGGGTGATTTACCGTGGGTTGAATAACTATGCATATTGTTAGAGAAGAACATTGGGCCGCCAACCAAAGCCATGCATCATGGTGGAAGTTTTAGCTTGGACCTTAATCCTCAAACTCTTATGAGAATATGCTTATACATTAAAGAGGAGTCCATCATCTATTTTCTATGTTGTCCCGGTATGGATGTCCTCAAGTTGAGATCTATCAAAAACGAGAAATCAAATGCGATCTATCTCCTTGGACCTTTGTACAGGTGGCATAGAGGTACCCCTTTGTGACACTTGGTTAAAACATATGTAATGCAATGATAACCCATGGGGATCCGAGCTAATTAGGACAAGGAGCGAGCACTATTGGTATTCGATGCATGAGGCTTGCAACTTATAGGATGTTTTATGCATGACACATATGAAGTACTACTACCGTTGACACAATTGCTTCCATGTTTTCAAAATAAAAAGCTTTAGCACTTAACCTTTCTTTTACCTTTATGTTGAAGCACCAACTACTGAGAGCATGATTGTCATTCTGAGTGTAATGTGCATTGTCCCAAAGTAGCATTGTCTTTTGCATGATTGTGATATCGTTTATTCTGAAATGATTGTATCTAGTCATCACTTAAACCTTGAAGGTGCCCCTGCATTTATGTTTTGCATCACTAAATGGGGCAAGCTAGATATCACTTTATCATATTTGCACATCATGTTCATTGCAAATCTTTTTGATGTTTCAGTTTCATGTTGTAAAACTTCCAGTCATTTGTGATTTTCTCTTGAGGCAACTTAATTACTTTAGAATCATTGTCTCAGTAAGCTTTTGTCATCTGACTATGAGAAAGTCCTATATGGTTAATAGCATGTCACCACAGAAATTATTCTTGTTATCATTTACCTACTCGAGGACGAGCAGGAATTAAGCTTGGGGATGTTGATATGTCCAAAACATATCTATAATTTCTGCTTGCTCCATGCCACTTTTGGGTGATATTGCTATGATATTCATACACTTCCATACACTTTTGATCATATTTGGACTAACTTACTAATCCAATGCACCCCAGTGCCAGTTTCTGTTTTCGGCTGTTTTTGTATATCAGGTTTTCACGTTTCGAGAACTGCCCACAAAAATCCAGAAAAAATATATAAAAAATCAGCGATCCGGAAACAACACTGCGTCCGAAGGGCA
>LR738711.1:115037633-115088990 GCA_902687465.1 Secale cereale
AGGGCTCCAGGCGCCCTGGCGGCGCGCCCCCCCTGGGTCGCGCCGGGGGGGCGCCTGGGCCCCCGAGGCTCCCCCGATGCCCTACTTTGGCATATATTTAAAGGACCCTCCGAAACCCTTAGAAGAGGAACTCTTTTCGCGATCCCATCTCTGTTCCACCGCCGCCGCCGCTTCCAAGATCGGGAGCACCAGGAGAACTCTTCCCGGCACCCTGCCGGAGGGGAGGATCATCACCGGGAGCTTCTCCACCACCATGGACGCCTCCCGGATGACTCGTGAGTAGTCTCCCTTGGACCATGAGTCCATGACCAGTAGCTATGTGATGTTCTCCTCCCGTTCTTGTGCTTCACTAATTAGTCCTCGTGAGCTGCCCTACATGATCGAGGCACCTATGTAATCCTTATGCTGTTGCTATGTTGAGTTTGCTGGGATCCGATGGATTATGAGATTATGTTAAGATTGATCTTGAGTAATATATTTGATTCACCTCTTTTATATTTTAGTTCATAAGTAATTCTTGCATGTTCTCCGTTGTTACTTATTGCTTTGGCCGAGTAGTAGGTAGTGACTCCAAGAGGGAACGTTATGCTCGATTGTGGGTTCATGCCCCTCGATGACTAGCTTGAGTGACAGAAACATGAGTCTAGGGGATGTGCTATTGCCACAAGGGGGAAAACAACGGTGCTTGTGCCCGCGGGTGCGAGGATTGTTTACTTTACGCAAAGTTCTTTTAATGCAGTTGTCTGTTGCATTGAGTTTACACTATGGGTGGGACTCGCAACTTAATACCAGCGAGATGTTCTGGATAGATATCTCAAGGTGGATGATTAGTAGTAGATATTGATGGATTTCGGTCTACTTACTTTGGCGTACCGCCCATGCTTTGAACCTCAACCTTTCTTGCAATGTAGTCAGCATTGGTTTGCGTTCGTGGTCCTGTCAATTGCCCAGCTGTAATTTGTTTACCTCACATAGCTGTTTTATCGTCTTTTGGGAGAGAGACATCACTAGTGAACATCATGAGACTCCGGTCCATATTACCATCATTGATCACATCCACTATTTACTTTTCGTTATTTACCTACTATTGCAAAAACTATCTATCACTACTATCATTGCTTTTAACCCTTTGTGAACTACAAGGCCGGAGGGATTGACAACCTCTCTGTACTCGTTGGGAGCAAAGTTATTTGTATCTGTGTGCAGGTCCACGTTGATTGCTAATTGCGCCGTTAGCAGTTGACACCTACTTGTTGAACCTAGGAGTCTCTGGGGAATCGATCCTTGGCATCTTTGCTAGGGGAAAACACTTCTACTTACTGCATCTTACACCTTCCACTTGGGGTAACCAACGAGGGGTTCGAGGCCCATCAGGGCGCGCCCCCACCCTCGAGGGTGGCCCCCCTGTCCTTTGGCTTGGCCCCGAAGTCTTTCGTGCGTGATTTCCTCCAAAAATAATTCCTGGGAAGTTTTTATTCCGTTTGGACTCCGTTTGATATTCCTTTTCTGCAAAACCCTGAAATAGGCAAAAAACAGCAATCTGGACTCGGCCTTTGGGTTAGTAGGTTAGTCCCAAAAATGATATAAAAGTGAATGATAAAGCCCATTAAACATCCAAGACTTCATAAATAATAGCATGGAACAATAAAAAATTATAGATACGTTGGAGACGTATCAAGCATCCCCAAGCTTAAATCCTGCTCGTCCTCGAGTAGGTAAATGATAAAGAAAGAATTTTTGATGTGGAATGCTAACCAATATAGTTTTTTAATGTAATTCTCTTAATTGTAGCATGAATGTTCAGATATGAAAGACTCAAGATAAAAGTCTATATTGACATAAGAAATAACAATACCTCAAGCAATACTAACAAAGCAATCACGTCTTCTCAAAATACTATGGCTAAAGAAAGTTATCCCTAAAAAATCATATAGTGTTGGCTATGCTCCCTTATTATCACACTAAATATCCATATCATGCACAACCCCGATTTCAGCTAAGCATTTGTTTTAATGCTCTATCTTTTCAAACCTTTCAACTTTCACGCAATACATGAGCGTGAGCCATGGATATAGCACTATGGGTGGAATAGAGGTGGTTGTGGAGAAGACAAAAAGAGGGAGATAGTCTCACATCGACTAGGCATATCAACGGGCTATGGAGATGCCCATCAATATATATCAATGTGAGTGAGTAGGGATTGCCATGCAGCGGATGCACTAGAGCTAAATATGAATGAAAGCTCAACAAAGAAACTAGTGGGTGTGCATCCAACTTGCTTGCTCACGAAGACCTAGGGCATTTGAGGAAGCCCATCGTTGGAATATACAAGCCAAGTTCTATAATGAAAATTCCCACTATTATATGAAAGTGACTAAGCATGAGACTCTCTACAATGAAGAACATGGTGCTACTTTGAAGCACAAGTGTGGAAAAAGATAGTAGCAATTGTTCCTTTTTCTTTTCTTTTTTTTTTCTTTTTTTTTCCTTTTTTTCCTTTTTTTGGGCCTTTTTTTTCTTTGGCCTTTCTTTTTTATTTATTTTATGCGGAGGGGCTTTATAGATTTAGCCTTTCCTCCCATGGGACAATGCTCTAAAAATGATGATCATCACACTTTCATTACAACACAAGATTACAACTCGATACTACAACAACAAAGTATGACTCTAAATGAATGCCTCTGGCGGTGTACCGGTATGTGCAATGAAACAAGAGTGACATGTGTAAAAATTATGCATGGTGGCCTTGCCACGAATACGATGTCAACTACATGATCATGCATGGCAATATGACAATATGATGCGTGTCATATAAACGGAACGGTGGAAAGTTGCATGGCGATATATCTCGGAATGGCTATGGAAATGCCATGATAGGTAGGTATGGTGGCTGTTTTGAGGAACAATATGGTGGCTGTTTTGAGGAAGGATATATAGTGGGTTTATGGCACCGGCCAAAGTTGTGCGGTACTTGCAAAAATCTACGAGTCATCAAAACAAAGCAATCAATGCATGCCCCTAGGGGGGAGGTTGGTAGGAGTTAACCATCGCGCGCCCCCGACCTCCACACAAAGGTTGACACTCTACAAATACCTCATGCTTTAACTTAGTCACATAACGGTTCACCATACGTGCATGCTACGGGAATCACCGACCTTAAGACAAATATTTCTCAATTTCATAATTACTCCACTAGCATGACTCTAGTATCACTATCCTCATGTCTCAAAACAATTATCAAGCATCCAACATCTCTTTCTATTCAATGCACTTGATGTGATTTTTTTTACTACATTGACATTGGATGTTTATCATGTGAAGACTAGTTTCTTTAGCCTAAACACTTTACCATGCAGTTTTAATAGACTCTCAAATATATCTAAGTGAAGCATGAGAGTTCAACAATTTCTACAAAATATTACCACCACCGTGCTCTAAAAGATATAAGTGAAGCACTAGAGCAAAAACTATTCAATTCATAAGATATAAGTGAAGCACATAGAGTGTTCAAATAATTTCTAGGGCATATTTAACTCTCTCAAATAGGTGTGTCCATCAAGTATGATTGTGGCAAACTAACAAGCAAAGACTCAAATTATACAAGACGCTCCAAGCAAAACACATAACATGTTGCGAATAAAAATATAGCTCGAAGTATAGTTACCGATGGATGAAGACGAAAGAGGGGATGCCTTTCCGGGGCATCCCAAAGCTCAGGGTTTTGATTATCTTGAATTTACTTGGGGTGCCATGGGCATCCCCAAGCTCAGGCCTTTGCTACTCCTTGTTCCATAGTCCATCAAAGCAATACTCAAAACTTGAAAACTTCACAACACAAAACTTAGACAAAAATTCTCGCGAGCT
Source organism: Secale cereale (assembly GCA_902687465.1). Lineage (NCBI taxonomy): Eukaryota > Viridiplantae > Streptophyta > Magnoliopsida > Poales > Poaceae > Secale > Secale cereale. The sequence goes on from LR738711.1 coordinate 115,041,498, forward strand.
CCGTTAGTAAAAGAAACCAAACCACCACTCAAAGGTACAGCAAGGAATTCATACTTTGTTTATATTGGTGTTAAACCTACTGTACTCCAAGTTTTCTATGATTCATATCCTCCGATATTACTCATAGATGCATCGGAATAAGCAAACAACACACGAAAAACAGAATCTGTCAAAAACAGAACAGTCTGTAGTAATCTGCTGGGTTCGCCTACTTCTGGAACTCCAAAAAATTCAAACTAAAATTTTAAATTTGAGCAATTTGTCTACCAATCATCAGCGAAAAGAATAAACTAAAAACCACGCTCCAGTAAAATCTGAAGACTACTTTAGCGAGCGCTAACAATTCTGTTTTCACAGCAAGATCAAATAAACTTCACACAAGTCTTACCAAAGGTTCTACTTGGCACAAACACTAAACAAAACATGAAAACACATCTAATCAGAGGCTATATGCAATATTTATTCCCTAACAGCAACAAAAGCAAAAATAAAATAAAATTGGGTTGCCTCCCAACAAGCGCTATCGTTTTACGCCCTAGCTAGGCACGATACAAGATAAATCTAGGTATTGCCATCTTAGGAAGGCAATCCATAAGTGGCTCTTATGATAGATTCATATGGTAATTTGATTTTCTTTCTAGGAAAGTGTTCCATGCCTTTCCTTAACGGAAATTGGAATCTAATATTTCCTTCCTTCATATCAATGATTGAACCAATCGTTCTAAGGAAAGGTCTACCAAGAATAATAGGACATGAATGATTGCAATCTATATCAAGAACAATGAAATCTACGGGCACATAATTCCTATTGGCAACAATAAGAACATCATTAATTCTTCCCATAGGTTTCTTAATAGAGGAATCCGCAAGATGCAAATTTAAAGAACAATCATCAAGCTCATGGAACCCTAGCAAATCACACAATGTTTTCGGAATAGTGGAGACACTTGCACCCAAATCACACAAAGCATAACATTCATGATATTTTATTTTTATTTTGATAGTAGGTTCCCATTCATCATAAAGCTTTCTGGGTATAGAAACTTCCAACTCAAGTTTTTCTTCATAAGATTGCATCAAAGCATCAACTATATGTTTAGTGAAAGCTTTATTTTGACTATAAGCATGCGGAGAATTTAGCACGGATTGCAACAAAGAAATACAATCAATCAAAGAGCAATTATCATAATTGAATCCCTTGAAATCCAAAGTAGTGGGTTCATCACTATGCAAAGTTTTAATCTCTTCAATTCCACTTTTAGCAATTTTAGCATCAAGATCTAAAAACTCGGAATCATTGGGACACCTTAAAGCAGAATCATCTCCAATCCTATTCTCATCAAGATTAATACTAGAAAACAAGGATCTAATAGGAGACACATCAATAAATTTCAGATCTTCATCTTTATTTTCACGATAACTAGAAGAACACGATCTAATATAATCTTCTCTTTTAGCACGCATTCTAGCGGTTCTTTCTTTGCATTCATCAATGGAGATTCTCATGGCTTTGAGAGACTCATTGATATCATGCTTAGGTGGGATAGATCTAAGTTTCAAAGAATAAACATCAAGAGTAATTCTATCCACACTTCTAGCCAATTCATCAACTTTAAGCAATTTCTCTTCAAGCAAAGCATTGAAATTCTTTTGCGAGATCATAAACTCCTTAACACTAGTTTCAAATTCAGAAGGCATCTTTCCATAAGACTTGTTGTAGGAATTACCAAAATTATTAGAGTAATTACTAGGAAAAGGCCTAGGATTAAAATTACCTCTATAAGCATTGTTACCAAAATTATTCCTACCAACAAAATTCACATCCAAAGATTCATTGTTATTCTCAATCAAGGTGGACAAAGGCATATCATTAGGATCAGAAGAAGCACTCTTAGCAGCAAAAAATTTCATAAGTTCATCCATCTTTCCACTCAAAACACTAATTCTTCAATAGCATGCACTTTTTTTACTAGTAGATCTTTTGGTGTGCCATTGAGAATAATTAACCATAATATTATCTAGGAGTTTGGTAGCTTCTCCTAAGGTAGTTTCCATGAAAGTGCCTCCAGCGGCCGAATCTAAAAGATTTCTAGAAGCAAAATTCAAGCCAGCATAAAAGTTCTGAATAATCTTCCACAGATTCAAACCATGTGTAGGGCAATTACATATCATTAGTTTCATTCTCTCCCAAGCTTGTGCAACATACTCATGATCTAGTTGCTTAATATTCATAATATCGTTCCTAAGAGAGATGATCTTAGCAGGAGGGAAATACTTAGAAATAAAAGCATCTTTGCACTTATTCCACAAATCAATAATATTTCTAGGCAAAGAGGAAAACCAAGTTTTAGCACGATCCCTAAGTGAAAACGGAAATAACTTCAATTTAACAATATCGTTATCCGTATCCCTTTTCTTTTGCATATCACACAAATCAACAAATTTGTTTAGATGGGTAGCGGCATCTTCACTAGAAAGGCCGGAGAATTGATCTTTCATGACAAGATTCAATAAAGCAGCATTGATCTCACAAGATTCAACATCGGTAATAGGAGCAATCGGAGTGCTAAAAAAATCATTGTTGTTGATATTGGAGAAGTCACACAATTTGGTATTGTTCTGAGCCATGGTGACAAGCAAGCAATCCAACACACACAAGCAAACAAGAAGCAAGCGAACGAAAAACACACGGCGGAAGAAGGGCGAATAAAACGGCTAAGGTGAAGTGGGGGAGAGGAAAACGAGAGGCAAATAAATGTAATGCGAAGGATAAGGGTTTGTGATAGGTACTTGGTATATGACTTTTGCGTAAGCCTCCCCGGCAATGGTGCCAGAAATTCTTCTTGCTACCCTTTGAGCTTGCGTTGTATTCCCTCGAAGAGGAAAGGGAGATGCAGCACAGTAGCGTAAGTATTTCTCTCAGTTTTTGAGAACCAAGGTATCAATCCAGTAGGAGACCACGCGCCAGTCCCTCACACCTGCACAAACAAATAAGAACTTCGCAGCCAACGTGATAAGGGGTTGTCAATCCCTTTACGGTCACTTACGATAGTGAGATCTGATAGAGATGATAATTTATATTTTTGGTATTTTTGATATAGAAATATAAAGTAAAGAAAGAAAATAAACAACGGCGACAGTGATTGGCGGGAAAGTAATATGATAAAGATAGACTCGGGGGCCATAGTTTTCTCTAGTGGCTTCTCTCATGATAGTGATATTCTACGGAGGGTAAACAAATTACTGTCGAGCAATTGATAGAAAAGCGGATAATTATGAGACTATCTAGGCATGATCATTGTATATAGACATCATGTCCGAGACAAGTAGACCGACTCCTGCCTGCATCTACTACTATTACTCCACACATCGACCGCTATCCAGCATGCATCTAGTGTATTGAGTTCATACGTACAGAGTAACGCCTTAAGCAAGATGACATGATGTAGAGGGATAAACTCAAGCAATATGATGAAAATCCCATATTTTTATCCTCGATGGCAACAATACAATACGTGCCTTGCTGCCCCTACTGTCACTGGGAAAGGACACCGCAAGATTGAACCCAAATCCAAGCACTTCTCCCATTGCAAGAACTATAGATCTAGTAGGCCAAACCAAACCAATAATTCGAAGAGACTTGCAAGGATATTATAAGCACACATAAAAAGTTCAGAGAAGAACCAAATTTCTTTCATAGATAATCTTGATCATAAACTCACAATTCATCGGATCTCGACAAACACACCGCAAAAAGAGATTACATCGAATAGATCTCCTCGAAGACCGAGGAGAACTTTGTATTGAGATCCAAAGAGAGAGAAGAAGCCATATAGATACTAACTATGGACCCGAAGGTCTGTAGTAAACTACTCACAACTCATGGCGAGGGCGATGATGATGATGATGAAGGCCTCTGTGATGGATCCCCCTCCCGGAACAGGCTCCAAGATGGGATCTCCACGGGAACAGCAGCTACGGCGGTGGAATTAGGGTTTTCTCTCTGCGTATGGAGTTTTTGTGGTACGTAGGTATATATAGGAAGAAGAGGGCCACCAGGGGCCACAGGGACTGCCCTCGAGGCAGGGGGGCGCCCCCTGGGATGGGGGGCGCGCTCCCCACCCTCGAGGGTGGGCCCCTGTCTTCTGGCTTGGCCCCGTAGTCTTTCGTGCGTGATTTCCTCCAAAAATATCTCCTGCGAAGGTTTTATTCCGTTTGGACTCCGTTTGATATTCCTTTTCTACAAAACCCTGAAATAGGCAAAAAAACAGCAATCCGGACTAGGCCTTTGGGTTAGTAGGTTAGTCCCAAAAATGATATAAAAGTGAATGATAAAGCCCATTAAACATCCAAGACTTCATAAATAATAGCATGGAACAATAAAAAATTATAGATACGTTGGAGACATATCAGTTTGCCACAATTATCCTTGCTGGACACACCATTTTGAGAGAGATAAATATGGCCTAGGAATTGTTAGAACACTCTATTGGCTTCACTTATATCTTTTGAGCTAAATAGTTTGCTCTAGTGCTTCACTTATATCTTTTAGAGCACGGTGGTAATTTTTTGTAGAAATTGTTGATCTCTCATGCTTCACTTATATCCTTTTGAGAGTATATTAGAACAACATGGTAATGTGCTTTGGCTATAAAACTAGCCTTCACATGATAGACATTCAAGATCAATGTAGTAAAAACTTTCATAGTAAGTGCATTGAATATGAAGAGAAGTTGGATGCTTGATAATTGTTTTGAGATATGAGGATAATGATATTAGAGTGATGCTAGTGGAGTTATTATGAAATTGAGAAATACTTGTGTTAAAGTTTGTGATTCCCGTAGCATGCACGTGTGGTGAACCGCTATGTGACGAAGTTAGAGCATGAGGTATTTGTAAAGTGTCATCCTTTGTGTGGAGGTCGGGGGCGCGCGATGGTTAACTCCTACCAACCTCCCCCCTAGGAGCATGCGTTGATTGCTTTGTTTTGATGACTCGTAATTTTTTGCAATAAGTATATCAGTTCTTTGTGACTAATGTTGAGTCCATGGATTATACGCACTCTCACCCTTCCACCATTGCTAGCCTCTCTAGTACCGCACAACTTTCACCGGTACCATACACCCACCATATACCTTCCTCAAAACAGCCACCATATATCTTCCTCAAAACATCCACCATATCTACCTATCATGGCATTTCCATAGCCATTCCAAGATATATTGCCATGCAACTTTCCACCGTTCCGTTCATATTACACGCTTCATATTGTCATATTGCCATGCATGATCATGTAGTTGACATCGTATTTGTGGCAAAGCCACCATGCATAATTTTTCATACATGTCACTCTTGATTCATTGCACATCCCGGTACACCGCCAGAGGCATTCATATAGAGTCATACTTTGTTCTAGTATCGAGTTGTAATATCGAGTTGTAAATCAATATAAGTGTGATGATCATCATTATTAGAGCATTGTCCCAACGAAAAATAATAATAAAAGAAAAAAAGAAGAAGGAAAGGCCAAGAAAAAGAAAGGCCGAAAGAAAAAAAAGGAAAAAAAGAAAAAAAGAAGAAAATAAAAAGGGGCAATTGCTACTATCTTTTTCCACACTTGTGCTTCAAAGTAGCACCATATTCTTCATGATAGAGAGTCTCATGTTTAGTCACTTTCTTGTACTAGTGAGAATTTCATTATAGAACTTGGCTTGTATATTCCAACGATGGGCTTCCTCAAATGCCCTAGGTCTTCATGAGCAAGCAAGTTGGATGCACACCCACTTAGTTTCTTTTGTTGAGCTTTCATACATTTTTAGCTCTAGTGCATCCGTTACATGGCAATCCCTACTCACTCACATTGATATCTATTGATGGGCATCTCCATAGCCCATTGATACGCCTAGTCGATGTGAGACTATCTCCCTCCTTTTTGTCTTCTCCACAACCACCACTCTATTCCACCAATAGTGCTATATCCATGGCTCACGCTAATGTATTGCGTGAAAGTTGAAAGGTTTGAAAGAATAGAGTTTGAAAACAAGTGCTTGGCTGAAACCGGGGTTGTGCATGATATGAATATTTTGTGTGATGAAGAGGGAGCATAGCCAGACTATATGATTTTGTAGGGATAACTTTCTTTAGCCATGGTATTTTGAGAAGACATGATTGCTTTCTAGTATGCTTGAAGTATTATTATTTCTTATGTCAATATAGACTTTTTTCTTGAATCTTTCAGATCTGAACATTCATGCCACAATAAAAAGAATTACATTGAAAATTATGTTGGTTAGCATTCCACATCAAAAATTCTGTTTTTATCGTTTACCTACTCGAGGACGAGCTGGAATTAAGCTTGGGGATGCTTGATATGTCTCCAACGTATCTATAATTTTTTATTGTTCCATGCTATTATTTATGATGTTTTGGATGTTTAATGGGCTTTGTTATACACTTTTATATTATTTTTGGGAATAACCTATTAACCCAAAGGCCCAGTCCAGATTGCTGTTTTTTTGCCTATTTCAGGGTTTTACAGAAAAGGAATATCAAACGAGTCCAAACGGATTGAAACCTTCGAGAGAGATATTTTTGGAGTGATATCTTCACGGGAGACTTGAGAACCACGGAATTGGGCACACGTGGCGTCCACGAGGATGGGGGGCACCCCCCCTACAGGGCGCGCCCCTGACTCATGGGCCCCACGTCTGGCCCCCGGTCCCCTTCGTCCTTCTATATATACCTACGTACCCCGAAACCATCAGAACAACAGAGATAACCCTAGTTCCACTGCCGCAACCTTCTGTTCTTGTGAGATACCATCTTGGGGCCTATTCCGGAGCTCCACCGGAGGGAGGATCTACCATGGAGTGCTTCTACATCATCATCATCTCCTCACCATGAGTTGTGAGTAGTTTACCACAGACCTTCGGGTCCATAGTTAGTACCTACATGGCTTCTTCTCTCTCTTTGGATCTCAATACCAAGTTCTCCTCGGTCTTGGAGGAGATCTATTCGATATAATCTCTTTGTGCGGTGTGTTTGTCGAGATCCGATGAATTGTGGGTTTATGATCAAGATTATCTATGAGAAATATTTGGTTCTTTTATGAACTCTTTTATGTATGATTATAATATCCTTGCAAGTCTCTTCGAATTATTGGTTTGGTTTGGCCTACTAGATCTATAGTTCTTGTAATGGGAGAAGTGCTTGGCTTTGGGTTCAATCTTGCGGTGTCCTTTCCCAGTGACAGTAGGGGCAGCAAGGGACGTATTGTATTGTTGCCATCGAGGATAAAAAGATGGGGTTTATATCATATTGCTTGAGTTTATCCCTCTACATCATGTCATCTTGCTTAAGGCGTTACTCTGTTCTTATTAACTTAATACTCTAGATGCATGATGGATAGCGATCGATGTATGGAGTAATAGTAGTAGATGCAGAATTGTTTCGGTCTACTTGTTTTGGACGTGATGCCTATATATAATGATCATGCCTAGATATTCTCATAAGTATTTGCTTTTCTATCAATTGCTCGACAGTAATTTGTTCACCCACTGTAGAATTCCACTATCATGAGAGAAGCCACTAGAGAAATCTATGGCCCCCGAGTCTATTCTCAACATATCAGTCTACAATCTACTTTACTTTTCCTCTTTTACTTTCTGTTCTTATATCCAAAAATACCAAAAATATCAAACTATCCTATCTATCAGATCTCACTTTCGTAAGTCACCGTAAAGGGATTAACAACCCCTTATCACGTTTACTGCGAAGTTCTTATTTGTTTGTGCAGGTGCGAGGGATTCATGCGTGGTCTCCTACTGGATTGATACCTTGGTTCTCAAAAACCGAGGGAAATACTTATGCTACTGTGCTGCATCACCCTTTCCTTTCGAGGGAATACAACGCAAGCTCGAGAAGTAGCAAGCATCTTTATGAACACCCAGTTACATTGTGACGTTTGATAGCACACAAGGTATTCCTCCAGTATCCGGGAGTTGCATGATCTCATTGTCGAAGAAACATGTATATGACATTAAGAAAGCAGTAGCAGTAAACTGAACGATCATATGCTATGCTAACGGTAGGGTCTTGTCCATCACATCATTCTCCTAATGATGTGATCCCGTTATTAAATAACAACTCATGTCTATGGTTAGGAAACCTTAACCATCTTTGATCAACCAGCTAGTCTAGTAGAGGCTCACTAGGGACACGGTATTTGTTTATGTATCCTCACATGTATTTAAGTTTCCGATACAATTCTAGCATGAATAATAAACCTTCATCATGATTAAGGAAATATAATAATAACCATTTTATTATTGCCTCTAGGGCATATTTCCATCAATCTCCCACTTGCACTAGAGTCAATAATCTAGTTCACATCGGATGTGATTAACACCCATAGTTCACATCGCCATGTGATTAACACCCAAACAGTTTACTATAGTCAATAATCTAGTTCACATGGCCATGTGATTAACACCCAAAGAGTTATAAGGTGTGGTCATGTTTTGCTTGTGAGTGAGGGTTTTAGTCAACGGGTCTGCAACATTCACATATGTGTGTACTTTGCAAATATCTGTCTACAATGCTATGCATAAAGCTACTATAGATAATTGCTCCCACGTTTAATACACATCCAGATTGATACTCAGAGTCATCTGGATTAGTTTCAAAGCTTGCATCAACGTAACCCTTTAAGATGAACTCTTTATCACCTCCATAACCGATAAACATTTCCTTATTTCTCTAAGGATAATTTTGACTGTTGTCTAGTGATCCACTCCTGGATCACTCTTGTACCCCCTTGCCAGACACGTGGCAAGGCACACATCAGGTCTGGTACACAGCAAGGCATGCTTTATAGAACCTATGGCTGAGGCATAGGGAATGACTTTCATTCTCTCTCTATCTTCTATCGTGGTAGGGCTTTGAGTCTGACTCAATTTCACACCTTGTAACACAGGCAAGAACCCTTTCTTCGACTGATCCATTTTGAACTTCTTCGAAACTTTATCAAGGTATGTGCATTGTGAAAGTCTTATCAGGCGTCTTGATCTATCTCTATAGGTCTTGATGTCCAATATATAAGCAGCTTCACCCAGGTCTTCCTTTGAAAAACTCCTTTCAAACAACCCTTTATGCTTTTCAGAAATTCTACATCATTTCCGATCAACTCCACATATACTTATCAGAAATGTTGTAGTGCTCTCACTCACTTTCTCATAAATAAAGGCTTCACCGTAAGTCTGTATAAAACCATTTGCTTTGATCACCTCATCAAAGCGTATACCAACTCTGAGATGCTTACACCAATCCATAGATGGATTGTTGGATCTTGCACACTTTGTTAGCTCCCTTAGGATCGAAAAAACCGTCTGGTTGCATCATATACAACTCCTCCTTACGAAACCAGTTAATGAATGCAGTTTTGACGTCCATTCGCCAGATTTAATAATCATAAAATGCGGCAATTACTAACATGATACAGACAGACTTAAGCATCACTACAGGTGAGAAAGTCTCATCGTAGTCAACCCATTGAACTTGTCGAAAACCTTTCACAACAAGTCGAGCTTTGTAGACAGTGATATTACCATCATTGTCCATCTTCCTCTTGAAGATCCATTTATTCTCAATGGCTTGCCGATCATCGGGCAAGTCCACACTTTGTTCTCATACATGGATCCTATCTCAGATTTCATGGCCTCAAGCCATTTGTCGGAATCTGGGCTCATCATAGCTTCTTCATAGTTTGAAAGTTCGCCGTTGTCTAACAACACGACCTTCAGGACAAGATTACCGTACCACTCTAGTGCGGTACATGTTTTGGTCGACCTTCAGGTTCAATAGTAACTTGATCCGAAGTTTCATGATCATCATCCTTAGCTTCTTCTCTAGTTGGTGTAGGCATCATGGGAACAATTTTCCCTGATGTGCTATTTTCCAACTCGAGAGAAGGTACAACTACCTCATCAAGTTATACTTTCCTCCCACTCACTTCTTTCGAGAGAAACTCCTTCTCTAGAAAGTACCCATTCTTAGCAGCAAAGATTTTGCCTTCGGATCTGTGGTAGAAGGTATACCCAATAGTTTCTTTCGGGTATCCTATGAAGACGCACTTCTCCGCTTTGGGTTCGAGCTTATAAGGCTGAAGCCTTTTAACTTAAGTGTCGCATCCCCAAACTTTAAGAAACGACAACTTAGGTTTCATGCCATACGACAGTTCTTATGGTGTCGTCTCAACAGATTTAGAATGGTGCCCTATTTAACGTGAATGCGGATGTCTCTAATGCATAACCCCAAAATGATAGTGGTAAATAAATCAGTAAGAGATATCATAGATCGCACCATATCTATTAAAGTACGGTTACGCCGTTCAAACACACCTTTACATTCTGGTGTTCCAGGTAGCGTGAGGTGTGAGACAATTCCACATTGTTTTAAATGAAGGCCAAAGTCGTAACTCAAATCTTTGCCTCCGCGATCAGATCGTAGAAACTTTATTTTCTTGTTACGATGATTCTCCACTTCACTCTGAAATTCTTTGAACCTTTCAAATGTTTCAGACTTGTTTTTTATCAAGTAGATATATCCATACCTACTTAAACCATCTGTGAAGGTTAGGAAATAATTATACCCACCGCGCGCTTGAACACTCATCGGACCACATACATCGGTGTGTATTATTTCCAATAAATCATTAGCTCGCTCCATTGTTCTGGAGAACAAAGTTTTAGTCATCTTACCCATGAGGCATAGTTTGCAAGTATCAAATGATTCATAATCAAGTGATTCCAAAAGTCCATCTGCATGGAGTTTCTTCATGCGCTTTACACCAATATGACCTAAACGGCGGTGCCACAAGTATGTTGCACTATCATTATCAACTTTGCATCTTTTGGCATCAATATGATGAATATGTGTATCACTGCGATCGATATTCAAGAAGATGAAACCATTCATCAAAGCCATCAATATTATAATATGCAAGGAATGACTAAAACGATCACTGCCACATGCAATTTCAAAAAAATTCCTATGCTCACGCAAGATCTATCTAGGAGATGTATAGCAACGAGTGGCGGAGAGTGTGTCTACGTACCCTCGTAGACCAAAAGCGGAACCGTTTGACAACACGGTTGATGTAGTCGAGCTTCTTCTAGCTCTGATCGATCAAGCACCGAACGTACGGCACCTCCGAGTTCTGCACACGTTCAGCTCGATGACGTCCCTCGTCCTCTTGATCCAACAAGATATCGAGGAAGTAGATGAGCTCCGTCAGCACGACAGCATGGTGACGGTGACGTGATCCGCGCAGGGCTTCGCCTAAGAACTACAAAGATATGACCGTGGGAGTAAACTATGGAGGGGGCGCCACACACGGCTAACAATTGATGTTGTGTGTTCTAGGCGCCCCCTCCCCACATATATATAGGTTGGAGGGGGGAAGAGGCAGCCAAGGGGTGCCCCAAGTAGGCTGAATCCTACTTGGAGTCCTACCCAATTCGCCCCCTGATACGTCTCCATCGTATCTATAATTTTTTATTGTTCCATGCCAATATTATACAACTTTCATATACTTTTGGCAACTTTTTATATTATTTTTGGGACTAACATATTGATCCAGTGCTCAGTGCCAGTTCCTGTTTGTTGCATGTTTTTTGTTTCGCAGAATATCCATATCAAACGGAGTCCAAACGGGATTAAAACGGACGGAGATTCTTTTTGGAATATATGTGAATTTTGGGAAGTGGGATCAACGTGAGACGATGCCTGTCGGGGATATACCCCGCGGTATGACCCGGCCGGACTTGGCGGTTTACTTGACGGTTTACTTGACGGCTTACACTTCACGATTCACTCGTGACCCGCCCTGACCAGATGGTTTACAAGAAACTGCCTGGTTAGTATGACTCACTGGTAACCCGGCGGACGACGGATGGATGACAAGGCCCAAGGCCCAAAAGGCCGGTTCATGTTATGGTGGGCCGGTTTATGAGGAAAGCACAAGGAATATCCTCCTACAAAGGAAGCAAGACTAGGACTCCACTTGTAATAGAGTAATCCTAATCCTACTAGGACTAGTCATGTAACCCGCCCCTTCAACATATATAAGGAGGCGGCAGGGCTCCCCAAAGAGGGACAAGTTCTCACAAGTTAGAGGCCACATATTCTTTAGGGCTAGATACAACTAAAGGAGAGCCGGTTTACCGGCGACTCCATGAGGGTCATAATGAGATCTAGCCTCTAACAGCATGTAGGGCTATTACCGGATGATGTTTCCCGGGGCCCGAAGCTATCTAAATCCTTGTCTTGCGTTGCATCTCTCGATTCCGCTCAACCCCTCTCAAGCTACCACATAGATGCGTTGGACTCATGACTAAGTCCTCACACTAGGACATCTGCCGTGAAAATTCCACGACAGTTGGTGCCCACCATGGGGCTCGCGCACGGTGGTGATGAGTTCTTAGAGGGATCTCTCCGAAGGATCGAGAAGTTCGCGACCTTCCGGATGAAAAAGAACCAGCGTGGACGAATTCACGTTAACTTCGAGTGCATCAGTTAAGATTAAAGAAGGATTCAGCGGCAGTGCATATGAAATTGAGATCGAGAGAGTTAGGGTTGCATCTATACATCGCCACCTCCTGTAAACTACGAGACTGGCGGGAGATGATTTGGTCTGTGCGTCGCAATACCCCCGAACCGTCGGGATCAGATTCGCCGAGGTGAAGCTACCGCCTTATGTGATCTGTTGAAGTTAGCAAGTTCCATTGAACATAGCAGGCATGTCGAGTCAGTCTGTGTCCAAGCCAAATCAGTGAGAAGTTGTTGTTATCGAAACCAGCTACGACTCGTAGAGGGATTAGTAAAACCTCCGCGACTTGGAAGAGAACTCAGCCATGGTTTGCGAGTGCCTCCGGGCTGTTCCCGGATCGTCCCGCCGCTGCCATGGTGTACTGCGTGACTGGCCCTGTGTGGCCGACGAGCCGTTACCGTCGCTCGCCTCCGCCTCCGAGCCAAGACGCCCTTGCCTCCCAGCCGAGGGCCACCCGCCTCCGTCGTTATATCCTCCTCACCACAGGCCTCCCCAAGCAACACCGCTGCCGGCTCGCTATGCCTTGTTGCTGTAGGCCCGCCGGCATACCAAGACGCCGCCGCACCCCGTGTCAACCCGCTGACCTCCGTCGTCGCCGGTTCACGCGTCCAACTCGCCGGCGCCGTCTCGTCTCGCCTCTGGCTCGTCAAGCCGACCGGCCGCCTCTTAAGCCGTAGCTGCGCTGAGTCGCCGCTGCGCCATCGCACTGTATTACGCGCCCATCTCGGCGCCAGGTCTTCGGGCGCTGGGCTTCCTCAAGCCGCAACGCCTCCATAGCCGGACCACGCCGAGCCACCCCGTTGCTAAGTTTGTGCCTGCACATCACCGACTCGCCAGGGGGTCGGTCTGATCCGAGTCACCTTCGACTCTATGGGCTTACTCTGAATCACCCTCGACTCCGAGCCTGCCTCTGCCGTGCGTCACTACCACACCGGGTCACCGTTTTAGCCTCAAGCCGCAGTTTCCGATGAGTGCCGACGAGCGTTTCCCGTCGCTGCCTCCACTGGCGTTGCCTCTGCCTTGAGCGTCGCCTGCTCCGTACTGCACCGAGTTATCGATGTATGTGCGGCGTTACAAGTCATCAAGGTCTCAAGGATCAGGTCTTGAGGCCGCAGGTAAAATCTTAAATCGCCGAGACATCTGTTTGTGTTGCTGCTTTCCACGTTGTCACACGAGGGGTCAATAGAGTTGGAGCTGTTTGCTGCTGTGCATGCTTCTACTGCTCACTTCAGCCTCGAAAGTTTTCACCACTATGCTTCGAATATGCAAACCAACAGACATCAATTATGGAGTGGTCATTTGGTACTAACTGAACGAGGCAAAATCAGTCATGGAGTAGTACTAGTTGAGTACTGTTTACATAAAAGCCAAGTTGACAAGGATGCTCAAGGTTCAAGGCGCTGTTCAGGGGGCAAGACCCACTTAAAAAACTTAATGGATGCATCATTGTTTGGACGTGAAGGCCACCACCTGGTCAAATTGCCGTACAGTCACTTCATCCAAAAACAAAATCAGGTGTTATCTCTCCTATATATTTTATTAGTACATTTTAATTCCTCTAAGCACCATTATACTGCCCTATGATGTTTTTTGTACAAAGGTAAAATTATTGTTATACTACGGATGGAGGGAGCGCACCGACATCAGTCTGCACTGATAATCATCTGTGCCGCACTGCTCGATGAACACCCGCCCGCATTCGAGCCGTTTCCGATGTTTCGGCCGACTCTCTCGTCCGCGCCGGCTTACAATGCCACGGACGACTCGCTCATCTACCCTCGTGGCGGTTAACGCGTCCGCACCGGTTTACAACGCCGCGGACAACCCACTGGTCCTGCTGAGCCACCGCCATCACGCTGAGCCATCGGGGCTGTACTGAGCCGCCACGGCGGTCTACGGTTGAACCGCCTCTACAAGTGTTGAACGGATCATTTATCCTCCGGGCAGGTCAGGTGATATCTATCTAAGCCTAGCGCATATTGCTTTTGTCAAAGAACATTTATTTTTGCCTTGGTCTGCAATATTGTTTCGCAGGACAATTATTCATTATAAATGAGGCATTATACTGCGGGTACGGAGCATGCATTGGCAATATTCTACACCGGTTTTTCATTCATGCCATGCTACCATAAGAGCGGGCGTACATAAGTCGCCGTCTCTATGGCCCGGTCTACATCAACTTCGCCTGTCTGCAAGGCTTACTGCACATGCGAGTAACTCGCTCGTCCACGCCGACTTACAACACTGCGGCTGACTCATGTGTCTGTGCTGCCTCTGATGCTGCGGTCATTTTACTGTCCGCCCTGCGGTCCAGCCTACTCAACATGCCGGGTTGGCTAACGGACACTGATGAGGATCATAAGGTCCAAATACATCAGGCAGACCCACCTGTCCGCACCGGCTTACAATGCCGCAGCCGACTCATCTATTATCCGGACGAATCAGGTGATGTCCCTCTAAGTATATATTTGGCAGATAATCCTTTTTGTCAAAGAACAATCACTTTGGTTTGTATATATTTGTATGCAGGACAATTGTTCACCGCAAGAATAAAAGGTCATGGATGTATAGCTTGTGCGACTATTGTGACGCGCCAGCATTTGACCATACCATAATGCTCAATGAATATATGTGCAAGCCGCGGTTTCTGTGGTCTGGTCTACATCAACACGACGCGGCTAACTCACCTGTCCGCCCTCGTGGCCGGTTCACCAGACTGCACCGGCTTACAACGCCGTGGCCGACTCATTTATCTATATTGCCTCTGATGTTGCGGTCGTCTTTTCCGTCTCTCTCTTGCGGCTTGGTCTACATCAATATACCGGGTCGCACCTGTGTGCATGAGCTGTTTATTGAGTATAAAGCCAGTCACTGCTTGGGTAGCCCGGTTTTCTTCCAACAACTCTGGAGCAAATTATCATGCATTATCAGCTGCCGTCTACACTGGTGGCTCAATGGGCAGGCGCACAAGTTGCCGCCACTACAGTTTGGTTAACTTCAAATTGCCAGTTGGAAGGAACTATTGGCCGAGTTGCTGACATGGCTCATACGGGATTATTTATAACCCGCTGCAGTCACCTCAACCTTCTGTGGATTCACATCACGCTATCAACACCAATGATATACACCTTCTGCTCTGGTCAAATATAGAGAATCTCAAGATAACTCCTCGAGTCGTCTTAAGACTCGGGGGCTACGATGACATGAATCGGCAAATCTTGCCAGCTTCAGCAAATTTAACAACCCCAGGATGATGGAGGGAAAGATAACCCGGTCCCAGAGGCAACTGCTATATTGATGAAAATTTAAAGGCCATCAGAAAATTTCCGGCTTAAAAATGACAATTACAAAATCCCAGCTCAATGAAGAAGTTTCCGGGTCATCAGAAAGGAATCCGGTTTAAAATCCAGCTCAAGGGACACCAAGCTCTCAAATATCCGGTTTACAATCCGGTTCAAGGGAAATCTGTCTCCTACAAAGCTCTGAAGCTCTCAAATCCAGTTCAAGAATCTCCGGTTTAAAAAGAATTAATCTCTCGCAGGTTCGAGTTTAAAGACCGTCAGAAAAATTCCTGCTAAAAATGAAGATTCCGATTTAAGATCCGGTTCAAGGGAAAGATGTCTCCCACAAAGCTTTTAAGCTCTCAATATCCGGTTTAAGAATTTTTGGTTCAAAAGAATAATAATCTCTCGCAAGTTCGAGTTCTCAGGAAAAATTAAAAAGGACCAAAGAGAGTTTGTTGCACAACACAACTCAAACATAGGTACCCGGCGAGCATAGCTCAGAAATATATCACTTGGGGGCTTCTGTTTATAAAGTGAAGTTCTGACTACCCTCTTGATCCGGCTATCAAGCCAATATTATTATAAGAGCACAGCTCTGGTTACTTCGGTGATTCGGCTATCAAGCCAATATTATCATAAGGGGCAAAGGAGAGTTTGATGCACAGCACAACTCAAACATAGGCACCCACCGAGCACAGCTCAAAATGTTACTTGGGGGATCTTGTTGCACAGCAACAAAGAGCTTTTAAGGCCCTTGTAATAGGCGTCAAGCCACGGCTTGGAAGCCTGGTGTATACACCTAAAACCCCGGGTTAACCTGCCTGCATCAAGTAAGTCACTCCGTCCAGGTAAACCTGGTATGACCCGTCGAACGATTACAAGTCAATCTTATAACAGACCCTGAACTTGTCAACGTTAAAACGACGATTGGTTAAAGATTGAGGTCCATCTTAACAGGCTTTGTAAAATGGTTTAACTCAGCGGCCTGGCAGCCCATGAAAAGCCTCGAATTTGGAGCCTGGCAGCTCGTAAAAAGCCTCGACTACAAGTTTTCATATGCTTTTGTTTGCCAAGTTTTTAATCCTTTAATGAGATTTTAGTATTCATCTGATATCTATCGATTCGGCCTAGTGGTTGACTACAAGTCACCACCATCAGGTAAACCGGTGTTTATTAACCCGACTTGGCTTTCAACTACAAGTTGTCAGTACATGATCAGTTATAATGACTGGTGTTTATTAACCCGGCCTGGCTTTTGACTATAAGTCACCAGTATGAGATAAGATAATGACCGGTGTTTATTAACCCGGCCTGGCTTTCGACTATAACTCGCCAGTATGAGATAAGATAATGACCGGTGTTTATTAACCCGACCTGGTTTTGTTTATAAAAACCAGCAATCTATGATAATTACCAGTGTTCAAATTTTGGGTTATCACTATTATTACACTAGCTTGGTAAAACCAATAGTGTGTTCAAATCTCACTGGAACTGGTTTTTCAAACCGGGTTATATTATTCAAATCTTTATATAGCCAACATGGCTGAATTTTTATTATGGTTATAAATAACCAATATTATGATTGAGGTTTTCAAAGTCGCTTCAGTGCAATGGATATTATTTTATCAATGGGTATGATTTATTCTACAAAGGAATAGTCCCGAGTCGCTGTAGGTTTACGACCCGGCACTTGGGGGCTACATTATTCAAATTGAGATTACAACAATTATGCAAGTCTCATGTCACTTCCAGCATGCACCATGACACTTGGGGGCTAATGCAAAGTAATTTTTACTGGCCTTATTAAAGAACCGACTCATCGCATTATAATGAGCCGACCCTCGGGGGCTACCAAATGCTCCTGTCAACAACTCGAGGTACAAAGTTTTTAATCCATTATATTGAATGGTCCACTGCTCAGTTGGTAAAGCACAAGGCTCTTAACCTTGTGAACGTGGGTTACAAGCCCCATGATGGGGGTTACATCATATGATGTTATTTAAATTGAAGTATATATCAAGTCCCAGCTCAGCATTATCTTACTAAGCCGGCCCTTGGGGGCTACACGTTGCTGTTCAAGTCTACATGATCATATTTTCAAAGTCCCTGCTCATTATTTGAATAATGACCCGGCTCTTGGGGGCTACACTGGTTGAAGTTTTTTGAGCATCAGGCAACTACAAGTCCTAGGTTGCTGCAAGCATGACAACCCAGCACTTGGGGGCTACATAATATGGAGTATTCAGTTTTTACTAGTGATTGGGATGAACAATCTGGATTTCTTCAAGGTTGCAACATTTATATTGAAACAAGTCTTAAGCTATCACTATGTTCTCCTCTTATGACTTGGGAGCTACAGTTAATATGCATATAAAGGAGGAACATCTTCAAATTCTCAGTTTCGGGCAAATCAGGAAGATTAATTGTGTGGCCCTGTGTTGGCAACAATCATAACCCGGCGTCTATAAACAGTCATGACCCGGGATCATCGGTTTTTATAACCCGGCAATTTTGACAAGCATAAACCGGCAAGTCCTACATTTTCAAACCGGCTGAATATCAGTTGAATATTTGAAGACCAATATTTTTGTCAAATCAGAGCATTGAAGGCCGATTCAAATGGATTCTTGATTTACAATATTTCTTATGCAAGCAAGTTGATTATGAAGCTGGTCTATTGACCCGGATTTTCTATAAGAAGGAAAGGACAAGGACTTACGGGTGGTCAGGTGCCTGTTTACAAGAATTCTTAACCCGGAGCACAATCTATCAAATTTGTTCTTGTGATTATTTTGTAGCATAAGTTTACCATGTATAAATCCAAGCTAAACTGGGGGCTAATGTCGGGGATATACCCCGCGGTATGACCCGGCCGGACATGGCGGTTTACTTGACGGTTTACACTTGGCGATTCACTGGCGACCCGCCCTGACCAGATGGTTTACAAGCAACCTGCCTGGTTAGTATGACTCACTGGTAACCTGGCGGACGGATGACAAGGCCCAAGGCCCAGAAGGCCATTTCATGTTATGGTGGGCCGGTTTATGAGGAAAGCACAAGGAATATCCTCCTACAAAGGAAGCAAGACTAGGACTCCACTTGTAATAGAGTAATCCTAATCCTACTAGGACTAGTCATGTAACCCGCCCCTTCAACATATATAAGGAGGGGCAGGGCTCCCCAAAGAGGGACAAATTCTCACAAGTTAGAGGCACCATATTCTTTAGGGCTAGACACAACTAAAGGAGAGCCGGTTTACCGGCGACTCCATGAGGGTCATAATGAGATCTAGCATCAAACAACATGTAGGGCTATTACCGGATGATGTTTCCCGGGGCCCGAAGCTGTCTAAATCCTTGTCTTGCGTTGCGTCTCTCGATTTCGCTCAACCCCTCTCAACCAACCACATAGATGCGTTGGCCTCATGACTAAGTCCTCACACTAGGACATCTGCCGTGAGGTGCGTGCCCAGGGGGGCAGGCGCGCCCTGCGCCCTCGTGGCCACTTGTAAGGCGGTTGGTGCCCTTCTTTCGCCGCAAGAAAGCTAATATCCGGATAAAATCGTGTCCAAAATTCAGCCCAATCGGAGTTACGGATCTCCGGAAATTTCAGAAACGGTGGAAGGCCAGAATCTGAAAACGCAGAGACAGAGAGAGACAGAGAGACAGATCCAATCTCGGAGGGGCTCTCGCCCCTCCCACGCCATGGAGGCCATGGAACAGAGGGGAAACCATTCTCCCATCTAGGGAGAAGGTCAAGGAAGAAGAAGAAGGAGGGGGGCTCTCTCCCCCTCGCTTCCGGTGGCGCCGGAGTGCCACTGGAAGTTTTAGAAAGTCATTTATTTCTGTTGTGTGCTTTTATAAAGTTTTAAAAAAGAGGGGAACCTGAAACTTTTTCAAAAAGAAAAGTGAAAGTAAGAAGGACGAGCACCGTTGAAATGGGGGAGCTCCTTGAACTTTGTTCATGCCCATGGAAATTTGCAAATCTTGAATTACAGAAACTTTTCAACAAAAATAATTATCCCCTTGTACAATTCCATTGTATTATAAAAATAACGTGCCAAGAGTTTCCTTTAGGATGATTAAACTACTTGTTGGTTTGTGCGGTGCAAAAACAGAAACTTTGGTTGTAGTGCGTGATTTTACATTTTTTTTACTGGAACGTCCAAAGGATCTGAAACTTTTTGCAAGGTCTTGCTATATAATTTGTTGATTTTTCCAAATTTTTCCATAATTTTTAGGGTTACATAAGTATGGTTAATGTTCAGATTACTACAGACTGTCCTGTTTTCACAGATTGCTGTTATAGCTTCATTATTTGCATATGTTCGAATTCTTGTTGAAGTCTCCTTGACTTGGGGCCATAGAATTGTGATAGCATACAGTAGGTAATGTTTGTTCATAATTATACAATAATGTTAGAGTAGTTGCGGATGCTTGCTAATAGTTCCAATCATAAGTGCATAGAATTCCAAGTCAGGGATGACATGCTAGCAGTGGCCTCTCCCACATAAAACTTGCTATCGGTCTAGTAACGTAGTCAATTGCTTAGGGGCAATTTCGCAACACCTACCACCACTTTTCCACACCCGCTATTACTAACTTTATTTCTTTTTTACCAAACCAGCCCCTAGTTTATATTTACGTGCTCTTTATATTCTTGCAAACCTATCCCGTTACACCTACAAAGTACTTCTAGTTTTATACTTGTTCTAGGTAAAGTAAACGTCAAGCATGCGTAGAGTTGTATCACTAGTCGATAGAACTTGAGGGAATATTTGTTCTATCTTTAGCTCCTCTTTGGGTTCGACACTCTTACTTATCAAAACAGGCTACAACTGACCCCCTACACTTGTGGGTTATCAAGACCTTTTTCTGGCGCCGTTGCAGGGGAGCAATAGCGTGGGGTGAATATTCTCGTGTGTGCTTGTTTGCTTTATCGCTAAGTTGATTTTATTGTTGTCCTAAGTTGTTCTCTATCTTTAGTTATGGATATGGAACACAAAATACCAAAAAAATAGATGTACTTGCTACTCATGGAGATGGGGAACCTCCTAAAACTCTCGATGGTCATTATGTGAAAGATATTATGTACTACTTTGATAATCCTGAGAAAACCCCATTCAACTATATAATGGGAGTAACGTTGGATCAACGTGAATACTTTAGGGATTATCGCTTGACACAAAAAGGGAAATTGTTAGGGGATCAAATTCATATGTTGCATTGGTATGCTCGGCAACTATGCTTGAGATATGATTATACTTGTTGCTCTAGAATGAAGGCTCCACACCTTCCCTTTTCATGCAAATTTAATGATGATGAAACCTTAGCTTCTTATGCTAATGGTATATATGATTATTATGATGTGGAACAAATAGAAGAATTCGTTGCTTTTAAGGGTGCTTATGAAATTAAATCTCTGTTTAAAAGGTATGAAGCTTTTGATGATTATGTTTATAGGCCTGAAATTTTTTCTATAAGAATTATGAATACAATGCCAAAATTGATGCATTTATTGAGAAGGTCTCCGCTGTCCAAGAAGAGACTAATATTTTGCAGGAATCTATGGAAGAAGAAATTGATGACATTGTGAGCTCATTAGATGAAAAATATGAGGAGCAAAGCGAAGAACAAAAGGAGGAAGAGCGGATTAGCTACCCGCGCCCACCTTCTAATGAGAGTAACTCTTCAACTCATACATTGTTTAATTTCCCTTCATGCTTACCGAAGGATGAATGCTATGATGATTGCTATGATCCCTTGGATTCATTTGAAATATCCCTTTTTGATGAAATTGATGCTTGCTATGCTTGTGGCCAAGATGCCAATATGAATTATGCTTATGGAGATGAACTTTCTATAGTTCCTTATGTTAAACATGAAATTGTTGCTATTGCACCCACGCATGATAGTCCTATTATCTTCTTGAATTCTCCCAGCTGCACTATATCGGAGAAGTTTGTGCTTATTAAGGATTATATTGATGGGTTGCCTTTTTCGGTTGCACATGATGTTTTTGATGAATATAATATGCCTGTGCTTGCTGCTCCTACTTGCAATTATTATGAGAGAGGAACTACATCTCCGCCTCTCTATGTTTCCAACATGATAAAATTGCAAGAAACTGTTTATACTATGCATTGGCCTTTACTTGATGTGCATGCATTGTTCTTGTATGACATGCCTATGCATAGGAAGAGAGTTAGACTTCCTTTTTGCATGACACATATCACTTTGTGCTTGCTACTAAATGCCAAATCATTGCTAATTAAAATTGGCTTTGATATACCTTGGGATCCGGGTGGATCCGTTACTTGAGCACTACCTGGGAGACAACCCGGAAGTTTTAGAGAGTCATTTATTTCTGTTGTGTGCTTTTATAAAGTTTAAAAAAAAGAGGGGAACCTGAATTTTTTTCAAAAAGAAAAGTGAAAGTAAGAAGGACGAGCACCGTTGAAATGGGGGAGCTCCTTGAACTTTGTTCATGCCCATGGAAACTTTGCAAATCTTGAATTACAGAAACTTTTCAACAAAAATAATTATCCCCTTGTACAATTCCATTGTATTATAAAAATAATGTGCCAAGAGTTTCCTTTAGGATGATTAAACTGCTTGTTGGTTTGTGCGGTGCAAAAACAGAAACTTTGGCTGTAGTGCGCGATTTTACATTTTTTTACTAGAACGTCAAAGGATCTGAAACTTTTTGCAAGGTCTTGCTATACAATTTGTTGATTTTTCCAAATTTTGCCGTAATTTTTAGGGTTACATAAGTATGATTAATGTTCAGATTACTACAGACTGTCCTGTTTTCACAGATTGTTGTTATAGCTTCATTATTTGCATATGTTTGAATTCTTGTTGAAGCCTCCTTGACTTGGGGCCATAGAATTGTGATAGCATACAGTAGGTAATGTTTGATCATATGCACTAACCCCACCACTAAAAGTTCGGTTAAGTTTTGTGTGGATGAAGTGTTCGAAGATCGAGGAGGTCTCGATGTGAGAAGAAGGAGGAGAGGCAAGAGCTCAAGCTTGGGGTTGCCCAAGGCAGTCCAAGTAAATATTCAAGGAGACTCAAGCGTCTAAGCTTGGGGATGCCCCGGAAGGCATCACACCTTCAACAAGTATCGGTATGTTTTCGGATTTGTTTCATTCACATGTTATGCGTAAACTCTTGGAGCGTAGTGTGCTTTTTATTTTTCCTTTTAATAAATGCACCATGCTGGTATGAGATAATCCTTGGTTGATTTATAGAATACTCTTTGCACTTCACTTATATCTTTTGAGTATGGCTTTATAGAATGCTTCATGTACTTTACTTATTTCATTTGAAGTTTGGATTGCCTCTTTCTCCTCACATAGAAAACCACCATTTGTAGAATGCTCTTTTACTTCACTTATATTTGTTAGAGCATGGGCATATCTTTTGTAGAAAGAATTAAAACTCTCTTGCTTCACTTATATCTATTTAGAGAGTTGACAGGAATTGGTCATTCACATGGTTAGTCATAAAATCCTATATGAACTTGTAGATCATTGAATATGATATGTTTGATTCCTTGCAATAGTTTTTGCGATATAGAGATGCTAATATGTGGGAGGTACTAGTGAATGATTTTGGTTTAGTAAAAATATTGGTGTTAAGGTTTGTGATTCCCGAAGCATGCACATATGGTCTCCTAACTATGTAACCAAATTGGCGTGCATTGTATTTTGATTGTTTATCTTTGCGTGAAGGTCGAGGGTGCGCGATGGTTAACTCCTACCAACCTCCCCTAGGAGCATGCGTCGTAGTATTTTGCTTCGAGGGCTAATTGATTTTTTGCAATAAGTATGTGAGTTCTTTATGACTAATGTTGAGTCCATGGATTATACGCACTCTCACCATTCCACCTTGCCAGCCACTCTAGTACCGCGCAATTTTCACCGGTGCATCAAACCACCTTATACCCTTCCTCAAAACAGCCACCATACCTACCTATTATGGCATTTCCATAGCCATTCCGAGATATATTGCCATGTAACTCCACAGTTCCGTTTTTTATGACACGCACCATCATTGTCATATTGCTTTGAATGATTGTAAGACAGCTAGCATGATGTTTTCATGGCTTGTCCGTTTTTTGATGTCATTGCTATGCTAGATCATTGCACATCCCGGTACACCGCTGGAGGCATTCATATAGAGTCATACTTTGTTCTAGCATCGAGTTGTAATATCGAGTTGTAAGTAAATAAAAGTGTGATGATCATCATTATTAGAGCATTGTCCCGAAAAAAAGGCAAAAAAGGGAAAGGCCAAAAGAAAGACAGGCCAAATAAAAAAAGGAAGGCCAAAAAAAGAAAAAGAAAAAGAAAAAAGGGACAATGCTACTATCTTTTTCCACACTTGTGCTTCATCATAGCACCATGTTTTTCATGATAGAGAGTCTCCTATGTTGTCACTTCCATATACTACTGGAAATTTTCATTATAGAACTTAGCTTGTATATTCCAACGACGGGCTTCCTCAAATGCCCTAGGTCTTCATGAGCAAGCAAGTTGATGCACACCCACTAGTTTTTCTTTTGAGCTTTCATACACTTATAGCTTTAGTGCATCCGTTACATGGCAATCCCTACTCACTCACATTGATATCAATTGATGGACATCTCCATAGTCCATTAATTTGCCTAGTCGACGTGAGACTTTCTCCCTAATTTTGTCTACTACCACCTTCTATTCCACCCATAGTGCTATGTCCATGGCTCACGCTCATGTATTGCGTGAAGAGTTGAAAAGGTTCGAAAAAGAAAAGTATGATAACAATTGCTTGGCTGACACCGGGATGGGCATGAGGGGTACCTTGTGTTAAGAAAAGGGAACATAAAAGACTATGTGATTTTGTAGGGATAACGTTCTTTAGCTTTGATATTTTGAAAGACTTGATTGTTTGTTGGGATGCCCGAGTATTAAATTATTTTATGTCAAATGATAGACTATTGCTTTGAATCACTCGTGTCTTAATATTCATGTCATGATTAGATTACATGATTAAGATTATGCTAGGTAGCATTCCGCATCAAAAAATATCTTTTTTATCATTTACCTACTCGAGGACGAGCAGGAATTAAGCTTGGGGATGCTGATATGTCTCCGTCGTATCTATAATTTTTTATTGTTCCATGCTAATGTTATACAACTTTCATATACTTTTGGCAACTTTTTATATTATTTTTGGGACTAACATATTGATCCAGTGCCCAGTGCTAGTTCCTGTTTGTTGCATGTTTTTTGTTTCGCAGAATATCCATATCAAACGGAGTCCAAACGGGATAAAAACGGACGGAGATTTTTGTTGGAATATATGTGAATTTTGGGAAGTGGAATCAACATGAGACGATGCCCGAGTGGCCCACGAGGGTGAGGGGCGCGCCTAGGGGGGCAGGCGCGCCCTGGGCCCTCGTGGCCACCCCGTAAGGCGGTTCGTTCTCTTCTTTCGCCGCAAGAAATCTAATATCCGGATAAAAACCGTGTCCAAAATTCAGCCCAATCGAAGTTACGAATCTCTGGGAATTTAATAAACGGTGGAAGGCCAGAATCTGAAAACGCAGAAACAGAGGGAGACAGAGAGACAGATCCAATCTCGGAGAGGCTCTCGCCCCTCCTACGCCATGGAGGCCATGGACCAGAGGGGAAACCCTTCTCCCATCTAGGGAGAAGGTCAAGGAAGAAGAAGAAGGAGGGGGGCTCTCTCCCCCTTGCTTCCCATGGCGCCGGAGTGCCATCGGGGCCATCATCGTGCGACGGCGATCTACACCAACACATGTGTCATCTTCACCAACATCTTCATCACCTTCCCCCATCTATATACATCGGTCCACTCTCCCGCAACCCGCTGTAACCTCTACTTGAACATCGTGCTTTATGCTTCATATTATTATCCAATGATGTGTTGCCATCCTATGATGTCTGAGTAGATTTTCGTTGTCCTATCGGTGATTGGTGAATTGCTATGATTGGTTTAATTTGCTGTCCTTTAGTGCCCATCATATGAGCGGCGCGTGGATCTGATGGTCCTCGAACCCCTCGTTGGTTACCCCAAGTGGAAGGTGTAAGATGCAGTAAGTAGAAGTGTTTTCCCCTAGCAAAGATGCCAAGGATCGAATCCCCAGAGACTCCTAGCTTCAACAAGTAGGTGTCAACTGCTAACGGCGCAATTAGCAATCAACGTGGACCTGCACACAGATACAAATAACTTTGCTCCCAACGAGTACAGAGAGGTTGTCAATCCCTCTGGCCTTGTAGTTCACAAAGGGTTAAAAGCAATGATAGTAGTGATAGATAGTTTTTGCAATAGTAAATAATAACGAAAAGGTAAATAGCGGATGTGATCAATGATGGTAATATGGACCAGAGTCTCATGATGTTCACTAGTGATGTCTCTCTCCCAAAAGACGATAAAACAGCTATGTGAGGTAAACAAATTACAGCTGGGCAATTGACAGGACCACGAACGCAAACCAATGCTGACTACATTGCAAGAAAGGTTGAGGTTCAAAGCATGGGCGGTACGCCAAAGTAAGTAGACCGAAATCCATAAATATCTACTACTAATCATCCACCTTGAGATATCTATCCAGAACATCTCGCTGGTATTAAGTTGCGAGTCCCACCCATAGTGTAAACTCAATGCAACAGACAACTGCATTAAGAGAACTTTGCGTAAAGTAAACAATCCTGGCACCCGCGGGCACAAGCACCGTTGTTTTCCCCCTTGTGGCAACAGCACATCCCCTAGACTCATGTTTCTGTCACTCAAGCTAGTCATCGAGGGGCATGAACCCACAATCGAGCATAACGTTCCCTCTTGGAGTCACTACCTACTACTCGGCCAAAGCAATAAATAACAACGAAGAACATGCAAGAATTACTTATGAACTAAAATATAAAAGAGGTGAATCAAATATATTACTCAAGATCAATCTGAACATAATCTCATAATCCATCGGATCCCAGCAAACTCAACATAGCAACAACATAAGGATTACATAGGTGCCTCGATCATGTAGGGCAGTTCACGAGGACTAATTAGTGAAGCACAAGAACGGGAGGAGAACATCACATAGCTACCGGTCATGGACTCATGGTCCAAGGGAGACTACTCACAAGTCATCCGGGAGGCGTCCATGGTGGTGGAGAAGCTCCCGGTGGTGATCCTCCCCTCCGGCAGGGTGCCGGGAAGAGTTCTCCTGGTGCTCCCGATCTTGGAAGCGGCGGCGGCGGAACAGAGATGGGATCGCGAAAAGAGATCCTGTTCTGAGGGTTACGGAGGACCCTTTAAATATATGCCAAAGTAGGGCAACGGGGGAGCCTCGGGGGGCCCAGGCGCCCCCCCGACGCGGCCCAGGGGGGGGGCGCCCACAGGGCGCCTGGAGCCCCTATGCCCCCCCAGGCTGCCCTTCGGACGCAGTGTTGTTTCCGGATCGCTGATTTTTTATATAATTTTTCTGGATTTTTCTGGGCAGTTCTCGAAACGTGAAAACCTGAAATACAAAAACAACCGAAAACAGAAACTGGCACTGGGGTGCACTGGATTAGTAAGTTAGTCCAAATATGATCAAAAGTGTATGGAAGTGTATGAATATCATAGCAATATCACCCAAAAGTGGCATGGAGCAAGCAGAAATTATAGATACGTTTTGGACGTATCAACATCCCCAAGCTTAATTCCTGCTCGTCCTCGAGTAGGTAAATGATAACAAGAATAATTTATGTGGTGACATGCTATTAACCATATAGGACTTTCTCATAGTCATATGACAAAAGCTTACTGAGACAATGATTCTAAAGTAATTAAGTTGTCTCAAGAGAAAATCACAAATGACTGAAAGTTTTGCAACATGAAACTGAAACATCAAAAAGATTTGCAATGAACATGATGTGCAAATATGATAAAGTGATATATAGCTTGCCCCCTTTAGTGATGCAAAACATAAATGCAAGGGCACCTTCAAGGTTTAAGTGATGACTAGATACAATCATTTCAGAATAAACGATATCACAATCATGCAAAAGACAATGCTACTTTGGGACAATGCACATTACACTCAGAATGACAATCATGCTCTCAGTAGTTGGTGCTTCAACATAAAGGTAAAATAATGGTTATGTGCTAGAGCTTTTTATTTTGAAAACATGGAAGCAATTGTGTCAACGGTAGTAGTACTTCATATGTGTCATGCATAAAACATCCTATAAGTTGCAAGCCTCATGCATCGAATACTAATAGTGCTCGCTCCTTGTCCTAATTAGCTCGGATTCCCATGGGTTATCATTGCATTGCATATGTTTTAACCAAGTGTCACAAAGGGGCACCTCTATGCCACATGTACAAAGGTCCAAGGAGATAGATCGCATTTGATTTCTCGTTTTTGATAGATCTCAACTTGAGGACATCCATACCGGAACAACATAGAAAATAGATGATGGACTTATCTTTAATGCATACGCATATTCTCATAAGAGATTGAGGATTAAGGTCCAAGCTAAAACTTCCACCATGATGCATGGCTTTGGTTGGCGGCCCAATGTTCTTCTCTAACAATATGCATATTAATTTAACCCACGGTAAATCACCCTTACTTCAGACAAGACGAACATGCATAGCAACTCACATGATATTCAACAAAAGTGTGACAGTTGATGGCGTCCCCAGAAACATGGTTACCGCTCAGCAAGCAACTCATAAGAAATAAGATACATAAGCAACATATTCTTTACCACAATAGTTTTTAGGCTACTTTCCCATGAGCTATGTATTGCATGGTTAGTTTGCTTAGTGCAGGTGGAGGTTAGCAAAAGACTGGGAGCGACCAACTAAGAGAGCAATGACGGTCATAATCATGCAGAGCGACAAAGCAATATTGAATCAGGCATGGTAGTTATATCGCTACTTAGAAACAAAAGATCATCAAGGCTTGACAGACTTTCTTTACAGTCTTGAATATGCGTGAGCATACGCCAAGTCAATCAAAATAAATTCTCGAAGGAAGATATTACTAAACCATACCATATCATAGGCAAACAAACCAAGTTGGTACTCCAATAACACATTGGGAACCCCCCAGCTATTTAAGATTAACCAAAAGAAAACTTGAACTACTAAGCACCATCATGAAAGTAGCATCTTTATCATAGACACATTAACCCATGCAACGGAAGCAAACTCTCTTAATAAGGTGAGCATGGTAATTAAAGAGAGTTCAAGCAACCAACTAAATAAAAGCTCTTGAAAAGATAAGCATGAATACTAAGAGCAGAGCACGATAGTAGCTATTAAAAGACAAAGAACACACACAGCATAGGTAGACATGAAAATTCAATGTAATGTTCTAGGTAGAGGTGAAGCGTGTTTCTCTCCCACATAAAGGAATGCTGGGTTCCGACTCGTTATGAAAAACTAAAAAGAAAACTAAAAGCAAGACGCTCCAAGCATAGCACATAACACATGAAGTGATAAAAATATAGCGAAACGAAAGATGAACTGATAGTGTTGATGGAGAAGGGGATGCACGGGGGGCATCCCCAAGCTTAGACGCTTGAGTCTCCTTGAATATTTCTTGGGGGTGCACGGGGGCATCCCCAAGCTTGAGCGCTTGACACTCCTGAATCTTTTTATCATCTTTCCTCGCACACTTGAAAACTCCCTTTATACAGAACTCATCATAATCTGATTAGCGAGGTTAGTACCCTTAATAAAATAATTATACCTTGCTGGAAATAAAGATATTCTTGAATTTCTACTGTTTATCAAGATTGCCAAAAGGTTTTTGCAAAGAAAAAGCAAGTTCTTAATTTGCAAAGTGAAGGTAAGGCAAAACAGGACAGAATCTGTGAAAAACAGAACAGCAGGCAGTAATTGACCTGTTCGGGATACTTCTGCAACTCAAATCAAAAAACTCAGAACTGACGCACGAAAGAAAATTATATAGAGAACTCTGTCGAAACAATTCAGACCAAAAAGATGATCTGGTGATTTTATACGAATTTTTCTATCCAAGGACAGAATCTGTTTCCTGGACAGCACCTCACAACTTTTGAACTTTCTAGCTATCAGAGGCTATACTTGGCACAAATATGAAAAGCAAAGATACAATGATGATGCTACAGCAGTAAACAACATCAAGACACAACAAAAGCAAAAAATTTATTCATGTGGGCTGCCTCCCAAAAGCGCTTTATTTTATGCCTTTAAGCTAGGCATAATGCATAGATCAAGTTTTATCAAGAGTAAAAGAATAGCTAGCCCGTACAACGGACTCAAAAGGTAACTTGATCTTCTTACGAGGGAAGTGTTCCATCCCTTTCTTGAGAGGAAACTGAAATTTTATATTACCCTCTTTCATGTCAATGACAGCACCAACGGTGCGAAAAAAGGGACGTCCCAAAATAATTGGACATGAAGGATCACATTCAATATCCATAATAGTGAAATCAACGGGCACATAATTATCATTGACAACAATAAGAACATCATCGATCCTCCCCAAAGGTTTCTTTATGGAAGAATCAACGAGAACATTACCAAAAGAACAAGAATCAAAAGGTTTCAATTTAAGCATATCATATTGTCTTTTGGGCATAATAGAAGTACTAGCTACAATATCACATAAAGCAAAGCATGAGAAATTATTTATCTTAATTTTAATCATAGAATCCCAACCATCTTCTAGCTTTGTAGGTATGGAGGCTTCTACTCTAAGTTTCTCCTCCCTAGCTTTGATGAGAGCATTAGTGACATGCTCTGTGAAGGCAAGATTAAGCGTGCTAGTGTTGGGATCTTTAGCCATTCCTTGTAGAAAGGTGACAACTTCTGAAATACTACAATTATCAAAATCAATTTTATCATTAGTGGGCAGAATTGTAGTGTCATCCTCTTTGTTTAATTCGCTCTCTATTTTAAGAGTTTAAACATATTCCCAAGTTTGGGGAAGCTTAGGAGCAATTTTAAACTGAGGCTCATACTTTTTTCCTGGAAGACCATGCCATGGGCATAACTCTCCATCAAAACTAGTATAATCACAAGGTTTATTTTTTTTGTAAATCCCGTCAGAGATAAGTGGGGCAATGGAAGTAGGGGTGTAATCCTCCCACTTAGTGTTTTTGGTAGAACCCATAGTAGCAAGCAAGCAAGATAACTATTTTTGTGATTTTCGATAAAAGGAACTAAAGCAAAAATGAAAAGTAAACTAACAAGACTAAAAAGCAAAGGTAAAAGATAGCATGCAACTCCCCTATCCTGAAGAGTGGAGTCCCCGGCAACGGCGCCAGAAAATACTCCTTGATGGGCCTCGAACCCCTCGTTGGTTACCACAAGTGGAAGGTGTAAGATGCAGTAAGTAGAAGTGTTTTCCCCTAGCAAAGATGCCAAGGATCGAATCCCCAGAGACTCCTAGGTTCAACAAGTAGGTGTCAACTGCTAACGGCGCAATTAGCAATCAACGTGGACCTGCACACAGATACAAATAACTTTTCTCCCAACGAGTACAGAGAGGTTGTCAATCCCTCCGGCCTTGTAATTCACAAAGGGTTAAAAGCAATGATAGTAGTGATAGATAATTTTTGCAATAGTAAATAATAACGAAAAGGTAAATAGCGGATGTGATAACTGATGGTAATATGGACCGGAGTCTCATGATGTTCACTAGTGATGTCTCTCTCCCAAAAGACGATAAAATAGTTATGTGAGGTAAACAAATTACAGCTGGGCAATTGACAGGACCACGAACGCAAACCAATGCTGACTACATTGCAAGAAAGGTTGAGGTTCAAAGCATGGGCGGTACGCCAAAGTAAGTAGACCGAAATCCATCAATATCTACTACTAATCATCCACCTTGAGATATCTATCGAGAACATCTCGCTGGTATTAAGTTGTGAGTCCCACCCATAGTGTAAACTCAATGCAACAGACAACTGCATTAAAAGAACTTTGCGTAAAGTAAACAATCCTTGCACCCGCGGGCACAAGCACCGTTGTTTTCCCCCTTGTGGCAACAGCACATCCCCTAGACTCATGTTTCTGTCACTCAAGCTAGTCATCGAGGGGCATGAACCCACAATCGAGCATAACGTTCCCTCTTGGAGTCACTACCTACTACTCGGCCAAAGCAATAAATAACAACGGAGAACATGCAAGAATTACTTATGAACTAAAATATAAAAGAGGTGAATCAAATATATTACTCAAGATCAATCTGAACATAATCTCATAATCCATCGGATCCCAGCAAACTCAACATAGCAACAGCATAAGGATTACATAGGTGCCTCGATCATGTAGGGTAGCTCACGAGGACTAATTAGTGAAGCACAAGAACGGGAGGAGAACACCACATAGCTACTGGTCATGGACTCATGGTCTAAGGGAGACTACTCACGAGTCATCCGGGAGGCGTCCATGGTGGTGGAGAAGCTCCCGGTGGTGATCCTCCCCTCCGGCAGGGTGCCGGGAAGAGTTCTCCTGGTGCTCCCGATCTTGGAAGCGGCGGCGGCGGCGGAACAGAGATGGGATCGCGAAAAGAGTTCCTGTTCTGAGGGTTACGGAGGACCCTTTAAATATATGCCAAAGTAGGGCACCGGGGGAGCCTCGGGGGGCCCAGGCGCCCCCCCGGCGCGGCCTAGGGGGGGGGCGCCCACAGGGCGCCTGGAGCCCCTGTGCCCCCCCAGGCTGCCCTTCGGACGCAGTGTTGTTTCTGGATCGCTGATTTTTTATATAATTTTTCTGGATTTTTCTGGGCAGTTCTCGAAACGTGAAACCTGAAATACAAAAACAGCCGAAAACAGAAACTGGCACTAGGGTGCACTGGATTAGTAAGTTAGTCCAAATATGATCAAAAGTGTATGGAAGTGTATGAATATCATAGCAATATCACCCAAAAGTGGCATGGAGCAAGCAGAAATTATAGATACGTTTTGGACGTATCAGGATCACACCATAGGGTTAGTTGTATGTTGATAGGACTACATATTGGAGGGCAAGAGTGGCAGAAGCTTCAACCTAGCGTAGAAATTGATGCATACAGGATTGAAGGGGGACCAATATATCTTAATGCTATGGTTGGGTTTTACCTTAATGAACGATAGTAGTTGCGGATGCTTGCTAATAGTTCCAATCATAAGTGCATAGAATTCCAAGTCAGGGATGCCATGCTAGCAGTGGCCTCTCCCACATAAAACTTGCTATCGATCTAGTAACGTAGTCAATTGCTTAGGGGCAATTTCTCAACTCCTACCACCACTTTTCCACACTCGCTATTACTAACTTTATTGCTTCTTTACCTAAACAGCCCCTAGTTTATATTTACGTGCTCTTTATATTCTTGCAAACCTATCCCATTACACCTACAAAGTACTTCTAGTTTTATAATTGTTCTAGGTAAAGTAAACGTCAAGCGTGCGTAGAGTTGTATTGGTGGTCGATAGAACTTGAGGGAATATTTGTTCTACCTTTAGCTCCTCGTTGGGTTTGACACTCTTACTTATCGAAAGAGTCTACAACTGATCCCCTACACTTGTGGGTTATCACCCCCCTTACCATATTATAGATGGAGAAGAAAGAAGTAGGAGGAGAGAAAGAAAGGGGAGCCGAACCCATGTTGTTCCTTCTCCAATTCGTCCACATGCCTAAGGGGGGCGCACCACCCCTTGTGGGCTGGTGTGCACCCCTATTATGGTCCATATGGCCCATATAACTTCCCCGGGGTTTCCCGTAACCCCCAGGTACTTTGATAATTACCTGATACACTTCAGAACACTTCCGGTGTCTGAATACTATCATCCTATATATCAATCTTTATCTCTCGACCATTTCGAGACTCCTCGTCATGTCCATGATCTCATCTGGGACTCCAAACAATGTTCGGTCACCAAATCACGTAACTCATAATACAATATCGTCATCGAACGTTAAGCATGCGGACCCTACGGGTTCAAGAACTATGTAGACATGATCGTGACACTTCTCCGACAAATAAACAATAGTGGAACCTGGATGCTCATATTGGCTCCTACATATTCTATGAAGATCTTTATCGGTCGAACCGTTATGACAACATATGTTATTCCCTTTGTCCATCGGTATGTTACTTGCTCGAGATTCGATCGTTGGTATCTTCATACCTAGTTCAATCTCGTTACCGTCAAGTCTCTTTACTCGTTTTGTAATACATCATCCCGAGACTAACTCATTAGTCATTTGCTTGCAAGGTTTATTATGACGTGTATTATTGAGAGGGCCCAGATATACCTCTCCGATACTCGGAGTGACAAATCCTAATATCGATCTATGCCAACCCAACAAACACCTTCAGAGATACATGCAGAGCATCTTTATAATCACCTAGTTACGTTGTGACATTTGATAGCACACAAGGTATTCCTTCGGTATCCGGGAGTTGCATAATCTCATAGTCGTAGGAATATGTATTTGACATGAGGAAAGCAATATCAATAAACCGAACAATCATTAATCTAAGCTAACGAATGGGTCTTGTCCATCACATCATTCTCCTAATGATGTGATCCCATTATCAAATGATAACTCATGTCCATGGTTAGGAAACCTTAACCTTCTTTGATCAGTGAGCTAGTCAAGTAGAGGCTCACTAGGGACACAATGTTTGTCTATGTATTCACACTTGTATCAAGGTTTCCGATCAATACAATTCTAGTATGAATAATAAACATTTATCATGAATAAGGAAATATAAAATAACAACTTTATTATTGCCTCTAGGGCATATTTCCTTCAGTCTCCCACTTGTACTAGAGTCAATAATCTAGATTACATTGTAATGATTCTAACACCCATGGAGTCTTGGTGTTGATCATGTTTGGCTCGTGAAAGAGGCTTAGTCAACGCTCTGCTACATTCAGATCCTTATGTATTTTGCAAATCTCTATGTCTCCCTCCTTGACTTGATCACGGATGGAGTTGAAGCATCTATTGATGTGTTTGGTTCTTTTGTGAAATCTGAATTCCTTCGCTAAGGAAATTGCTCCAGTATTGTCACAAAAGATTTTCATCGGATCTGATGCACTAGGTATTACACCTAGATCGGATATGAACTCCTTCATTTGCTGCTTCCGAAGTAGCTATGTACTACGCTTCACATGTAGATCCCGCCACGACGCTCTGCTTGGAACTACACCAACTGATAGCTCCACCATTTAATAAAAATATGTATCTGATTTGTGACTTAGAGTCATCCAGATCAGTATCAAAGCTAGCATCAACGTAACCATTTATGACGAGCTCTTTGTCACCTCCATAAACGAGAAACATATCATTGGTCCTTTTCAGGTACTTCAGGATGTTCTTGACCGCTGTCAAGTGGTCCACTCCTGGATTACTTTGGTATCTCCTTGCCAGACTTATGGCAAGGCACACATCAGGTCTGGTACACAGCATAGCATACATGATAGATCATATGGCTGCGGCATAGGGAATGACTTTCATTTTCTCTCTATCATCTGCAGTGGTCGGGCATTGAGTCTGGATCAATTTCACACCTTGTACTACAGGCAAGAACCCTTCTTTGACTGATCCATTTTGAACTTCTTCAAAACTTTATAAAGGTATGTGCTTTGTGAAAGTCCTATCAAGCGTCTTGATCTGTCTCTATAGATCTTGATGCCCAACATGTAAGCAGCTTCACCAAGGTCTTTCATAGAAAAATTCTTATTCAAGTATCCTTTTATGCTATCCAGAAATTCTACATCATTTCCTATCAATAATATATCATGCACATATAATATCAGAAATGCTGCAGAGCTCCCACTCACTTTCTTGTAAATACAGGCTTCTCTGAAAGTCTGTACAAAACCATATGCTTTGATCACTTCATCAAAGCGTATATTCCAACTCCGAGATGCTTGCACCAGTCCATAGATGGATCGCTGGAGCTTGTACACTTTGTTAGCACCTTTAGGATCGACAAAACCTTCTAGTTGCATCATATACAACTCTTCCTTAAGAAATCCATTAAGGAATGCAGTTTTGACGTCCATTTGCCCGATTTCGTAATCATAAAATGCGGCAATTGCTAACATGATTCGGACAGACTTAAGCATCACTACGGGTGAGAAAGTCTCATCGTAGTCAACTCCTTGAACTTGTCGAAAACCTTTTGTGACAAGTCGAGCTTTGTAGACAGTAACATTACCATCACCGTCGGTCTTCTTCTTGAAGATCCATTTATTCTCTAAGGCTCGCCGATCATCGGTCAAGTCCACCAAAGTCCGCACTTTGTTCTCATACATGGATCCAATCTCAGATTTCATGGCCTCAAGCCATTTATCGGAATCTGGGCTCATCATAGCTTCTTCATAGTTCATAGGTTCGTCATGGTCTAGTAATATGACTTCCAGAACAGGATTACCGTACCACTCTGGTGCGGATCCTCCTCTGGTTGACCTACGCGGTTTGGTAGTAACTTGAGCTGAAGTTTCATGATCATCATCATTAGCTTCCTCTCTAGTTGGTGTAGGCATCACGGGAACGGTTTTCTGTGGTGAGCTACTTTCCAATTTGAGAGAAGGTACAATTGCCTCATCAAGTTCTACTTTCCTCCCACTCACTTCTTTCGAGAGAAACTCCTTCTCTAGAAATATTCCATTCTTGGCAAAAAAAATCTTGCCTTCGGATCTGTTGTAGAAGGTGTACCAATTGTTTCCTTAGGGTATCCTATGAAGACACACTTCTCTGATTTGGGTTCGAGCATATTAGCCTGAAGCCTTTGGACATAAGTGTCAAAACCGCAAACTTTAAGAAATGATAGCTTAGGTTTCTTGCCAAACCACAATTCATATAGTGTCGTCTCAACGGATTTAGATGATGCCCTATTTAACGTGAATGCAGTTGTCTCTAATGCATAACCCCAAAACGATAGTGGTAAATCAGTAAGAGGCATCATAGATCGCACCATATCTAATAAAGTACGGTTACGACGTTCGGACACACCATTACACTATGGTGTTCTAGGTGGCGTGAGTTGTGAAACTATTCCACATTGTTTTAAATGAAGGCCAAACTCATAACTCAAATATTCGCCTCCACGATCAGATCGTAGAAACTTTATTTTCTTGTTACAATGATTCTCTACTTCACTCTAAAATTCTTTGAACTTTTCAAATGTTTCAGACTTGTGTTTCATTAAGTAGATATACCCATATCTGCTCAAATCATCTGTGAAGGTTAGAGAATAACGATACCCGCCGCGAGCCTCAACACACATTGGACCACATACATCGGTATGTATTATTTCTAATAAGTCATTGGCTTCCTCCATTGTTCTGGAGAACGTAGTTGTAGTCATCTTGCCCATGAGGCATGGTTCACAAGTATCAAATGTTTCATAATCAAGTGATTCCAAAAGTCCATCTGCATGGAGTTTCTTCATGCGATTTACGCCAATATGACCTACGGCAGTGCCACAAATAAGTTGCACTATCATTATCGACTTTTCATCTTTTGTCATCAATATTATGAATATGTGTATCACCACAATCGAGATTCAACAAAAATAGACCACTCTTCAAAGGTGCATGACCATAAAAGATATTACTCATATAAATAGAACAACCATTATTCTCCGATTTAAATGAATAACCATCTCGCACTAAACAAGATCTAGATATAATGTGCATGCTCAATGCTGGCACCAAATAACAATTATTCAGGTCTAAGACTAATCCCGAAGGTAGATGTAGAGGTAGTGTGCCGACGGCGATCACATCGACCTTGGAACCATTTCCCACACGCATCGTCACCTCGTCCTTAGCCAATCTTTGTTTAATCCGTAGCTCTGTTTCAAGTTAGAAATATGAGCAATCGAACTAGTATCAAATACCCAGGCGCTACTACAAGCATTAGTAAGGTACACATCAATAACATGTATATCAAATATACCTTTGTTCACTTTGCTATCCTTCTTATCCGCCAAATACTTGGGCAGTTCCGCTTCCAGTGACCAGTCCCTTTGCAGTAGAAGCACTCAGTTTCAGGCTTGGGTCCAGCTTTGGGCTTCTTCCAAGGAGTGCCAACTTGCTTGCCATTCTTTTTGAAGTTCCCTTTCTTTCCCTTGCCCTTTTTCTTGAAACTAGTGGTCTTGTTAACCATCAACACTTGATGCTCCTTCTTGATTTCTATCTCCACAGCTTTGAGCATTGCGAAGAGCTCGGGAATTGTCTTCTCCACCCCTTGCATATTATAGTTCATCACGAAGCCTTTGTAGCTTGGTGGCAGTGATTGGAGAACTCTATCAATAACACTATCATCTGGAAGATTAACTCCCAGCTGATTGAAGTGATTATGATATCCAGACATATAGTAAGTGTTCACTAACAGAACTATTCTCCTCCATCTTGCAGATATAGAACTTGTTGGAGACTTCATATCTCTCAACTCGGGCATTTTCTTGAAATATTAACTTCAACTCTTGGAACATCTCATATGCTTCATGACGTACAAAACATCTTGGAAGTCCCGATTCTAAGCCGTAAAGCATGGCACACTGAACTATCGAGTAGTCATTAGATCGAGCTTGCCAGACGTTCAAAACATCAGCATCTGCTCCTGCAACATGCTTTTCACCTAGCGGTGCATGAAGGACATAATTCTTTTGTGTAGCAATGAGGATAATCGTCAAGTTACGGACCCCGTCTGTGTAGTTGCTACCATCATCTTTCAAGTTAGCTTTCTCTAGGAACGCTTTAAAATTCAGGGGAAAGGTAGCACGGGCCATTAATCTACAACATAGTTATGCAAATACTATCAGGAGTAAGTTCATGATAAATTAAGCTTTTTTCCTAGTATGTATAGTTTTTTTCTTTCTTTCTTTTGGTTCCCTTCTTTTTCTTGTCTTTTGGGCTTATCTCAAGCCATGTAAGACTCCTAGTTCTTTTTTCTTGTAATAAAAGTTGCAGTGGGGTTTTACCCTACTGTTTATAGTAAAAAAATATGATAAATTAAGTTCAATTAATCAAATTACTTAAGAACTCCCACTTAGATAGGCACCCCTCAAGTGATATAAATGATACGTGATCATAATTAAAACAACCATGTCCGATCATCACGTGAGATGGAGTAGTCTTCAATGGTGAACATCTCTATGTTGATCATATCTATTATACGATTCACGTTTGTCCTTTCAGTCTCCAGTGTTCCGAGTCCATGTGTGTACATGCTAGGCTCGTCAAGTTTAACCCGAGTATTCCGCATGTGCAAAACTATCTTGCACATGTTATATGTGAACGTACAGTCTATCACACCCGATCATCACGTGGTGTCTCAACACGACGAACTGTAGCAATGGTGCATACTCAAGGAGAACACTTTTATCTTGAAATTTAGTTAAGGGATCATCTTATAATACTACCGCCGTACTAAGCAAAATAAGATGCATAAAAGATAAACATTACATGCAATCAAAATATGTGACATGATATGGCCATCATCATCTTGTGTTTTTGATCTCCATCTCCAAAGCATCATCATGATCTCCATCGTCACCGGCTTGACACCTTGATCTCAATCGTAGCGTCGTGGTCGTCTCGCCAACTATTGCTTCTATGACTATTGCTAACTCATAGCAATAAAGTAAAGCAATTACATGGCGTTCACATTTCATACCATAAAGAGACAACCATAAGGCTCCTGTCGGTTGCCTATAATTTACATAACATGATCACCTCATACAATAATGTATAACTCATCACGTCTTGACCATATCACATCGCAACATGCCCTACAAAAACAAGTTAGACGTCCTCTACTTTGTTGTTGCAAGTTTTACGTGGCTGCTACGGGCTTCTAGCAAGAACAATTCTTACCTACGGCACAAAACCACAACGATGTTTCGTCAAGTTTGCTGTTTTAACCTTCTCCAAGGACCGGTCGCAGTCAAATTCGATTTAACTAAAGTAGGAGAAATAGATGCTACTTCTCGAGCTTGCGTTGTATTCCCTCGAAGAGGAAAGGGTGATGCAGCACACTAGCATAAGTATTTCCCTCAGTTTTTTAGAACCAAGGTATCAATCCAGTACGAGACCACGCGCAAGTCCCTCGCACCTGCACAAACAAATAAGAACTTCGCAGCCAACGCGATATGGGGTTGTCAATCCCTTTACGGTCACTTACGAAAGTGAGATCTGATAGATAGGATAGTTTGATATTTTTGGTATTTTTGGATATAAGAACAGAAAGTAAAAGCGGAAAAGCAAAGTAGATTGTAGATTGATATGTTGAGAATAGACCCAGGGGCCATAGTTTTCTCTAGTGGCTTCTCTCATGATAGCGGTATTCTACGGCGGGTAAACAAATTACTGTCGAGCAATAGATAGAAAAGCAAATACTTATGAGACTATCTAGGCATGATCATTATATATAGGCATCACGTCCGAGACAAGTAGACCAAAACGATTCCGCATCTACTACTATTACTCCACACATCGACCGCTATCCAGCATGCATCCAGAGTATTAAGTTCATAAGAACAGAGTAACGCCTTAAGCAAGATGACATGATGTAGAGGGATAAACTCAAATAACATGATATAAACCCCATCTTTTTATCCTCGATGGCAACAATACAATACGTGCCTTGCTGCCCCTACTGTCACTGGGAAAGGACACTGCAAGATTGATCCCAAAGCCAAGCACTTCTCCCATTGCAAGAACTA
Organism: Secale cereale; assembly: GCA_902687465.1. Lineage (NCBI taxonomy): Eukaryota > Viridiplantae > Streptophyta > Magnoliopsida > Poales > Poaceae > Secale > Secale cereale. The sequence continues at coordinate 115,082,112 of LR738711.1, forward strand.
TAGATCTAGTAGGCCAAACCAAACCAATAATTCGAAGAGACTTGATAGTCCCAAAAATAATATAAAAGTGTATAAAAAAGCCCATTAAACATCCAAAACATCATAAATAATAGCATGGAACAATCAAAAATTATAGATACGTTGGAGATGTATCAAGCATCCCCAAGCTTAATTCCTGCTCGTCCTCGAGTAGGTAAATGATAAAAACAGAATTTTTGATGTGGAATGCTAACCAACATAGTTTTCAATGTAATTCTCTTAATTGTGGCATGAATGTTCAGATCTGAAAGATTCAAGACAAAAGTCTATATTGACATAAGAAATAATAATACTTCAAGCATACTAACAAAGCAATCATGTCTTCTCAAAATACTATGGCTAAAGAAAGTTATCCCTACAAAATCATATAGTCTGGCTATGCTCCCTCTTCATCACACAAAATATTCATATCATGCACAACCCCGGTTTCAGCCAAGCACTTGTTTTCATACTCTATTCTTTCAAACCTTTCAACTTTCACGCAATACATGAGCGTGAGCCATGGACATAGCACTATGTGGAATAGAGTGGTGGTTGTGGAGAAGACAAAAAGGAGGAAGATAGTCTCACATTGACTAGGCGTATCAATGGGCTATGGAGATGCCCATCAATAGATATCAATGTGAGTGAGTAGGGATTGTCATGCAACGGATGCACTAGAGCTAAATATGTATGTAAGCTCAACAAAAAGAAACTAAGTGGGTGTGCATCCAACTAGCTGGCTCAAGAAGGCCTAGGGCATTTGAGGAAGCCCATCGCTGGAATATACAAGCCAAGTTCTATAATGAAAATTCCCACTAGTATATGAAAGTGACTAAACATGAGACTATCTATCATGAAGAACATGGTGCTACTTTGAAGCACAAGTGTCAAAAAAGATAGTAGCAATTGTCCCTTTTTTCTTTTCTTTTCTTTTCTCTTTTTTTCTTTTTTCGGAGGGGCCTTTTCTTTTGTTCGGCCTTTCCTCACTTGGGACAATGCTCTAATAATGATGATCATCACACTTATATCGAATTACAACTCGATATTACAACTCGATACTAGAACAAAGTATGACTCTATATGAATGCCTCCGGCGGTGTACCGGGATGTGCAATGAATCAAGAGTGACATGTATGAAAAGTTATGCATGGTGGCTTTGCCACAAATATGATGTCAACTACATGATCATGCATGGCAATATGACAATATGAAGCGTGTCATATGAACGGAACGGTGGAAAGTTGCATGGAAATATATCTCGGAATGGCTATGGAAATGCCATGATAGGTATGTATAGTGGATGTTTTGAGGAAGATATATGGTGGCTGTTTTGAGGAAGATATATGGTGGGTGTATGGTACCGGCGAAAGTTGCGCGGTACAAGAGAGGCTAGCAATGGTGGAAGGGTGGGAGTGTGTATAATCCATGGACTCAACATTAGTCATAAGAACTCATATACTTATTGCAAAAATTATGAGTCATCAAAACAAAGCAATCAACGCATGCTCCTAGGGGGGAGGTTGGTAGGAGTTAACCATCGCGCGCCCCCGAAATCCACACAAAGGATGACACTCAACAAATACCTCATGCTCTAACTTCGTCACATAGCGGTTCACCATACGAGCATGCTACGAGAATCAATAAATTTACCACAAGTATTTCTCAATTTCATAATAACTCCACTAGCATGACTCTAATATTACTATTCTCATATCTCAAAACATTTATCAAGCATCCAACTTCTCTTCATATTCAATGCACTTAATGTGAAAGTTTTTACTACATTGATCTTGGATGCCTATCATGTGAAGGCTAGTTTTATAGCCAAAGCACATTACCATGCTGTTTTAATAGACTCTGAAAAGGATATAAGTGAGGCATGAGATATCAACAATTTCTACAAAATATAATTACCACCGTGCTCCAAAAGATATAAGTGAAGCACTAGAGCAAAAACTATTCGACTCAAAAGATATAAGTGAAGTACATAGAGTGTTCTAACAATTCCTAGGCCATAATTCTCTCTCTCAAAAAGGTGTGTCCATCAAGGATAATTGTGGCAAACTAAGGAAAGACTCAAATTATACATGATGCTCCAAGTAAAACTCATATCATGTGGTGAATAAAAATATAGCTCCGAGTATAGTTACCGATAGATGAAGACGAAAGATGGGATGCCTTCCCGGGGCATCCCCAAGCTTAGGCTTTTGGTTGTCCTTGAATTTTACCTTGGGGTGCCTTGGGCATCCCCAAGCTTAGGCTCTTGCCACTCTTTGTTCCATAGTCCATCAAAGCAATACTCAAAACTTGAAAACTTCACAACACAAAACTTAGACAAAAATCTCATGAGCTCCGTTAGTATAAGAAAACAAACCACTACTCAAAGTTACTGCAATGAACACATTCTTTGTTTATATTGGTGTTAAACCTACTGTATTCCAACTTCTCTAGGATTCATATCCTCCAATACTACACATAGATTCATCAAAATAAGCAAACAACACATGAAAAACAGAATCTGTCAAAAACAGAACAGTCTGTAATAATCTGTAACTTTTGCATACTTCTGTAACTCCAAAAACATTTAACTAAATTGGTAAACGCGAGGAATTTGTCTATTAATCATCTGCAAAAAGAATCAACTAAATAGCACACTCCAGCAAAATCTGGTGACCATTCTAGCGAGCGCTAACGATTCTGTTTTTCACAGCAAGATCATATAAACTTCACACAAGTCTTCCCAAAGGTTCTACTTGGCACAAACACTAATTAAAACATGAAACCACATCTAAACAGAAGCTAGATGCAATATTTATTCCTAAACAGAAGAAAAAACAATAAATATAAAATTGGGTTGCCTCCCGACAAGCGCTATCGTTTTACGCCCCTAACTAGGCACGATACAAAGATAGATCTAGGTATTGCCATCTTTGGAAGGCAATCCATAAGTGGCTCTCATAATAGATTCATATCGTAATTTGATTTTCTTTCTAGGAAATTGTTCCATGCCTTTCCTTAACGGAAATTGGAATCTAATATTTCCTTCCTTCATATCAATAATTGCACGAATCGTTCTAAGGAAAGGTCTTCCAAGAATAATAGGACATGAAGGATTGCAATCTATATCAAGAACAATGAAATCTACGGGCACATAATTCCTATTGGCAACAATAAGAACATCATTAATCCTTCCCATAGGTTTCTTAATGGTAGAATCCGCAAGGTGCAAATTTAAAGAACAATCATCAAGCTCATGAAAACCTAACAAATCACACAAAGTTTTTGGGATAGTGGAGACACTTGCACCCAAATCTCACAAACGAAATCATTCATGATCTTTAATTTTTATTTTAATAGTAGGTTCCCACTCATCATAAAGGTTTCTAGGGATAGAAACTTCTAATTCAAGTTTTTCTTCATAAGATTGCATCAAAGCATCAACTATGTGTTTGGTAAAAGCTTTATTTTGACTATAAGCATCCGGAGAGTTTAGTACAGATTGGAACAAGGAAATACAATCAATCAAAGAGCAATTATCATAATTGAATCCCTTGAAATCGAAAGTAGTGGGTTCATCACTATGCAAAGTTTTAATCTCTTCAATGCCACTTTTAACAATTTTAGCATCAAGATCTAAAAACTCCGAATCATTAGGACACCTTTTAATTAAAGTAGAATCATCTCCAATCCCATCTCTATCAAGATTCATACTATAAAACAAGGATCTAATAGGAGACACATCAATAACTTTTAGATCTTCATCTTTATTTTCATGATAACTAGAAGAACACGCTTTTATATAATTCTCTCTTTTTGCACGCATCCTAGCGTTTCTTTCTTTGCATTCATCAATGAAGTTCTCATGGATTTGAGAGACTCATTGATATCATGCTTAGGTGGAATAGATCTAAGTTTCGAAGAATCAACATCAAGAGTAATTCTATCCACACTTCTAGCCAATTCATCAATCTTAAGCAACTTTTCTTCAAGCAAAGAATTGAAATTCTTTTGCGGATTCATAAACTCCTTAACACTAGTTTCAAATTCAGAAGGCATCTTTCCATAAGAGTTATTGTAGGAATTTCCATAACTATTAGAGGAATTACTAGGAGAAGGCCTAGGATTAAAGTTTCCTCTATAAGCATTGTTACCAAAATTATTCCTACCAACAAAATTTACATCCAAAGATTCATTATTATTTTCAATCAACGTGGATAAAGGCATATCATTAGGATCAGAAGAAGCACTCTTAGCAGCAAATAATTTCATAAGTTCATCCATCTTTCCACTCAAAACACTAATCTCTTCAATAACATGCACTTTTTACTAGTAGATCTTTCGGTGTGCCATTGAGAATAATTAACCATAATATTATCTAGGAGTTTGGTAGCTTCTCCTAAGGTAGTTTCCATGAAAGTGCCTCCTGCGGCCGAATCTAAAAGATTTCTAGAAGCAAAATTCAAGCCAGCATAAAAGTTTTGAATAATCATCCATAAGTTCAAACCATGTGTAGGGCAATTACGTATCATTAATTTCATTCTCTCCCAAGCTTTTGCAACATGCACATGATCTAGTTGCTTAAAATTCATAATATCGTTTCTAAGAGAGATGATCTTAGCAGGAGGGAAATACTTAGAGATAAAAGCATGATAGTTTGATATTTTTGGTATTTTCGGATATAAGAACAGAAAGTAAAAGCGGAAAAGTAATGTAGATTGTAGATTGATATGTTGAGAATAGACCAGGGGGCCATAGTTTTCTCTAGTGGCTTCTCTCATGATAGCGGTATTCTACGATGGGTAAACAAATTACTGTCAAGCAATTAATAGAAAAGCGAATACTTATGAGACTATCTAGCAATGATCGTTATATATAGGCATCACGTCCAAGACAAGTAGACTGAAACGATTCTGCATCTACTACTATTACTCCACACATCGACCGCTATCCAGCATGCATCTAGAGTACTAAGTTCATAAGAACAGAGTAACGCCTTAAGCAAGATGACATGATGTAGAGGGATAAACTCAAATAACATGATATAAACCCCATCTTTTTATCCTCGATGGCAACAATACAATATGTGCCTTGCTGCCCCTACTATCACTGGGAAAGGACACCGCAAGATTGAACCCAAAGCCAAGCACTTCTCCCATTGCAAGAACTATAGATCTAGTAGACCAAACCAAACCAACAATTCGAAGAGACTTGCAAGGATATTATAATCACACATAAAGAGTTTAGAAAAGAACCAAATATTTCTCATAGATAATCTTGATCATAAACCCACCATTCATCGGATCTTGACAAACACACCGCAAAAAGAGATGACATCGAATAGATCTCCTCAAAGACCGAGGAGAACTTGGTATTGAGATCCAAAGAGAGAGAAGAAGCCATGTAGATACTAGGTATGGACCCGAAGGTCTATGGTAAACTACTCACAACTCATGGTGAGGCGATGATGATGATGTAGAAGCACTCCGTGGTAGATCCCCCCTCCGGTGGAGCTCCGGAACAGGCCCCAAGATGGGATCTCATGGGAACCGAAGGTTGCGGCGGTGGAACTTGGGTTTTCTCTCCTCTTCTGATGGTTTCAGGGTACATAGGTATATATAGGAGGAAGGAGGGCACCGGGGGCCAAATGTGGGGCCCACGAGACAGGGGGCACGCCCTGTAGGGGGGGCGCCCCCACCCTCATGGACGCCACGTGTGCCCGACTCCGTGGTTCTCAAGTCCCCCGTGCGTATGTTGCTCCAAAAATATCTCTCCCAAAGTTTCATTCCGTTTGGACTCCGTTTATTATTCCTTTTATGTAAACCCTGAAATAGGCAAAAAAAATTGCAATCTGGACTAGGCCTTTGGGTTAATAAGTTAGTCCCAAAAATAATTTAGAAGTGTATAACAAAGCCCGTTAAACATCCAAGACATCATAAATAATAGCATGGAACAATAAAAAATTATAGATACGTTGGAGACGTATCAATAGACACCCGCCAGTCACCTTTATGCAAATCTAGTTGCGTGTCTATCGATGGAGCCGGTATCATGAACGTGGCCATGTAAGGCCGGGCCGCTTAATCCCATAATACCGCCGAATCAAAATAAGACGTTGGTGTTAAGCACTATGAATATCACCGTCCACAACTCTTTGTGTTCTACTCGTGCATATCATCTACGCATAGACCTGGCTCATGATGCCACTGTTGTGGAACGTAGCATGCAATTTACAAAATCCTACGCTCACGCAAGATCTATCTCGGAGATGCATAGCAACGAGAGGGGGAGAGTGTGTCTACATACCCTCGTAGACCAAAAGCGGAAGCGTTTGACAACGCGGTTGATGTAGTCCAACTTCTTCTACCTCCTATCGATCAAGCATCGAACGTACGGCACCTCCGAGTTCTGCGCACGTTCAGCTCGATGACGTCCCTCGTCCTCTTGATCCAGCAAGATGTCGAGGAAGTAGATGAGCTCTATCAGCACGACAGCGTGCTAACGGTGACGGTGATGTGATCCGCACAGGGCTTCGCCTAAGCACTACGAAGATATGAACGTGGGAGTAAACTGTGGAGGGGGCACCGCACACGGCTAACAATTTATGTTGTGTGTTCTAGGCGCTCCCCTTCCCACATATATATAGGTTGGAGGGGGGAAGAGGCAGCCAAGGGGCGCCCCAAGTAGGCCGAATCCTACTTGGGGTCATACCCAATTCGGCCCTCCCCCCTTACCATATTCTAGATGGAGAAGAAGGAAGGAGGAAGAGAGAAAGGAAGGGTGGCCGAACCCCCCTTGTTCCTTCTCCAAATCGGACACATGCCTAAGGGGGGGGGGGGCGCCACCCCTTGTGGACTGGTG
>LR738711.1:115089101-115110080 GCA_902687465.1 Secale cereale
CCCCCGGCACTCCGATAATTACCTGATACACTTCGGAACACTTCCGGTGTCCTAATACTATCATCCTATATATCAATCTTTATCTCTCGACCATTTCGAGACTCCTCGTCATGTCCGTGATATCATCCGGGATTGTGAACAATGTTCGGTCACCAAATCACATAACTCATATAATACAATATCGCCATCGAACGTTAAGCGTGCGGACCCTACGTGTTCGAGAACTATGTAGACATGACCGAGACACTTCTCCGGTCAATAACCAATAGTGGAACCTCGATGCTCATATTGGCTCCTACATATTCTACGAATATGTTTGTCGTTCGAACTGTTATGACAACATACATTATTCCCTTTGTCCATTGGTATGTTACTTGCCCGAGATTCGATCGTTGGTGTCTTCATACCTAGTTCAATCTCATTATCGAAAAGTCTCTTTACTCATTCCATAATACATCATCCTGAGACTAACTCATTAGTCATCTGCTTGCAAGGCTTAATATGATGTGTATTACCGAGAGGGCCCAGAGACACCTCTCCGATACTCGGAGTGATAAATCCTAATCTCGATCTATGCCAACTCAACAAACACCTTTGGAGATACCTTTAGAGCATCTTTATAACCACCTAGTTACATTGTGACGTTTGATAGCACACAAGGTATTCCTACGGTATCCGAGAATTTCATAATCTCATAGTCGAAGGAATATGTATTTGACATGAAGAAAGCAATAGCAATAAACTGAACGGTCATTATGCTAAGCTAACGAATGGGTCTTGTCCATCTCTCCTAATGATGTGATCCCATTATCAAATGACAACTCATGTCCATTGTTAGGAAACCTTAACTATCTTTGATCAATGAGCTAGTCAAGTAGAGGCTCACAAGGGACACAGTGTTTGTCTATGTATTCACACATGTATCAAGGTTCCCGATCAATACAATTCTAGCATGAATAATAAACATTTATCATGAATAAGGAAATGTAAAATAACAACTTTATTATTGCCTCTAAGGCATATTTCCTTTAGTTGCTACCATCATATTTCCACGTAGCTTTCTCTAGGAACGCATTAATATTGAAGGGAACAATAGCACGGGCCATAGATCTACAACAAAGATATGAAAAAACTATTAAGACTAAGTTCAAGATAAATTTAACTTCAATTAATCAAATTACTAAAGAGCTCCCACTTAAATCAAGATACCTCAAGTTGTCTAAGTGATACATGATCCAAATCAACTAACCCATGTCCGATCATCACGTGAGATGGGGTAGTCATCAATGGTAAACATCTCCATGTTGATCATATCTACTATATGACTCATGTTCGACCTTTCGGTCTCCAGTATTCCAAGAGCATGTTTGTACATGCTAGGCTCATCAAGTTTAACCCAAGTAGCGTGTGTAAAACTGGCTTACACCCATTGTATGTGAACGTAGAATCTATCACACCCGATCATCACGAGGTGTGATATGTCTCCAACGTATCTACTTTTCCTAACGCTTTTCCTCTTGTTTTGGACTCTAATTTGCATGATTTGAATGAAACTAACCCCGGACTGACGCTGTTTTCAGCAGAACTACCATGGTGTTGTTTTTGTGCAAAAATAAAAGTTCTCGAAATGGAACGAAACTTTGCGAGGATGTTTTATACAATAAAAGAGAATTTCTGGAGCCAAGATCCACTGGAGGGGGGGCACCTAGGTGGGCATAACCCACCAGGGCGCGTTAGCCCTCCTAGGCGCGCCCAAGTGGGTCGTCCCCACCTGGTGGCCCCGCAGATCCTGAAACCTACGCTATAAAATCAAATTTATCCAGAGAAAAAACGGGGAGAAAGAATTATCGCGATCCACGAGACGGAGCCGCCCTCACCTCCTGTTCTTCATTGGGAGGCTAAATCTGGAGTCCGTTTGGGGCTCCGGAGAGAGGGATCTTCGTTCTTCGTCATCACCAACCCTTCTCCATCGCCAATTCCATGATGCTCCCCACCGGGAGTGAGTATTTCCTTCATAGGCTCGCTGGTCGGTGAGGAGTTGGATGAGATTCATCATGTAATTGAGTTAGTTTTATTAGGGTCTGATCCCTAGTATCCACTATGTTCTGAGCTTGATGTTGCTATGACTTTGCCATGCTTAATGCTTGTCACTTTGGGCCCGAGTGCCATGATTTCAGATCTGAACCGTTTATGTTATCACCATTATATCCATGTTCTAGATCTGATCTTGCAAGTTATAGTCACCTACTACGTGTTATGATCCGGCAACTCCGGAGTGACAATAGTCGGGACCACTCCCGGTGATGACCGTAGTTTGAGGAGTTCATTGATACGTCTCCAACGTATCTATATTTTTTTATTCTTCCATGCTATTATATTATCTATCTTGGATGTTTTATATGTTATTTTATATGATTTTTGGGACTAACCTATTAACCCAGAGCCCAGTGCCAGTTTCTGTTTTTTCGTTGTTTTTGAGTTTCGTAGAGAAGGAATATCAAACGAGTCCAAACAGAACAGAACTTTTTGGAGATTTTTCTTGGACCAGAAGACATTATATGGACTTAGAGTACACGCCAGGGGATCCACTAGGTGGCCACAAGGGTGGCGGGCGCCCCCAGGGGGGTAGGGCACGCCCCCTACCTTGTGGGCCCCTCGTGCCTCCCCTGACCGACTTCTTCCACCTATAAATACCTACATATTCTAGAAACATCAGAACATCCATCGGAACCACATTTCCGCCGCCATAACCTTCTGTTCTCACGAGATCCCATCTGGAGGCCTTTTCCGGTACTCGGCCGAAGGGGGAATCAACCATGGAGGGTATCTACATCAACCCTATTGCCCTTCCGATGAAGTGTGAGTAGTTTACCACAGACCTACGGGTCCATAGCTAGTAGCTAGATGGCTTCTTCTCTCTCTCTCTTTGATCTTCAATACCATGTTCTCCCCGTTGTTCTTGGAGATCTATCCGATGTAATCTTCTTTTGCGGTGTGTTTGTCAAGATCTGATGAATTGTGGGTTTATGATCGGATTATCTAATAATAATATTTGAGTTTCTTATGAATTCTTTTATGCATGATCTTATATCTTAGTAATTATCTTCAAACTATCGGTTTTATTTGGCCAACTAGATTGATAATTCTTGCAATGGGAGAAGTGCTTTTGTTTGGGTTCAACCTTGCGGTGCTCAATCCCAGTGATAGTAGGGGACATGACACGTATTGTATTGTTGCCATCGAGGATAAAAATATGGGATTTTCAACATATTGCTTGAGTTAATTCCTCCACATCATGTCATCTTGCTTAAGGCGTTACTTTATTCCTATGAACTTAATACTCTAGATGCAGGCAGGAGTCGGTCGATGTGTGGAGTAATAGTAGTAGATGCAAGCAGGAGTCGGTCTACTTGTCTCCGATGTGATGCCTATATTCATGATCATTGCCATAGATGTCGTTATAATTATTATCTTTTCTATCAATTGCTTGACAGTAATGTGTTCACCCACAGTAAACTTGCTATCATGAGAGAAGTCTCTAGTGAAACCTATGGCCGTCGGGTCTCTTTTACATCTTATAAGTTTTAGATCTACTATTTTGCAATATTTTACTTTTCAATCTATAAACCAAAAACCCAAAAATATTTACTTTATTTGTTTATCTATCTCTATCAGATCTCACTTTTGCAAATAACCTAGGAGGGATTGACAACCCCTTTATAGCGTTGGGTGCAAGTTGTTGATTGTTTGTGCAGGTACTTGGCGACTTGTGTGTAATCTCCTACTGGATTGATACCTTGGTTCTCAACAAACTGAGGGAAATACTTACTTCACTCTACTGCATCACCCTTTCCTCTTCAAGGGAAACACCAACGTTACATTGGGAAAGCAGCGAGGAAGCATTCATGTATTCACCATGTGTTAATGCTTTGTTCCGGTTCTCTATTAAAAGGGGGCCTTAATATCCCTTAGTTTCCAATATGGATCCCACTGCCACGGGAGGGTAGGACAAAAGATGTCATGCAAGTTCTTTCCATAAGCATGTATGACTATTTACGGAAAACATGCCTACATTATATTTATGAACTGGAGCTAGTGTCGTATCGTCCTAGGTTATGACTGTCACATGATGAATATCATCCGACAAGTTACGGATCCAATGCCTACGAATTTATCTTATATTGTTTCTGCTAAGTTACTACTGCTATCGTTACTGTTGCACTTGCTACAAAATTACTGCTATCACTGTTACCGTTACTATTGCTGTTGTCACTACTATCAAAACTATCATATTACTTTGCTACTGATTACTTGCTGCAGATAATTAATCTCCATGTGTGGTTGAATTGACAACTCAGCTGCTAACATTTGCAAATATTCTTTGGCTCCCCTTGTGTCGAATCTATAAATTTGGGTTGAATACTCTACCCTCGAAAACTGTTGCGATCCCCTATACTTGTGGGTTATCAAGGTGCTTCGAAATGAAGAACGTTGGCAACGGTGCATACTCTGGGAAAACACATTTATCTTGAAATTAAGTGAAGGGATCATATTATAATGCTACCATCATTCTAAGCAAAATAAGATGCATAAAGTATAAACATCACATGCAATCAAAATATGTGACATGATATGGCCATCATCATCTTGTGCTTTTGATCTCCATCTCCAAAGCAACGTCAAGATCTCCATCATCACCGGCTCGGCACCTTGATCTCTATCATTGCGTCGGGGGCGTCTCGCCAACTATTGATTCTACAACTATTGCTAACGCATATCTATAAAGTAAAGCAATTACATGGCGCTTAATGATTGACACGCATGTCATACAATAATTAAAAGACAACCCTAAGGCTCCCGTCGGCTGTCGATATTACAAAACATGATCATCTCATACAACAACGTATATCACATCATGTCTAGACCATATCACATCACAACATACCCTGAAAAAACAAGTTAGACGTCCTCTACTTTGTTGTTGCAAATTTTACGTGGCTGCTATGGGCAACTAGCAAGAACCGTTCCTACCTACGCAAAACCACAACGGTGATTTATCAAGTTTAATGTTGTAACCTTCTTCAAGGACCGGTCATAGTCAAATTCTATACAACTAAAGTAGGAGAAACAAACACCTGCCATCCACCTTTATGCAAAACAAGTTGCATGTATGTCGGTGGAACCGGTCTCATGTATATAGACATGTAAGGTTGGTCCGGGCCGCTTCATCCCACAATGCCGCCGAATCAAAATAAGACATTGGTGATAAGCAGTATGAACATCATCTCCCACAACTCCTTTGTGTTCTACTCTTGCATATTATCTACGCATAGACCTGGCTCATGATGCCATTGTTGGGGAACGTTGCATGGAAAACAAAAAAATTCTACGCACACGCAAGATCTATCCATGGAGATGGATAGCTACGAGAGGTGAGAGTGTGTCTACGTACCCTCGTAGACTATTAAGCGGAAGCGCTTATCACGCAGTTGATGTAGTCGTACTCTTCGCCATCCGATCACGATCCAACCGATCTAGTGCCGAACGAATGGCACCTTCGAGTTTAGCACACATGTGGCTCGATGACGTCTCCTCCTTCTCGATACAGCAAACGGAAGAGGAGAATTAGATGGTATCACAACCAAGACGATGGCGTGGTGGTGGAGCACCGACAGCGCTTCGGTAAGCGTCGCCAGGAAGAGGCGGTGGAACTACGGAATAACGGGAGAGAGAGGAGCCCCAAGGGCTTGGTGTGTCCTCTTGGGGCGCCCCTCCCCTCTATATACAGGTGGAGGGGCGTGGGAAACATCTCCTCCATGCCCTAGGGCACAACTAAGGGGGAGAGGACTTGGACTCCAAGTCCAATATTATTCCTACTAGGAGTCCTTCCTTTTTTGCCTTCCATAGCCACATGGGCTTTCGAGGACTTGGTGGGCCTAGCCTAATAAGGCCAGGGTGCCTCCCCGCAGCCCATGCTATCCCTTGGGTCATGGTGTACCCACTTGTGTGAAGGAAATATGTCCTACAGGCAATAATAAAGTTGTTATTTATATTTCCTTTATATCATGATAAATGTCTTTTATTCATGCTAGAATTGTATTAACCGGAAACTTAGTACATGTGTGAATACATAGACAAAACAGAGTGTCCCTAGTATGCCTCTACTAGATTAGCTCGTTGATCAAAGATGGTTATGTTTCCTAGCCATAGACATGAGTTGTCATTTGATCAACGGGATCACATCATTAGGAGAATGATGTGATGGACAAGACCCATCCGTTAGCTTAGCAACTTGATCATTTAGTTTCACTGCTATTGCTTTCTTCATAACTTATACATGTTCCTCTGACTATGAGATTATGCAACTCCCGAATACCGGAGGAACACCTTGTGTGCTATCAAACATCACAACGTAACTGGGTGATTATAAAGATGCTCTACAGGTGTCTCCGAAGGTGTTTGTTGAGTTGGCATAGATCAAGATTAGGATTTGTCACTCCATGTATCAGAGAGGTATCTTTGGGCCCTCTCGGTAATGCACATCACTATAAACCTTGCAAGCAATGTGACTAAAGAGTTTGTTACGGGATGATGCATTATGGAACGAGTAAAAAGACTTGTCGGTAACGAGATTAAACTAGGTATGATGATACCGACGATCGAATCTCGGGCAAGTAACATACCGATGCCAAAGGGAATGACGTATGTTGTTATGCGATTTGACCGATAAAGATCTTTGTAGAATATGTAGGATCCAATATGAGCATCCAGGTTCCGCTATTGGTTATTGACCGGAGATGTGTCTCGGTCATGTCTACATAGTTCTCGAACCCGTAGGGTCCGCACGCTTAACGTTCGATGACGATTTGTATTATGAGTTGTGTGTTTTGGTGACCGAAGTTTCTTCGGAGTCCCAGATGAGATCACGGAAATTACGAGGAGTCTCGAAATGGTAGAGAGGTAAAGATTCATATATTGGAAGGTTATATTCGGACATCGGAATGGTTCTGAGTGATTCGGGTATTTTTCCGGAGTACCGAGGGGTTACCGGAACCCCCCGGGGAAGTGTTGGGCCAACATGGGCCTAAAGGGAAAGAGAGATAGGGAAGCACGCGGGAGGTGGCGCCCACCCCCTACTAGGGAGTCCGAATAGGACAAGGAGGAGGGGCGCGGCCCCCTTCCCTTTCTCTCTCCCTATCTTTCCTTTTCCCTCCGGTGGAAGAAAGGAAAAGGGGGGGGGGGCGAATCCTACTTGGACTAGGAGTCCAAGTAGGACTCCTCCCATGGCGCGCCCGTCCTAGCTGTCGGCATCTCTCCCCCTCCTTTATATACATGGGCAGGGGGCACCCCAAAGACACAACAATTGTTTCTTAGCCGTGTGCGGTGCCCCTCTCCACATTTTACTCATCCGGTCATAGCGTCATAGTGCTTAAGCAAAGCCCTGCGCAGATCACATCACCAGCACCGTCGCCACACCGCCGTGCTGACGGAACTCTCCCTTGATCCTCTACTGGATCAAGAGCCCGAGGGACGTCATCGAGCTGAACGTGTGCTGAACTCGGAGGTGCCGTACATTCGGTACTTGGATCGGTTAGATCGTGAAGACATTCGACTACATCAACCGCGTTAATGCAACGCTTCCGCTTTTGGTCTATGAGGGTACGTAGACACACTCTTCCCGTCTCATTGCTACGCATCTCCTAGATAGATCTTGCGTGAGCGTAGGATTTTTTTTGAAATTGCATGCTACGTTCCCCAACAATGGCATCATGAGCCAGGTCTATGCGTAGATGATATGCACGAGTAGAACACAAAGAGTTGTGGGCGATAATAGTCATACTGCTTACCACCAATGTTTTACTTTGATTCGGCGGTATTGTTGGATGAAGCGGCCCGGACCGACATTACATGACCGCGTTCATGAGACTGGTTCTACCGATGTGCTATGCACACAGGTGGCTGGCGGGTGTCCGTTTCTCCAACTTTAGTTGAATCGAGTTTCACTATGGTCGGTCGTTGTTGAAGGTTAAAACAACCCACTTGACGAAAAATCATTATGGTTTTGATGCATAGGTAAGAACGGTTCTTGCTAGAAGCGCGTAGCAGCCATGTAAAACTTGCAACAACAAAGTAGAGGACGTCTAACTTGTTTTTGCAGGGCATGTTGTGATGTCATATGGTCAAGACGTGATGAGTTATACTTTATTGTATGAGATGATCATGTTTTGTAAATGATCGGCAACCGGCAGGAGACTTATGGTTGTCTCTTTATTGTATGAATTGCGAACGACATGTAATTGCTTTACTATATTACTATGAGTTAGCAATAGTAGTAGTAGTAATAGTTGGCGAGACGACCACGATGCTACGATGAAGATCATGGTGTCAAGACGATGACGATGGAGATCATGACGATGCTTTGGAGATGGAGATCGAAAGCACAAGTTGATGATGGCCATATCATGTCACATATTTTGATTGCATGTGATGTTTATCTTTTTATGCATCTTATTTTGCTTAGAACGACGGTAGAATTATAAGATGATCACTTACTAAAATTTCAAGGTACAAGTGTTCTCCCTGAGTATGCACCGTTGCGACAGTTCGTCGTGCCGAGACACCACGTGATGATCGGATGTGATAAGCTCTACGTTCACATACAACGGGTGTAAGACAGTTTTGCACGTGCAGAATACTCGGGTTAAACTTGAAGAGCCTAGCATGTACAGACATGGCCTCAGAACACTAGAGACCGAAAGGTCGAGCGTGAATCATATAGTAGACATGATCAACATAAGATGTTCACCATTTAAAACTACTCCATCTCACGTGATGATCGGACATGGTTTAGTTGATTTGGATCACGTGATCATTTAAATGACTTGAGGGATGTCTATCTAAGTGGGAGTTCTTTAGTGATATGACTAATGGAACTTAATTTATCATGAACTTAGTCCTGATAGTTTTTGTATATCTATGTTGTAGATCAATGGCCCGTGCTACGGTTCCCTTGAATTTTAATGCGTTCCTAGAGAAAGCTAAGTTGAAAGATGATGGTAGCAACTACACAGACTGGGTCCGTAATTTCAGGATTATCCTCATTGCCGCACAGAAGAATTACGTCCTTGAAGCACCGCTAGGTGACAAGCCCCCTCCCGCTAATGTGGACGCTTTGAACGTTTGGCAGACACGGTCTGATGACTACTAGATAGTTCAGTGTGCCATGCTTTACGGCTTAGAATCGGGACTTCAAAGACGTTTTGAACGTCGTGGAGCATATGAGATGTTCCAAGAGTTGAAGTTAATATTTGAAGCAAATGCCTGAGTTGAGAGATATGAAGTCTCCAACATGTTCTATAGCTGCAAGATGGACGAGAATAGCTCTTTCGGCAAACACTTACTCAGAATGTATGGGTACCATAGCCACATGACTCGTCTTGGAGTTAAAGTTGATGATAATAGTGTTATTGACAGAGTTCTTCAATCACTGCCACCAAGATATAAAGGCTTCGTGATGAACTATAATATGCAAGGGATGGAGAGGATTATTCTCGAGCTCTTCACAATGCTCAGAGTTGTGGAGGTAGAAATCAAAAAGGAGCATCAAGTGTTGATGGTTAACAAGACCACTAGTTTCAAGAAAAAAGGGCAAGGGAAAGAAGCAGAACTTCAAGAAGAATAGCAAACCAGTTTCTACTCCCAGGAAGAAACCCAAGTCTGGAGCCAAGCCTGAAACTGAGTGCTTCTACTGCAAAGGGACTGGTCACTGGAAGCGGAACTGGCCCAAGTATTTGGCGGATAAGAAGGATCGTAAAGTGAACAAAGGTATATTTTATATACATGTTATTGATGTGTACCTTACTAATGCTTGTAGTAGCGCATGGGTATTTGATACTGGTTCGGTTACTCATATTAGTAACTCGAAACAGGGGCTATGGATTAAACGAAGATTGGCTAAGGACGAGGTGACGATGCACGTGGGAAATGGTTCCAAAGTCGATGTGATCGCCGTTAGCACACTACCTCTACATCTACCTTCGGGATTAGTTTTAGACCTAAATAATTGTTATTTGGTGCCAGCGTTGAGAATGAACATCATATCTGGATCTTGTTTGTTGCGAGACGGTTATTCATTTAAATCAGAGAATAATGGTTGTTCTATTTATATGAGTAATATCTTTTATGGACATGCACCCTTGATGAGTGGTTTATTTTTGTTGAATCTCGATCATAGTGATACACACATTCATAATATTGATGCCAAGAGATACAAAGTTGATAATGATAGTGCAACATATTTGTGGCACTGCCGTTTAGGTCATATTGGTGTAAAGCGCATGAAGAAACTCCATGCACATGGACTATTGGAATCACTTGATTATGAATCATTTGGTACTTGGGAACCATGCCTCATGGGCAAGATGACTAAAACTCCGTTCTCCGGAAAAATGGAGCGAGCAATTGACTTATTGGAAATAATACATACCGATGTATGCGGTCCAATGAGTGTTGAGGCTCGCGGTGGGTATCGTTATTTTCTAACCCTTCACAGATGATTTGAGAAGATATGGGTATATCTACTTAATGAAACATAAGTCTGAAACATTTGAAAAGTTTGAAGAATTTTAGAGTGAAGTAGAGAATCATCGTAACAAGAAAATAAAGTTTCTACGATCTGATCGCGGAGGCGAATATTTGAGTTACGAGTTTGGTCTTCATTTGAAACAATGTGGAATAGTTTCACAGCTCACGCCACCTGGAACACCACTGCGTAATGGTTTGTCTGAACGTCATAACAGTACTTCATTAGATATGGTTTGATCTATGATGTCTCTTACCGATTTACCACTATCATTTTGGGGTTATGCTTTAGAGATGGCTGCATTCATGTTAAATAGGGCACCATCTAAATCCATTGAGACGACACCATATGAATTGTGGTTTGGCAAGAAACATTTCTTAAAGATTGGGGATGCGATGCTTATGTGAAAAAGCTTCAACCTGATAAGCTCGAAGCCAAATCGGAGAAATGCGTCTTCATAGGATACTTAAAAGTAACAGTTGGGTACACCTTCTATCACAGATCCGAAGGCAAGATTTTTGTTGCTAAGAATGGATCCTTTCTAGAGACGAAGTTTCTCTCGAAAGAAGTGAGTGGGAGGAAAGTAGAACTTGATGAGGTAATTGTACCGTCTCTCGAATTGGAGAATGGCTCATCACAGAAAATCATTCTCGTGATGCCTACACCAATTAGTGAGGAAGCTAATGATGATGATCTTGAAACTTCAGATCAAGTTACTACCAAACCTCGTAGGTCAACCAGAGTACGTTCCACACCAGAGTTATTGGGGATATAAGTATTTCATATGACCCGCCCAGGAGGGGCCGGGTTACCCAGTGGCGGTTCATGGGCCAAGCGCAGAAGCATGTCAAAGATGATGGTTTAGTTAAGGGCCCAAGGTATGTAAGTATCAACCGCCATATATGTGACTTGTGTTGTAAGGCATGTAATAAGAGTCACCGGGCCGAACACGATTGTATGAGCCGGCTGGGACTCCGTAGGCCGCAGGGCATCAACCTGTGTATATAAGGGGACGACCCGACAACGGCTTAGGGCAAGAAAACAACAATTCGAGGGCTAGGCGATCGCATCCGCACCCTCGCAACTGATCCCCCTGTAATTCTACCTCAAACTGGATTAGGGTCTTACCCTCACCGCAAGGGGCCGAACCAGTATAAAAAACTCCCCGTGTCCTTTGTCTTGTTCTTAACCCCTTTAAGCTAACCACGTCGCTATGGCTCTGCAATTAAGTCCTTACCTTAGGACATCTGCCGTGACACTTCCACGATAGTTGGCGCCCACCATGGGGCCTGCGGCTCGTGGTTTTGAGTTCTTGAAGGGCAACTTCGAAGGGCTCAAGGGATACGTTATGGGCCGGATGACCAAGAGTCGTTGCGGCAAGCTTTACATCGATGACGAAGGCTGGGGTCCCGAGGCCGGCTCAATTGAGTACGGGTACCGGGTCCCCTTTGGCGGAATTCACGTCTTCATTGGCAAGATCGGTGAACCGGGGCCCGAGCCGGACACCTGCACCGACATCATCAAGCCGGCTCAGCGTAGGCGACCCGCCCGGGTTCGGCCCGCGAAGAAGCGTGCCTTCGTTGGATACATCCAGGGTACTAGAAGCTCCGGATCTTATGAAGAAACGGCCGCTCTCTCTGACGGTGAGTCATCCATAGGTGAAACTAACTCCATGTATCGGATGCAGAGCGGACGGCTTGGGGGCTTGTCCGACGGTAACAGTATTCCGGACCTCAGTGAGCCGCCGAGCAGGGTGGCGCTTTTCATGACCGGCACCCAGTCGGCTCTCAGATCAACAATCATCGGGACCATAACACCCGACGCGACAGTGGCTGCGGCAGGCGTAGACGGCTCAGCATGCCTGACGACTCAAGCTTTGTCAGATCTGCTAGAGAATCTGGCGACTCTGATGGGGACAGAAATAACCCCAGAAAACCAGGATCAACACAAGATAGCTGTGGATAAGTTGCGGCAGGAGATAGCACAAGCTAAGGAAAACCTGGCAGCAGAGAACACCAGGATGACCGAAGAATGGGCCGTTTTGGACGCCCGGGCCCAGCGGATTCAAACGGAAGCTTTTTGTCTCTCAGTAGGTCAGAACGCTGCTAATGAAGCCATGAGGAGAAAGCAACAGAGTCGTCTCCCCTTTGTTTATGAGCCAAGAAATCTTTTTAATACAGACGGAGCAGGGGGCAGTGGTCCGCCGGTGTTAAACCAGATGGCAGAGGCACCCAGGACTGGTGGTCCGGTTCATCAGCGTACAGCCGGATCTCTGTACGCAGATCAAAACCGCCCGGCCCCTCGTTACCCAACGGCATCGGTGATACGTCCAAAATGCATCACTATTTTATATCATAATTCATCTTTATTCATTGATTTCAGGTTATGATGATGTTCTTATGTTGTTTTGGTCTATTTTACACAGTTTGCAACTTTCCGGTGCCGGAACAGCAGACATAGGATTCAGCAGGAAAAAGTGGATACTGAGTTGCTGAAGAAGAACACCTCCAAATTACCTGAAAATTGACGGGAGGTATTTTTCAGACGAATAACGAAGACACACAAAAGGGGAGTCAGAGGGGGGCCACAGGGTGCCCAGGCGGCGTGGGGGCGCCCCCCTGGCCGCGCCAGGGGGGCGCCTGGAGCCCCTGGCCCACCTCTGGTCGCCCCCTTTTGCATATATGTTCTCCGTCCCCCGCAAACCCTAGCCACGGGACTTTTTACGGAGTTCCGCCGCCGCTTCGAGGCGGAAACCTACAGAGAAGAAAAGGGCATCTCCGGTGGGCAGATTCCGCCGGGGAGATCACCTCCCGGAAGGGGAGATCGTCGCCATCGTCATCACCATCGTCACAGGCATCATCGAGATCATCATCAACATCATCCCCAACACCAGCACCATCTCCATCTTCATCCAAATCTCATCTTACCATCGCAACTCGTGTTGTAACTCGTACTACCTATCCTCTCTACTCCATTGGTGTTGATTACTACTCTGTGGTGAATGCTATTGAGTTTTGTTGGAGAAATATTATTATGTCCAGATTGTTTATCACATATTTATCCCCACTGATCATGATCTCTTTTATGTCTTGTGAGTAGTTACCTTAGTTCTTGAGGACATGGGGAAAGTCTTGTTGTTAGTAGTCATATGCTGTTGAAGTAATATGTGTTGTTTGATACTTAAGTTGCGTTGTCATTCTACTAGTGGTGTTGCGTGAGTTGAACACCCAACACTTCGCCTTATTAAGGACCTAGGGGAATACATTGTGTATAAAGAATGCTTATGGTGGGTTGCCGGAGTGACAGAAACCTGAACCCCAATTCGCACGCTTTTGCATAAGGGAATAATGGATCCTCGATCGTATTGCTATGGTTAGGCTTTTGCCTTAAATTCTATCTTGTATATGCGGATGCTTGCAAGGTGTTTAATCATAAGAGTGCATTCATCTTAGTCTAGAGAGTGCACTAGCATAGATCCACCCACTCAACACTTATCAACACATAACATAGTATCGATACGGAATATGGCGAAAGCACATGACTACCTCTCCCGTGTGTCCTCAAGAACGCTTTAGTCTTCATAAGTTCAGTTGCTAGGCCTCTCCTTTGCTAAGAAAGGATTGGGCCACTTGTTACTCTCAATACCTTTTACATTACTTGCCTTTACATTCCTGTTGCCTATATCGAGAAAACCCCTAAAAGTTATCTTTCAGTGCTTGCAGTAATTTCTTGCTCAGAATCGCTTATCAATACCTTCTGCTCCTTGTTGGGTTCGACACTCTTACTTATCGAAAACGCTGCAATAGATCCCTTACGGTTGAGGGTCATCAAGTAACGTTTTCTGGCGCCGTTGCCGGGGAGCGTAGCGCTATTGGTAAAGTGAAACTGGTAAGAAAGTCTTTTTATAATTCTGTTTTTATTTTTGCTTTTGCTGCTCTTTGTCCTTATGGATAACCCTATTATTGGAGCGTTGCTTGCGGGAAGACGCCCCACACCTGTGGTGGTTGATCCTCCCCCTACTGAAATTGTGCCTTATAAAATACCAGCTGGCATTATCAATTATGTTTTGGCTAATCGTTATGCAGGAGACAGACATCCCGGTGAACACTTGCTATATTTGTCACGAGTATGTTCATTATTTAAGCTTGCAGGTGTATCGAGAGAGTTTGTCATGAGGAAATTGTTTGTTGTATCACTTATAGATAAAGCTTCAGATTGGTATGGGCTTCTCGATAACTCACACTTGCTGGACTGGCAGGAGCTTATGTCTATCTTTTATACTAAGTTTTATCCTCTTCATGAAATTCATCGAGACAGGAATTATATCTATAACTTTAGGTCTCGTGACGGAGAAAGCATTGCTCAAGCTTGGGGGAGATTGAAGTCTCTAATGCTCGAATGCCCAATTCATAAGCTTCCCAAGGAAATTATACTTACAAATTTTTATGCCAGGCTTTCTCGTCAGGATAAGGAGATGCTGGATGCCTCCTCTAGTGGGGTATTTCAAAAGAAGAGTGTTGAAGAAAGGTGGGATCTCCTTGAAAGAATCCAGAGGAATACTGAAGATTGGGAAATTGATAAAGGTATTGAACCCGCTATAAATTATGAACATGATTATATTGAGAGCTATGTGGAAACTGATTACTTCAATACCTTTTTCTCTAAGATTGGTCTTGATTCCCATCTAGTGATTGATTTATGTAAGAATTTTGCCTCTCACGTTGATTCTTTTAAAAAGAATAGAGACCAACACCATGCACCTTTTAAAGAACCACCTATTGATATTTATGTTGCCGAGCCTATTTTGCCTGCAGTCATATATGAAAAGCCTCCTTTTCCCACGAGGATAAAGGAACACTCTCTTGTGACAGGCATAATAAATAAAAGTGAGAGAAGAGTTGATGAACCTGAGGACCAGATCAGGGTCGATCCTCAAGTTGCATTGATTAAAGACCTTGCTACTGATGATGTTTTGGATTCCAATATAACTTTTTGTGCTGTTTCCACTAACCTTGTCACAGCCAAGAACAAAGGCCCAATTTCAGGTACTCCGGTGGTATCTGTTAAAATAGGAGATCACAATTATATGGGCTATGCGATTTGGGATCGAGTGCAAGTGCTATTCCTTATTCACTCTATGAAGAAATCATCGGTGAGATTTCCCCTTGTGAACTTGAAGAAGTTGATGTTACTATTCATCTTGCAAATAGATCAACTATCTCTCCCATCAGAATTGTGAGGGACGTTGAAGTCCTATGTGGAAAGGTAAAATACCCTACCGACTTTCTGGTACTTGGTTCAGCCAGGGACAATTTTTGTCCCATCATTTTTGGTAGACCTTTTCTTAGAACTTGTGGAGCTATAATAGATTGCAAGAAAGGTAAAGTTTCTGTTGAATTCGATGGTGAGCCATATGAATTTAATTTTTCTAAGTTCTCTAAGCAGCCTCGTGGTACTGATTCACCTAGTGATGATAAAATTATTGAAAGTATTGCCTCTATTGCTATTCCCCCTGATGATCCTTTGCAGAAATACATGGAGGACCACGAGAATGATTTGCATATGCAGGAAAGAAATGAACTAGATGAAATATTCTTGAGGCAGCCTGCTATCCTGAAGCACAACCTTCCGGTTGAACCTTTGGGAATTTTGTCAAAACCGAAAGAAGACCCGGTGTTCGATCTTAAACCTCTTCCCGATACGCTCAAGTATGCTTATTTAGATGAAAAGAAAGTATATCCTGTTATTATCAATTCTAACCTTTCAGGATATGAGAAGAGCGATTATTGGAAGTACTTCGTAAACACCGAGGCGCAATTGGCTACACCCTTGATGACCTTAAGGGGATTAGTCCATCTATCTGTCAACATACTATCAACCTTGAGCCTGATGCTAAACCAGTTGTTGATCATCAACGACGGTTGAACCCGAAGATGATGGATGTCGTTAGAACTGAGATTCTCAAGTTTCTTGCCGCAGGTATTATCTACCCTATAGCTGACAGTAAGTGGGTAAGTCCGGTACATTGTGTTCCTAAGAAAGGAGGTACAACTGTGGTTCCTAATGATAAAAATGAACTAATACCTCAGAGAATTATTATTGGATATAGAATGTGTATTGATTACAGGAAGTTGAACAAGGCAACCAGGAAGGATCACTACCTGTTGCCGTTCATTGACCAAATGCTTGAAAGGTTATCCAAAAATACCCACTTTTGTTATCTTGATGGTTATTTTGGCTTCTCTCAGATTCATGTTAACACTGTCGATCAAGAGAAGACCACTTTTACTTGTCCCTTTGGTACTTATGCTTACAGACGTATGCCTTTTGGTTTATGTAATGCCCCTGCTACTTTTCAAAGGTGTATGTCTGCTATCTTTCATGGTTTCTGCGGGGATATTATGGAAGTCTTCATGGACGATTTCTCCGTCTATGGAACTTCATTTGACCATTGTCTTCACAACCTTAATAAAGTTTTGCAGAGATGCGAGGAGACAAATTTGGTACTCAACTGGGAGAAGTGCCACTTTACGGTTAATGAAGGAATTGTTCTTGGTCACAAGATTTCCGAAAGGGGAATTGAAGTGGATAAAGCCAAGATCGAAGCTATTGAGAGGATGCCCTATCCAAAGGACATCAAAGGTATTCGCAGTTTTCTCGGTCATGCAGGTTTTTATAGAAGATTTATTAAAGACTTTTCTAAAACCTCGAGATCCCTCACTAATCTTCTCCAGAAGGATGTTCCTTTTGCGTTTGATGAAAATTGTAAGGAAGCTTTTGAAGTCCTTAATAAAGCTTTAATAACTGCTCCTATAGTACAACCACCTGACTGGAATTTACCTTTTGAAATTATGTGTGATGCAAGTGATTTTGCTGTTGGAGCTGTTTTAGGACAAAGAGTTGATAAGAAATTGAATGTTATACATTATGCTAGTAAGACCCTTGATAGTGCTCAAAGAAATTATGCTACTACTGAGAAGGAATTCTTAGCTGTAGTTTTTGCTTGTGATAAGTTTAGGCAGTATATTGTTGATTCCAAAGTTATTATTCATACTGATCATGCTGCCATTAAATATCTTATGACAAAGAAGGATGCCAAGCCAAGGCTTATCAGATGGGTACTCCTTCTCCAAGAATTTGATTTGTAGATTGTTGATAGGAAAGGGGAAGACAATCCAGTGGCGGACAATCTTTCAAGAATGGAAGATATACCGCATGACCCCATCCCAGTTAACGATAGTTTTCCAGACGAGCAACTTGCCGTTGTAAAAATACAACCTCTTTCCGACCCTTGGTATGCAGATTATGCTAATTTTATTGTTGCGAAGTATTTGCCTCCAGGTCTAACATTTCAGCAGAGGAATAAGTTCTTTCATGATTTGAGGCACTACTTTTGGGATGACCCACATCTTTTCAAAGAAGGTCCCGACGGGATCGTGAGAAGATGCATTCCGGAACATGAGCAGAAGGACGTTCTCCGACGGTGTCATGATAGTCCCTATGGAGGACATCATGCCGGTGAGAGGACTGCACATAAGGTTCTTCAATCAGGTTTTTATTGGCCTACTCTCTTTAAAGATGCTAGAAATTATGTTTTAGCTTGTGATAAATGTCAGAGAGTTGGTAACATTAGTAGAAGGAATGAGATGCCTATGAATTACTCACTAGTGATTGAACCTTTCGATTGTTGGGGTTTTGATTTTATGGGTCATTTTCCTTCTTCGCACAAGTACACTCACATTTTAGTAGCTGTTGATTATGTGACCAAGTGGGTTGAAGCAATCCCCACTGAAAGTGCTGATCACAAAACATCCTTGAAAATGCTTAAGGATGTAATATTTCCTAGGTTTGGTGTACCACGGTACCTCATGACTGATGGAGGGTCACACTTCACGCACGGAGCTTTTAGAAAAGCTCTGGCTAAATACGATGTTAATCATAGAATTGCTTCACCGTATCATCCTCAAACTAGTGGGCAAGTTGAGCTCACCAATAGAGAGATTAAGTTGATCTTGCAGAAAACAGTAAACAGAAATAGGAAGGATTGGTCAAATAAATTGGGAGATGCTTTGTGGGCATATAGAACTGCTTACAAAAACCCCATGGGCATGTCCCCCTATAAGATGGTGTATGGCAAGGCTTGCCATTTGCCATTAGAGCTAGAGCACAAAGCTTTCTGGGCTGTTAGAGAGCTTAACGCTGATCCAAAACTAGCTGGTGAGAAGCGTCTCATGAACTTGACTTCTCTAGATGAATGGAGAATTGAAGCTTACGAGAGCGCTAAAATGTTCAAGGAAAAGGTAAAAAGGTGGCATGATAGGAAGATTCTGAAACGTGAATTTAATGTTGGTGATAAAGTTTTGTTGTTTAGATCCCGTTTCAGGTTTTCTCCAGGTAAACTACTTTCCAGGTGGGAAGGACCATTTCATATTGAAGAAGTTTATCGGTCTGGTGCAATTAAGATTAATAATTTTGAAGGCACCAAACCTCAAGTTGTGAATGGGCAAAGACTTAAACATTACATAGCAGGAGACCCTGTCGATGTTGATGTAAATATAATATACACAACAACCCACGAAGAATTTGCAGCCCTGTTTCAGACGCCAGCAGAAGCAGAATAAAGAAAAGGTATGTAGTACGGTAAGAAAACACCGCAAAACATTATAAAAGTTCCGTATTACGAGTTTTTGTAAAATTAGTAAAATTCCGAGTCGAAGTGGAGCCGGAGACGACCACCAGGGAGTCCAGGCGCCCCCCTGGCGCCCCCCCTGGGCCGCGCCGGCAGGCCGCCTGGACACCCTGGAGCCCGTCTCCGACCCCGCTTTGCTCCGTTACCTTCCTTTCTGTGCATAAATTTTTCCTATATATTTGCCCGGGTTGTTCCGGCAACGTATCTTGCGATTTCGCGTGTTCTCTCTTCGATCTGTTTCTGCCAGGAAATCTTTCAGCTAAATTTAGGTGCCATGGCTTCTCCAAGTTCCCCCAAGGACACGTTCGTCGTCGTGAACGTCATCAACCCTTACCTCGCCGAGGTGAAGAAGCACCCTCGGGTTGTTCAGATGAAGGAAGGCGTCCTTCACCAAGAAGATCTGAAGGGACCTATCAAGGAGGGGAGCGTCCAGGCCAGGCTGGAAGAAGTGGAGCAAGAAGTCTTCAAGTACAAGAAGATGACCGAGCATGGTGTCGAAGCTAACTTTGACATCACCAACGAGCTGAAGAACTACTTCCTGAAGGAGATGAAGGAGATGTGGGAAAGAATCGCCGCATCTGAAGACAGAATTATAGAGCTACAAGGGCAAATTAATGATCTACATAACCAGAACTGTGAGTATGAACTAAGGTTTCTACGCATGGGTTTGGGTGCTGAATGCAGGATCCAGGAGACGAGCTTCTCATATGAGACTGGAGAACCCCTTCCATGGAAGAGTTTCGCCAAGAACTACTTGATCAACGCCAACAAGGATGATGAGTGAAATATCCGTGGTAATGGCATTCCCTTGGCTTGTTCCAAGCTTGGGGGAGTGCCCGGTATCATTATCTTTACTTTTTGTCTTTTAGAAGTCAAGTAGAGTCGTATCATGTCTAGGGAGGTTATTATATGAGATAGGTGTGTGCATTGAGGTCTATCGCCCTTTGGTGAAGAAGTGTATCCGAGAGTGTGGAGTCGTCTATGATGGAATATTAATGAGAAGTTTATCGGTTCTTTTTGCTGCACTCGGTATTCTCTTCACGCAATCGACCTTATATGATGATTCTTATGGGGAGTATTGACCTTATGTCAGGTATGGCTATGAAACTTTATTTAATCTTGGCAAACATAGCTTTGGTCATAATAACAAGCATGATTTTCTTAAAGTATCAACATAGCCAAAACCTTTATGTTATTATGCTTGAAGTGTTATGTTGACAAGGAAGACAACTTGATGTGTTATGCTTATTTCAATGTTCATGCTTTATATTGCTTTGCATCTTAGTCATCATCAATTGTCTGCTCTCTCAAAACCTTTGCTAGCCTAACTCTGTACTAAGCGGAATTCTGCTTGTGCATCCATACCCTTAAGCCAATACCTTCCATATGAGTCCACCATACCTACCTACTCGTGGTACTCCACTACCACCTCCTAAAGTATATAATTTATGTGTTATCCTTAAATGTTCAAAATCTTTTATTTTGTGCCTCTGCTTTAGCTCATGAGGAAGTAGTAGCTAATTCATGAACTTTTTGAGTTGGACAAGCTTCACCCCGGGATTGCATGTATAATGTGCAAACCCATAATACGAAAAGGAACTGGCATTGAGTGCGCCCGGCTTAAAAATAATATAACAAACAAACCCTCCTTCACGCTTTGTTCATGAGAAATCAGAAAACTTTGGCAGTGATAAACAAAGGAGAATAA
>LR738711.1:115110090-115131004 GCA_902687465.1 Secale cereale
AATAAGAGGATGTTATCGTCCTCATACGGGAGCCGTTCCTCGAAACTTGTCCAGTTCAAGAAGTAATTGAGTTATCTATTAGCATTCGTTGACGAATCATGCACCTCTCAAAAACTTGTTTTCATTCTGTTTGATTTGAGGATAGCACATGAGTTTTCCCTACTACCCTAGAGCAGGGCCTATCTTTTAATTTTAAGATGAGTCAGTTATTCCTACTTCCCTCTATTTCCCAAAGAGAGCAGACGTTTGATGTTGATAAGGATTCATTCATATAAAGCTGCATTAAGATTTGTCATATCATATCCTTGTTGACATTATCATCTGATAAGTAAGTTGTTTGTCATATCCAGCTAAGGCAAATATCTTCCTTTGTGTTAACACTTTCACCTCTTGCTTATTAACATGTTATTCCAAAAAGCTTCAATTAATTCCATCAAAATATAAGAGCAAAAGTTAAAATTATTTGTTGCTCTTTGACCAAAGGACATGTTTGCCATGATATAATGAGTTTCCATTGGTCCTACTTTCGAATATAAGTGTTAACACTCTTTCATAAGAGCCTTATGAGTTGAAGATTGCTGCTGAGGATATTTGAGTTAGTGAAGAGACTATGATGCTTCTTGTCCGTATTCTATTTATCGACACTTCACTCTCTAAACTTGTGGACAGGTTTACCGAGTTCATATTCGCTTGGGGACAAGCGAGGTCTAAAACTTGGGGGTGTTGATACGTCCAAAATGCATCACTATTTTGTATCATAATTCATCTTTATTCATTGATATATTTCACGTTATGATGATGTTCTTATGTTGTTTTGGTCTATTTTACACAGTTTGCAACTTTCCGGTGTCGGAACAGCAGACGCAGGATTCAGCAGGAAAAAGTGGATACTGAGTTGCTGAAGAAGAACACCTCCAAATTACCTGAAAATTGACGGGAGGTATTTTTCATACGAATAACGAAGACACGCAAAAGGGGAGTCAGAGGGGGGCCACAGGGTGCCCAGGCGGCCTGGGGGCGCCCCCTGGCCGCGCCGAGGGGCGCCTGGAGCCCCTGGCCCACCTCTGGTCGCCCCCTTTTGCATATATGTTCTCCGTCCCCCGAAAACCCTAGGCACGGGACTTTTTACGGAGTTCCGCCGCCACTTCGAGGCGGAAACCTACAGAGAAGAAAAGGGCATCTCCGGTGGGCAGATTCCGCCGGGGAGATCACCTCCCGGAAGGGGAGATCGTCGCCATCGTCATCACCATCGTCACGGGCATCATCGAGATCATCATCAACATCATCCCCAACACCAGCACCATCTCCATCTTCATCCAAATCTCATCTTACCATCGCAACTCGTGTTGTAACTCGTACTACCTATCCTCTCTACTCCATTGGTGTTGATTACTACTCTGTGGTGAATGCTATTGAGTTTTGTTGGAGAAATATTATTATGTCCAGATTGTTTATCACATATTTATCCCCACTGATCATGATCTGTTTTATGTCTTGTGAGTAGTTACCTTAGTTCTTGAGGACATGGGGAAAGTCTTGTTGTTAGTAGTCATATGCTGTTGAAGTAATATGTGTTGTTTGATACTTAAGTTGCGTTGTCATTCTACTAGTGGTGTTGCGTGAGTCGAACACCCAACACTTCGCCTTATTAAGGACCTAGGGGAATACATTGTGTATAAAGAATGCTTATGGTGGGTTGCCGGAGTGACAGAAACCTGAACCCCAGTTCGCACGCTTTTGCATAAGGGAATAATGGATCCTCGATCGTATTGCTATGGTTAGGCTTTTGCCTTAAATTCTATCTTGTATTTGCGGATGCTTGCAAGGTGTTTAATCATAAGAGTGCATTCATCTTAGTCTAGAGAGTGCACTAGCATAGATCCAACCACTCAACACTTATCAACACATAACATAGTATCGATACGGAATATGGCGAAAGCACATGACTACCTCTCCCGTGTGTCCTCAAGAACGCTTTAGTCTTCATAAGTTTAGTTGCTAGGCCTCTCCTTTGCTAAGAAAGGATTGGGCCACTTGTTACTCTCAATACCTTTTACATTACTTGCCTTTACATTCCTATTGCTTATATCGAGAAAACCCCTAAAAGTTATCTTTCAGTGCTTGCAGTAATTTCTTGCTCAGAATCGCTTATCAATACCTTCTGCTCCTCGTTGGGTTCGACACTCTTACTTATCGAAAACGCTGCAACAGATCCCTTACGGTTGAGGGTCATCAATCGGCAGGTCACTATTCCAACCCTCTGGATAACATGATAGCAACGGCATCAAGGCTAGCGGCTTTGCCAGTTGAGGGCGAAACTCCGGTAGCAGTGGAAACCCGGAGGGCTTAGGAACTGCTTCAGACAGCGCTACAGCAGCAGCAAGCTTATTCTTATAGTCGAGACCGGATTCATTCAACCCCCCGTCCAAGTGCCAGCTACAGCAGACACGTTGACTCGCCAGAGGTTTCAAGCACAGAACGACGCCGTAACTCGCCTCGTGGACATAACCCGGCGCGACATGATGCCTGAGCACAGGACGTGGCGGCTCAGGCGGCCGATCATCAGCCGGCGCCATACTACCCAGTAACCTCAGTGGAGACAGGCAGGACTTCCTGGGCTTGGGGCGTGCTGTGTCTAACGACATCTATACGGAATGAGCGGTTGCCTAAGGATTTTAAGGGTCCTCGTAAGGTGCCAAACTACACAACAGATCCGCCTCCTAAGGCTTGGATAGAGAGCTACGAGATGGTGATGGAGATGCTGGACGTTAGCGAAGCTGCATGTGCTAAATATTTCACCATGATGCTAGAAGGCACGACTAGTAACTGGTTAAAAGGATTACCCGTCAATTCCATCAGGTCATGGGCACAGTTGAAGGCCAAGTTCATCAAGCACTTCAAGGACACGTGCACGCAGCCCATGTTGATCGTGGATCTAGACTCTTGTGTTCAGAACGAGGGCGAATCAACGGCTAGTTGGGTGCGCCGTGTCTCGACCATCATGCACTCCTCAGATAAGATCAATGCTGAATCGGCGATATTAATGTTGGAGAAGAATTGTCGTTTCTCT
Source organism: Secale cereale (assembly GCA_902687465.1). Taxonomy (NCBI): domain Eukaryota; kingdom Viridiplantae; phylum Streptophyta; class Magnoliopsida; order Poales; family Poaceae; genus Secale; species Secale cereale. Next base: position 115,113,161 of record LR738711.1, read on the forward strand.
CCACTCAAGATGATGCTAGGGCGGCTTAAGCGCCATTGTAGTGATGTGGGGGATCTTATGGCGGCTCTCGTCAAGTATGCCGACTCTGATAGTATCAAGGACCCCGAGTGTGAAGCTGAAAGACCGGGAAAGGGAAAAAGGGGTAATGACCCGGGAGGAGAGCAGTATAACCCGGCCAATCAGCACAGTGGCAATAAACGCAAGGCTGATGCTTTCGTAGCTAATACGGGGGCACGGAATTCTAACCAGCGTCGCAAGGGGAGGCCACCTCCAAGGTACAATATAGATGAGGTGATGAATCAGTCGTGTCCGAAGCACGGGTCAGACGAAAAATCGGCCACCCATGCATGGAAAGATTCCAGCATCATGAGATCTTACAGAGAGTTTATCCAGAACGGTTATGGACCAAATGGCGGCTCAGGATCTGGTTTTCAGGGTCCGGGTCATGGTGGCGGTAGCTCTAGCTCCGAATTTCAGGGCCAAGGCGGTCGAGGCGGCAATAATCAACACAGCAGCCAAGGGAACCAACAGCAGTCTGGTTATCAGAGTAACCCGAAGCAGCTGAGCAACGGGCAATACCACGTGTTCACCACGAGTCTGTGCAAACGAGACCAGAAGCTTCATAAGAGGGCGGTGAATGATGTCGAGCCAGCAGTACCCCGTTACTTGCGATGGTCTGAGCAGCCCATTATGTGGAGCCGCAGAGATCACCCGCCCCGAGTTGATAATCCAGGTCAGCTGGCCCTAGTGGTCGCCCCTCAGGTCGGAGGGTACAAGTTCACCAAGGTGCTCATGGATGGAGGTAGCAACATCAACATCCTTTATTACAATACCTTCAGTCATATGGGATTAACTGACAAGAAGCTCAGGCCGTCGAACACTGTCTTTCATGGAGTTGTGCCTGGTAAGTCGGCGTACCCAGTTGGTAAGATTGATTTGGAGGTAACCTTTGGAGATGAACATGATGCTAGGACAGAAACTTTAACGTTTGAAGTTGTGAGGATCCACAGCACGTACCATGCTTTATTTGGCAGGCCGGCTTATGCTAAATTTATGGCAGGCTATGTTACATTTATTTGCAACTCAAGATGTCGGGTCATAAGGGGAATATCACAGTGCATGGGAGTCGCACCATAGCTTTCGAATGTGAAGAAGGCGATGCGGCTTATGCAGAGTCGGTTTGTGCCACAAAGGAACTTAAGTTTTACAAAGATAATGTTGACCCGGCAGATATGACATCTTTAAAGAAGCCAACCATAGAGCATGACCCTTTGCTGAAGTTTAAGTTGGCAGATGATACCAAGATGATTAACTTTATTCCTGGCGACTCATCTAAGTAGTTCAATATCAGCGCTAATCTGGATCCGAAATAGGAAAGTGCACTCATCGAGTTCATCCGTGAGAACCGGGACATCTTTGCATGGAAGCCTTCAGACATGCCGGGTGTACCGAGAGAACTCGCTGAGCACACTCTCAATATTGATCCGAAGTATAAGCCGGTCAGACAATTTCTTCGCCATTTTAATGAAGAGAGACGGAAGGCCATTGGTGAAGAGGTGGCCCGGCTCTTGGCGGCCGGGTTTATTGTAGAAGTTTTTCATCCTGAGTGGTTGGTAACCCAGTTTTGGTGCTTAAAAAGAATGGCACATGGCGCATGTGTGTGGATTACACAGACTTAAACAAGGCTTGTCCAGCTGACCCGTTCGCCCTCCCTCGTATTGATCACATCATTGATGCTACGGCGGGTTGTTAGCGCTTGAGTTTTTTGGATGCATATTCTGGATATCACCAGATCAAAATGGTGGTTAAGGACCAGGAGAAGACGGCTTTTATCACTCCGTTTGGAGCCTTCTACTATGTATCTATGCCTTTCGGGCTTAAGAGTGCCCAGGCGACTTACCAGAGGTGCGTACAGAATTGCCTGCACGGTCAAATTGGGCGTAATGTTCATGCTTATGTGGATGATATTTTGGTCAAGTCTAGAAAGAAGGAGACCCTGATCGATGACTTGAAGGAAACGTTTGACAATCTCTTGGTGCACAAGATGATGCTTAACCCAGCTAAGTGTGTTTTTGGTGTTCTAGTAGGCAAGCTTTTGGGTTTTCTGGTCTCTAAGCGAGGCATCGAGGCTAACCCGAAAAAATCAAGGCCATCACCTCCTTGGCAAGGCCAAAGTGTATCAATGATGTCCACCACGTGGCAGGGCGGATAGCAGCGTTGAGCCGGTTCATAAGCCGCTTAGGTGAGAAGGCTATCCCTCTATACCAGATGATGAAGAGGACAGATGATTTTGTCTGGAGTGAAGCTGCTGATGAAGCGTTCGAGGCACTCAAGAAACAATTGGCTGAGCCGCCGGTTCTCACGGCTCCTATTGACAAATAGCCTTTGTTGTTATATGTTGCTGCAAATAACAGGGCTGTGAGTGTGGCCATTGTGGTGGAAAGAAAGGAGGCTGGCAAGGATCACCTAGTTCAAAGCCCCGTTTACTATACCAGCGAGGTGCTCATCGAGTCTAAACAGAGATATCCACATTAGCAGAAGTTGGTTTATGGAGTCTTTATGGCAAGCCAGAAACTCAAGAAGTATTTCCTGGGTCATCCTATTACGGTGGTTAGTTCCGCTCCCTTGGGGGACATCATCCAGAATAGAGAAGCTACAGGACGAGTGCCCAAGTGGGCCATTGAGCTTGGGCCTCGTGATTTAAAATATATGCCTTGGACGGCCATCAAATCGCAAGCACTAGTGGATTTTATCAGTGACTGGACAGAACTGCAGACGTGTGAGGAAAAACCGGATAATACATATTAGACGATTCACTTTGACGGGTCCAGGCAATTGGAAGGCTCGGGGGCTAGAGTTGTTTTAACTTCCACGCGAGGTGATAAACTTTCTTATGTCCTCCGGTTAATGTTTCCATGTACTAATAATGCAGCTGAGTATGAGGCCCTGCTCCATAGTCTTCAGATGGCTAAAGAGATGAACTTAAGTCGGGTGAGATGTTTTGGCAACTCAGATTTGGTAGCTCAGCAGGTTTCTGGCACATGGGACTCCAAGGATCCGCTCATGGCGGCTTATCGCCGAGAGGTTGATGCTATTGTGGGTCACTTCAAGGGTTACCAAGTTGAGCATATCGATCGAAGGAAGAACGAGGCAGTTGATGCATTAAGCCGGTTAGGATCTCAGCGTAAGCCGGTACCCCCAATACCTTTTTGGACGTTTTGCTTAACCCGTCTGTCAAGTTGCCTACAGAGGAGGACCTTGCTATACCTGACCCGGAGGCACAGTTGGTGGCGGCTCTTCATGTCATACCGGATTGGACAGTTCCATATTTGGCTTATATGACCTGGGGTGAGTTACCCGAGGATGAAATCTTAGCTAGACAGATAACTCGGCGGTCTAAGTCGATGACGATTATCAACGGAGAATTGCACCACCGTAGTGTTACAGGTGCGTTTCAATGTTGTGTCTCGCCTGAGGAAGGTTGTGAGATCCTGCGAGAGATCCATGAGGGAGATTGTGGTCATCATGCCGGTTCTAAATCTCTGGTAGCCAAAGCTTTTTGTCACGGATTCTATTGGTTGACGGCTCATGCTGATGCTGAAGACTTGGTCAGTATATGTGACGGTTGTCAGAAATTTTCATGGCGTGCTCATGTTCCGGCTCAAGAGTTGAGGATGATTCCCATAACCTAGCCGTTTGCAACCTGGGGGCTTGATATGGTAGGACCTTTTAAAAGATCCAAAGATAAAAAGACCCACCTGTCGGTGGTAGTGGATAAATTCACCATGTGGATCGAGTCAGAGCCAGTCAGCAAGCGTGATGCAGAAACAAGGGTGCAATTCATCAAGAAGGTGATATTCCGGTTTGGTTTTCCCCATAGTATCATAACATACAATGGCACTAATCTATCCAAGGGTGCTATGAGGGAGTTTTGTCAGCGTCAGCATATCCGGCTTGATGTATCCTCTGTGGCTCACCCCCAGTCCAATGGTCAGGCAGAACGGGCTAATCAAGAGATTCTACGAGGGATCAAGCCCTGGCTCATGGTTCCTTTGAAGAGAACGCTGGGTTGTTGGGTAGAAGAGTTGCCTTCTGTGTTATGGAGCATTAATATGACACCCAACAGGTCTACAGGATACACGCCCTTCTTCATGGTCTACAGAGCGGAGGCGGTTCTTCCCAGCGATATCCGTCATGACTCGCCCCGAGTGGCGGCTTACGTCGAAGCTGATAATGAGAAGGCACGTCAAGATGCGTTAGATCGATTGGATGAAGAGCGTGATCTTGCGGCGGCTCGTTCGGCAATCTATCAACATGATTTACAACGATATCACGGCCGGAGGGTCAAGACCAGAACCTTTCAAGAAGGCGACTTACTTCTCCGACTCATCCAAGATCAGACTGACATGCATAAACTTTCGCTGCCTTGGGAAGGACCTTTTGCCGTCAGCAAGAATCTGCACAATAGGTCATACTACTTGATCGACATTCGAGAGCACAAGGACTCACGCACATCAGATGAGGAGACTAATCGGCCGTGGAATATTGCTCACCTTCGGCCTTACTATACTTAAGCCTCCGGCTCTCATGATGTAATTCGATGACGTAAATATCAGTACAATATAATAAAGCCAGTATCCCCGCTAATTCGGGGCCTCTGCCATTTTTTCAAAGTTGAGTCCTTGTTATCACCATACATGTTTTCTCAAGAGGCTTATTACCCAAATCAAAGGAATCATGAAGAGTTGGATACATAGCACAGCTCCAACATAAGCCCTTGATGAGAATAATCTGCAAGTATGTCACTTGGGGGCTTCCTGTTCAAACATAGGCGTATTTGACCAAAGGGAACACAACATTACTACCCATTTAACCGAGTTATGTTTAAACATAGGCGTATTCGACCAAAGAGGACATAACCTGTGGGTCATCCTACCTGTACCTAGCTGCTTCAACTCCATCAAGTCATCCTGATTGACCCGACGAACTCTTGGCAATCAGTCTTAATGGCGTATTCGACCAAGACCTGAGCTTGCTAAGGTTCAAACACCGATCGTCACTGCGAGAGCACGGTGCTACAGATAGTCAGGATAGATCCAGGCTCAAAATGCTGCCTTCCTTGAAACTTGGATAACTCGGCCTATGATGCAAGATGCAACTCTGACCCCGCGTACTCTAGGCAAGTCTATCTTTAAAAACAAAGACCTGCACTTGTCTAGGTTCAAATGTCGATTGGGTACTGTGAGAGCCGGCTCATAGCACGCACGTACCTTCCAGGGGCTACCAAGGCTAGTTTCATTGAAGAAGAACCTTTGGCTTGGCGGCCTGCAAAAGCCTCAATTGTTTTTTTGATCGTTTTTTCTGATTCTCTTTGCTTTCTTATGAGTTTTCGTTTTTGGTTTGCATTCTTTGCAAGTTCGGCCTAGCTGCCTCCCTTCAGGGCTTATACTTGAAGACTCCCCGAGTCTCTGCAACCCAATCTAATGAACGGCTCTAAGCCGCCAGAGAATAACGATCTTATTTCTGGAATTATACCTTTACAAGGCTATGACTATATGAAGACTGATCAAGCCGGTAGTCCAAATCGTGTCTTCAGGTATGACTATTTTTATAACAATTAAACCAGCCCTGGTTCTGGACATCTGTCCCCAGTGGCATCGGTTGGGCACAATGACCCGCCCGGCGGTAAACCGCCAGGGCATTTGTTTTCTGTTTATATGCAGGATACAGTTTATATTGATCTACGCAAGCCAATACCATCGCAAGTATAAAGTAAGGATTTCAACATTCGGCGGATCAATAATGTCATCAAAAGACAAGAAGTGTGCACGATGGCGCGACAATTGGCACAATAAGCCGGCAGGTGAAAAGTTTCGCTAGCCTATTACAAGATGCTGTGAGCCAGACAAAAGTTTAAAAGTTTTTATCATAAGTACATGAGCCGCACGGCCATTCATTCTCCTTGGCCTTGCTGCTTTGATGATTCCGGGTCATCCTTCGCCGTTTCTTCGTCCTCCTCTGTCTGAAAATTCTGCGCCAACCAATCCAAGCCAGCCAGAGCTTCAAATTTATCCGCCTCGTCAATAAGTTCAGAGGGGTTAATTTCACGAGCAAAGGTATGCTTACTAATTGGAGGAATCAGGTCCATCACTTTATAAGATGGAGTGTACATCTTCTGGTTCTTCATATCATAAGCCGGCTGATATTTAGACATGTCTGTTTCATTCGCAATCAAACTGGCCAGTGGGCAGATGTCCTTGAAACAGGCAGCAAAGTCTTTATGGTCAAAAGCTGAGCCGTCTTCTTTCAAACTTGGGTACCCAATAGCCAAGTCGGATGGGTCCAGCTCTGGAAGCCACGCCTTAGCCCGGCTCAAAGCCATCACATCACCGGCTCTTGCAGACGACCGATTGATTTCATCTATTCTGGCAGGCAGAACGGAGAGTCTTCTTAAGATATCCACAAACAATGTTGGCGCCTGGTTGGAGGGAGAGACAGCATCCAGGGCACGCTGCGCTCCAGTATACAGTTGTTCAACAAGGGTGTAGACGGCTTTCAGCTTTACAAGTGGATCTCTGCTAAGAATGCTGCTTCTCCTACATGCATAACACACAAGTTTCTCAGCAATGAATTCAGTTACCATAAGATATTATTTAAGTTACAACACAACGGCTTACCAAAGATGGCTGAAGTCATTTCAGAGACACGCTGCTTTAAGCCGGTGAGCTCAATTATCATCGCCTCCAGAGATGATTCGACTTGTTCTGCTCGTTGCACCAAGGCAATCTTCTCTTTAGCCCATGCAGACTCATCAGATTTAAGTTCAGCCTTCAAATCGTTTGCTTCAGACAGGCTAGATTGAAACTTTGATTCAGCTTTCTGAGTCTCTGACTCTTGGTGCTTAAGCCGTTTCTTGGCGTCCTCTAACTGTGTTTGTAATTCAGCAGTGGTTTCTTGAACAGACAAAGAGAGCATGAGACGAATTGGTTACCGGTTTACAAAGATTGAAGTCCCAAGCCTTTTTGCAAGCAACAACACTTGGCACTTGGGGGTTAATGGAGGCTGAAGTTGTTCTTTTCTAAGCCAGATTCATGTTACTAAAGTCTCAAGCACTTTGTAAGCAAGAGCATTTGACCCTTGGGGGCTAATGTATGCGGAATTTTTCTAAAGTTAACAGTTCATGAACATCAAGTCCCAAGCGCTTTGCAAGCAACAACACTTGGCACTTGGGGGCTAATGTATATTTCTTCTGTGTTATCAGTTAATTATATTAACCCAGCGGCAACATAGTTATTACCACAGGCTCATGGAGGGTGTGCAGGCAAGTTCTATGCAATGATAATAAGGGCCAGCTCATTCAACCTGATTAAGCCAGCCCTTGGGGGCTACACATGCAATGTTCCTCAAGGATAGATTCAAAAAAAGGATGGATTTTTCGTTAAGTGGTATGCCGATTTAAAAAGTGACAATTGTTCTAAGTCTACAACATATTCAGTTTTATCATATCCAATAGACTTGGGGACTGGAAAGATAATTATAGTTTGGTCAAGAATTTTACCTCAAATTTCTGGTGCATCTGCTTCACCATATCAATTTCAAGATCGTGATTGTTGTGGACCTGATTGAGAAATCCAGAAAAGACTTCACCAGTACTTAGCTGTGCATACTGAGGCGTGTCGAACCTCACTCTTCACTTTTCAATAAGTTCTTGCTTGGCTAACACAGTCGGGTTGCCCGGCTCTCTGAAACTAGTACCAATAAATGTGACATCTTCAGTCCGATCTTCTGCCGGCTCAGACGGGGCAGTCAGTTCAGCAGGTGCAGAGTTAATTTTGGCAGGATCAATGGAGGCATCAGGTATCTCAGGAGGAGCCTCATGAGTGTTTTCCTCAGTTGGCCTATGAGCATCTATTACCGACGCATGCGGCGCCGGCTCAATGACCTTGGGATCAGCTGCCGGCTTATTTACCCTGGCCCTTTTGACAAGTTTAGCCTGGCCGCTGCATGAATTAAAGTAAGTTTGATGCAAGATTATAAAGATTCAAGGATAACTTGAACAAAGAAGAAATCATTTACCCAGGGGCGGTCTTGAAAGCTGGAAGTTGACTTTGAGATGAATCGCTAGAGGATGAACGAGAGTTTTCCTGATAATTTGAATCAGACAAGTTCAGTGGTTGACATATAAGACCCGCTAGCAGGTAATGAGAGTTTAAGAATGGAAAGACCTCATTCCGGCATTTTCGACGAGTCGAGTCTTTGGTAAGCCGGAGGACAATTCCTATCTCTGGTGTTTCGAGTCCGACGCCGACTCTCGTGTTGCTGTTGCTTCAAAAGAAAGTGAGGATCTAAATGACCTGAAGGGTGTGAAAATCTTACTTTCCGGATAAACCGTCGAACTTTTTGTCTTGGCAAGGATTCTATGCCAAAGGAAATTGTAATTACCTCTTCATCCGCGGCCTGGCTGGCCTCCGTGTCATCCTGACAATAATCAGTGTCAATAAGATAGTTGAAGTAAGAACCAAGAGAGTCAAGGACTACCTCCGACTCGGTGTCGTAGTTCTTTTCCAACAGTTTGGAAGCACTGGTTTTCTTCTTGGTCTTCTTAACGGCTCTCTTGGTGGCTTTCTTGGCGGCTCTAGCCCTCTTCGCAGCTTCATGATCATAAGATTTTTTTCCAGAAGTCCGATTTAGCCTGTGAGAGGTGGCAAATTCAAGATTGGCAAGGGAATTATAATTATAAAATGACAACAGTTAAAGTTAAGACTTACCTCTGGTGCCGGGTTAGATTTGCAAAAGGGCAACAAGCCCACTTTGCTGCAGTCAGCCAGGGATTCATTGAAAACGGGTTTTATCATATCTGCGATGACATCCTCCTCCAGATCCTCAGAGCTATGACACAAAGGATCATTCTTTTCTCCAGTATACTCACACATTAAACCGGACCTGCGGCTCGGAGGAATAATCCGCCAAGCGAGCCAGCATCGGGCTAAGTCAATTCCAGTTAACCCGTTTCCCAGTAGGGCTTTCACCTTTGAAAGAGTGGAGGCAATTGACTTGCGTTCTGCAGCAGTGAGCTTTTCAGCAAGAGGATGATTGGTATCCAAACGTTGAATACGGAGACCCGGCAATGGATGCTTGTTAGCCGGAGAAGTGTCTTTACAATAAAACCAAGTTCTATTCCAATCTTTTGGATAACTCGACAGACACGCATAAGGAAAAATAGAATCTCTTCTTCTTTGGATGGAGACAGCCCCAAGCTCCAAACTAGGGCCATTGGTAAATTTGTTCTGGAGGTTTAGATAAAAGAACTCCCTAAAAAGCAAGATGTTGGGCTCTTCTTGAAGATATACTTCACAGAAAACCTGAAAGTTGCAGATATTTGACACGGAATTGGGTCCGATGTCTTGGGGATGGAGTTGGAAAAAGTGCAGACCATCCCTGAAGAATTTAGAGCCGGGCGGTGAGAAACCCGGGTTCATATGATCAGTGAAAACAATAACTTCATCATCCTTGGGTATGTGTCTCTCTTCGCCCGGGTTAGGAGCACGGTAAAGCATAACTGGAGCATTTGCCAGATATCCGACTTTGACAAAGTCGGCCAGTGTGGCTTCAGTAACAATTTAAGGGACCCAGTTGCACGTGGTGACTGTCTTTGGTGGCATTATGAATAAGCAGACCTAAAGAAGGAAAGATTATTGCCGGTTCAGAATCAATTCATTAAACCGGAAACAAATGTTAAAATGCAAGTTCAGCATGGCGGCTTATATGGGGCCTAATGGCATAAGAATAATTATAAGTCAGAACATGAAGCCGCCATGACAGATGTGAGTATTCAGAAAAGCGAATTTTACTAAGTCTGGGAAAAACAGTTTTTGCAGGTTGCAGCGGTAATTTTGGATCTACAGACGTTCGAAAATCAAGATTAAAACGACGGACAGGCAAACCTAAGTTCAAAGTGATGCAGTTTCTGGGGATGAATCTACTTTATCAGAGATGAGATATTACGATGTTTTATAAGGAGATATGAACATCAGCAGCGCATAAAGAGATATCAAGGTCAGAAGAGAAGCTATAATGGCGGAAGGAAAGGAAGATGAACGCCGATGAACTTCACAGAAACCCTAACAGATCTAAGATGAAAGAACAACAAGGACATGCATGGTCGGATGAGCGGCGACGGTGCACGGAAGAAACTTGACGGTGACAGGCGGATGCTGCGGAAGCTGATGAAGGCGAAGCAGAGGACGACAACACCGGTAAAACTCAGGGACAGAGAGTCGCGAGGAAGAAGACGAGATGGAAGAAGCGAGGGGGGAATGGAAAGGGCTCCAGGTCCTATTTATAAGCTAGATGGATAAGGGTTATGTGCAAAAATTGAGGAGGCGAGTAAACAGGAAAGTGACGATACAGGCGCCTCGATTGTCGGGATCCTATGAATGTGGAAAGATTTGTTAGAATCTAGAAAGTTCAAAGGTAAGCAACATTTGACGTCATGGCGGGTTACTCTTATTTCAAAAACTGACGTCATGGTGAGTTGATATCATTTCGGAAGCGGATGTCATGGCGGGTTATAATCTCTCGCAAGAAGATGAAGAAAGATTGACATGAACAAGTTCAAATCAACCTGGGGCCTAATGTTGGGGATATAAGTATTTCATATGACCCGCCCAGGAGGGGCCGGGTTACCCAGTGGCGGTTCATGGGCCAAGCCCGGAAGCATGTTAAAGATGGCGGTTTAGTTAAGGGCCCAAGGCCTGCGGCGGCTTAAGGCCTATAAGTATCAACCGCCATATATGTGACTTGTGTTGTAAGGCATGTAATAAGAGTCACCGGGCCAAACATGATTGTATGAGCCGGTCGGGACTCCGTAGGCCGCAAGGTGTCAACCCGTGTATATAAGGGGACGACCCGGCAGTGGCTTAGGGCAAGAAAACAACAAATTGAGGGCTAGGCGATCGCATCCGCACCCTAGCAACTGACCCCCCAACAATTCCACCTCAAACTGGATTAGGGTTTTACCCTCACCGCAAGGGGCCGAACCAGTATAAAAAAACTCCATGTGTCCTTTGTCTTGTTCTTAACCCCTTTAAGCTAACCACGTTGCTATGGCTCCGCAATCAAGTCCTTACCTTAGGACATCTGCTGTGACACTTCCACGACAAGAGTGGTACGATAATCCTGTTCTGGAAGTCATGTTACTAGACCATGACGAACCTACGTACTATGAGGAAGCGATGATGAGCCCAGATTTCGCAAAATGGCTTGAGACCATGAAATCTGAGATGGGATCCATGTATGAGAACAAAGTGTGGACTTTGATTGACTTGCCCGATGATCGGCAAGCCATTGAAAATAAATGGATCTTTAAAAAGAAGACTGATGCCGATGGTAATGTTACTGTCTACAAAGCTCGACTTGTTGCGAAAGGTTTTCGACAAGTTCAAGGAGTTGACTACGATGAGACCTTCTCACCCGTAGCGATGCTTAAGTCTGTCTGAATCATGTTAGCAATTGCCGCATTTTATGATTATGAAATCTAGCAAATGGATGTCAAAACTGCATTCCTTAATGGATTTCTCAAAGAAGAGTTGTATATGATGCAACTAGAAGGTTTTGTCGATCCTAAAGGTGCTAACAAAGTGTGCAAGCTTTAACGATCCATCTATGGACTGGTGCACCTCAGAGTTGGAATATACGCTTTGATGAGGTGATCAAAGCATATGGTTTTATATAGACTTTTGGAGAAGCATGTATTTACAAGAAAGTGAGTGGGAGCTCTGTAGCATTTCTGATATTATATGTGGATGACATATTGTTGATTGGAAATGATGTAGAATTTCTTGATAGCATAAAAGGATACTTGAATAAGAATTTTTCATTGAAAGACCTTAGTGAAGCTGCTTATATATTGGGCATCAAGATGATTAATTGCACTTTAACAAAGCACATACCTTGATAAAGTTTTGAAGAAGTTCAAAATGGATCGGTCAAAGAAAGGGTTCTTGCCTTTGTTACAAGGTGTGAAGTTAAGTCGGACTCAATGCCCGACAACTATAGAAGATAAAGAGAAAATGAAAGTCATTCCCTATGCTTCAGCCATAGGTTCTATCATGTACGCAATGCTATGTACCATAACTGATGTGTGCCTTTCTATAAGTCTAGCAGGGAGGTACCAAAGTAATCCAGGAGTGGATCACTTGACAGCGGTCAAGAACATCCTGAAATACCTGAAAAGGACCAAGGATATGTTTCTCGTTTATGGAGGTGACAAAGAGCTCATCGTAAATGGTTACGTTGATGCTTGCTTTGACACTGATCCTGATGACGCTAAGTCACAAACCGGATACGTGTTTTTATTGCACAGTGGAGTTGTCAATTGGTGTAGTTCCAAGCAGAGCGTCGTGGCGGGATCTACTTGTGAAGCGGAGTACATAGATGCTTCGGAAGTAGCAAATGAAGGAGTTCATATCTGATCTAGGTGTAATACCTAGTGCATCGGGTCCAATGAAATTTTTTGTGACAACACTGGAGCAATTGCATAGGCGAAGGAATCCAGGTTTCATAAGAGAACCAAGCACATCAATAGACGCTTCAACTCTATCCGCGATCAAGTCAAGGAGGCAGACATAGAGATTTGCAAAATACATACGGATCTAAATGTAGCAGACCTGTTGCCTAAGCCTCTTCCACGAGCAAAACATGATCAGCACCAAGACTCCATGGGTGTTAGAATCATTACTATGTAATCTAGATTATTGACTCTAGTGCAAGTGGGAGACTGGAGGAAATATGCCCTAGAGGCAATAATAAAGTTGTTATTTATATTTCCTTTATATCATGATAAATGTCTTTTATTCATGCTAGAATTGTATTAACCGGAAACTTGATACATGTGTGGATACATAGAAAAAACACAGTGTCCCTAGTAAGCCTCTACTAAACTAGCTCGTTAATCAAAGATGGTTGAGTTTCCTGACCATAGACATGTGTTGTCATTTGATTAACGGGATCACATCATTAGGAGAATGATGTGATGGACATGACCCATCTGTTAGCTTAGCATAATGATCGTTTAGTTTTTGCATATCTATGTTGTTGTAGATCAATGGCCCGTGCTACCGTTCCTTTGAATTTTAATGCATTCCTAGAGAAAGCTAAGTTGAAAGATGATGGTAGCAATTACACGGACTGGGTCCGTAACCTGAGGATTATCCTCATCGCTGCACAGAAGAATTATGTCCTTGAAGCACCGCTAGGTGACAAGCCCCCTCCCGCTAATGTAGACGCTTTGAACGTCTGGCAATCGCGGTCTGATGACTACACGATAGTTCAGTGTGCCATGCTTTACGGCTTAGAACCGGGACTTCAACGACGTTTTGAACGTCATGGACCATATGAGATGTTCCAGGAGTTGAAGTTAATATTTCAAGCAAATGCCCGGATTGAGAAATATGAGATTTCCAATAAGTTCTACAGCTGCAAGATGGAGGAGAATAGTTCTATCTGTGAACACTTGCTCAGAATGTCTGGGTACTACAATCATATGACTCAACTTGGTTGCAAAGTTGACAAGGATAGTGTTATTGATAGAGTTCTTCAATCACTGCCACCAAGCTATAAAAGCTTCATGATGAACTATAATATGCAAGGGATGCAAAAGACAATTCCCAAGCTCTTCGCTATGCTTAAGGCTGCGGAGGTAGAAATCAAAAAGGAGCATCAAGTGTTGATGGTTAACAAGACCACTAGTTTCAAGAAAAAGGGCAAGGGATAGAAGGGGAACTTCAAGAAGAATAGCAAGACAGTTGCTACTTCCACGAAGAAACCCAAGTCTGGAGCCAAGCCTGAAACTGAGTGCTTCTACTGCAAGGGGACTGGACACTGGAAGCAGAACTGCCCCAAGTATTTGGCAGATAAGAAGGATGGCAAGGTGAACAAAGGTATATGTGATACACATGTTATTGATGTGTACCTTACTAATGCTCGTAGTAGTACCTGGGTATTTGATACCGGTTCGGTTGCCAATATTTGTAACTCGAAACAGGGACTACGGATTAAACGAAGATTGGCTAAGGACGAGGTGACGATGCGCGTGGGAAACGGTTCCAAAGTCGATGTGATCGTCGTCGGCACGCTACCTCTACATCTAAATTCGGGATTAGTTTTAGACCTAAATAATTGTTATTTGGTGCCAGTGTTGAGCATGAACATTATATCTGGATCTTGTTTATTGCGAGACGGTTATTCATTTAAATCAGAGAATAATGGTTGTTCTATTTTTATGAATAATATCTTTTATGGTCAAGCACCCTTGAGGAGTGGTCTATTCTTATTGGATCTCGATTGTAGTGATACACATATTCATAATATTGAAACCAAAATATGCAAGGTTAATAATGATAGTGCAACTTATTTGTGGCACTGCCGTTTAGGTCATATTGGTGTAAAGCGCATGAAGAAACTCCATAGTGATGGACTTTTGGAATCACTTGATTATGAATCACTTGGTGCTTGCGAACCATGCCTCATGGGCAAGATGACTAAAACTCCGTTCTCCGGAACTATGGAGCGAGCAACAGATTTGTTGGAAATCATACATACCGATGTATGTGGGCCAATGAGTGTTGAAGCTCGCGGCGAGTATCGTTATTTTCTGAGCTTCACTGATGATTTGAGCAGATATGGGTATATCTACTTAATGAAGCACAAGTCTGAAACATTTGAAAAGTTCAAAGAATTTCAGAGTGAAGTGGAGAATCATCGTAACAAGAAAATAAGAGTTTCTACGATATGATCGTAGAGATAAAATATTTGAGTTAGCGAGTTTGGCCTTCAGTAAAAACAAATAGTTTCACTACTCACGCCACCTGGAACACCACAGTGTAATGGTGTGTCCGAACGTCATAACCGTACTTTATTAGATATGGTGCGATCGATGATGTCTCTTACCGATCTACCACTATCGCTTTTGGGGTTATGCATTAGAGACAGCTACATTCACGTTAAATAGGGCACCATCTAAATCCGTGGAGATGACACCGTATGAACTGTGGTTTGACGAGAAACCTAAGCTGTCATTTTTTTAAGTTTGGGACTGCGATGCTTATGTGAAAAAAAGTTTCAACATGATAAGCTCGAACCCAAATCGGAGAAGTAAATCTTCATAGGATACCCAAAAGAAACTGTTGGGTACACCTTCTATCACAGATCCGAAGGCAAGGTCTTTGTTGCTAAGAGTGGATCCTTTCTAGAGAAGGAGTTTCTCTCGAAAGAAGTGAGTGGGAGGAAAGTAGAACTTGATGAGGTAATTGTACCTTCTCCCGAATTGGAAAGTGGAACATCACAGAAACTAGTTCTAGTGATTCCTACACCAATTAGTGAGGAAGCTAATGATGATGATCATGAAACTTCAGATCAAGTTTCTGCTGAACTTCGTAGATCAACCAGAGTTCGTTCCGCATCAGAGTGGTACGGCAACCCGGTTCTGGAAGTCATGTTACTGGACCATGATGAACCTACGAACTATGAGGAAGCGATGATGAGCCCAGATTCCGCAAAATGGCTTGAAGCCATGAAATTTGAGATAGGATCCATGTATGAGAACAAAATGTGGACTTTGGTTGACTTGCCCGATGATCGGCAAGCCATCGAAAATAAATGGATCTTTCAAGAGGAAGACTGACGCTGACGGTAATGTTACTGTTTACAAAGCTCGACTTGTTGCGAAAGTTTTTCAACAAGTTCAAGGAGTTGACTATGATGAGACTTTCTCACCCGTAGCGATGCTTAAGTCTGTCCGAATCATGTTAGCAATTGCCGCATTTTATGAAATCTGGCAAATGGATAACAAAACTGCATTCTTTAAATGGATTTATTAAAGAAGACGTGTATATGATGCAACCAGAAGGTTTTGTCAATCCTAAAGGTGCTAACAAAATGTGCAAGCTCCAGCGATCCATCTATGGACTGGTGCAAGCATCTCGGAGTTGGAATATACGCTTTGATAAGTTGATCAAAGCATATAGATTTATATAGACTTGCGGTGAAGCCTGTATTTACAAGAAGTGAGTGGGAGCACTACAACCTTTCTGATAAGTATATGTGAATGACATATTGTCGATCGGGAATGATGTAGAATTTTTTGGAAAGCATAAAGGAGTGTTTGAAAGGACTTTTTCAAAGAAAGACCTTGGTGAAGCTGCTTACATATTGGGCATCAAGATCTATAGAGATAGATCAAGACACTTGATAAGACTTTCGATGAGTACATACCTTGATAAGATTTTGAAGTAGTTCAAAATGGATCAGTCAAAGAAGGAGTTCTTGCCTGACTTATAAGGTGTGAAGTTGAGTAAGACTCAAAGCCGGACCACGGAAGAAAAATATAGAGAGAATGAAAGTCATTCCCTATGCCTCAGCCATAGGTTCTATAAAGTATGCCATGCTGTGTACCAAACATGTTATGTACCTTGCCATGAGTTTGTCAAGGGGGTACAATAGTGATCCAGGAGTAGATCACTGTACAGCAGTCAAAATTATCCTTAGTAACTAGATGACTAAGGAAATGTTTCTCGATTATGGAGGTGATAAAGAGTTCGTCGTAAAGGGTTACACCGAAGCAAGCTTTGACACTAAATCCAGATGACTCTAAGTATCAATCTAGATGCGTATTGAAAGTGGGAGCAATTAGCTAGAGTAGCTCTATGCAGAGCATTGTAGACATAGAAATTTGCGAAATACATACGGATCTGAAAGTGACAGACCCGTCGACTAAACTTCTCTCAGAAGCAAAACATGATCACACCTTATTACTCTTGGGTATTAATCACATAGCGATGTGAACTAGATTATTGACTCTAGTAAACCCTTTGGGTGTTGGTCACATGGCGATGTGAACTATGGGTGTTATTCACATAACGATGTGAACTGTCGGTATTAAATCACATGGCGATGTGAGCTAGATTATTGACTCTAGTGCAAGTGGGAGACTGAAGGAAATATGCCCTAGAGGCAATAATAAAGATGTTATTTGTATTTCCTTATATCATGATAATTGTCTTTTATTCATGCTAGAATTGTATTAACCGAAAACTTAGTACATGTGTGGATACATAGACAAAACAGTATGTCCCTAGTATGCCTCTACTAGACTAGCTCATTGATCAAAGATGGTTATGTTTCCTAGCCATAGACATGAGTTGTCATTTGATCAACGGGATCACATCATTAGGAGAATGATGTGATGGACAAGACCCATCCGTTAGCATAGCACTTTGATCGTTTAGTTTTACTGCTATTGCTTTCTTCATGACTTATACATGTTCCTATGACTATGAGATTATGTAACTCCCGAATACCGTAGGAACACCTTATGTGCTATCAAACGTCACAACGTAACTGGGTGATCATAAAGATGCTCTACAGGTGTCTCCGAAAGTATTCGTGGTGTTGGCATAGATCAAGATTAGGATTTGTCACTCCGAGTGTCGGAGAGGTATCTCTGGGCCCTCTCGGTAACACACATCACAATAAGCCTTGCAAGCAAAAGACTAATGAGTTAGTCACGAGATGATGTGTTACGGAATGAGTAAAGAGACTTGCCGGTAACGAGATTGAACTAGGTATGGAGATACCGACGATCGAATCTCGGGCAAGTAACATACCGATGACAAAAGGAACAACGTATGTTGTTATGCGGTTTTGACCGATAAAAGATCTTCATAGAATATGTAGGAGCCAATATGAACATCCAGGTTCCGCTATTGGTTATTGACCGGAGATGAGTCTCGGTCATGTCTACATAGTTCTCGAACCCGTAGGGTCCGCACGCTTAACGTTTGATGA
>LR738711.1:115131993-115174185 GCA_902687465.1 Secale cereale
TTGTAATGCCCAGGATGGAGTTATACCTCCTACGGGTCGAGGCCCGACTTAAAGGCATAATTCCATCCTAGAATGATCTCAAGTTTGGTAATCTTTGCACAACTCATGTAAAAGAGGGATGGTAAACTTAAAAATAGTTGGCTTACAATCGCCACGTCACAGAATAACAGTACAAGTCTCAAACATCATACAAAAGATCACTACAACCCTCTAAGGGCAAATCCAAATGTCAAAGTACCAAACTCAGATAAATAGAACAACCACAGGCGGATCGAATCCTAGTAAGAGTCTCCACTACTGATCGTCCGGGTAGCGCACGTAGTAACGACTACGCTCCTCGTCGTACTCCCAATCCAGCTCGGTGCCATCTCCTGGATAGCTCACGGCTGGACCTGCATCTGGTGTGTGAAGTAACTGTGAGCCACAGAGGACTCAGCAATCCCGTTCCCGGGTAACAGAACTATCAAAGTCTTTAGGAGAGGTAAGGCTGAAGAAAGAAATGAGGTGAAGGAACAACAAAGAGTCTGCAGCAGCAACTAGCACTAACTTACGCAAGAGAGAGCGAGAAGAGAAGGCAAAGCGAGAAGTGATCACTAAGTGATCCTAGCTACAAGCTCACAAACATAACCCCTCCGTGTTCAACTCCCGAATCCCGATTCGGAAATTGACAATCACGGAACACACGCTGGTAGTGTATTAGTATCATTGTGTCAAGTTTTCTACAACCGGAATTAACAAGCTCCCATCTGCCACATAACCGCGGGCACGGCTTTCGAAAGTTCAAACCCTGCAGGGGTGTTCCAACTTGACCCATTACAAGCCCACGATCCGCGGAGTCGCAACTCCAAAGTGGGAAGACCCGAGTATCCTCGGAATCCCGTGCTCACGTTAAACCGAACTAAGGTAAGGCTAATCCAGCAAATCCTCCCGGCGTGTCGACACCCTGATAGTAGCCGCGCGTATCTAGGTCTCAGGACACGACCGGATGAGTCATCCTACAGGTGTATGCCAAATACCTCAGGTTGCCCCGAGGCGGCCCCGCAGTCTGCTCGTTTTGGACCAACACTCAAGTCGAGCACTGGCCCAGGGGGGTTGAATTAATTAAGCCTCGGGTTAATTACTCCCTCGGAAAGGTTTAAGTTGTTTAGGCAAATAGTACCAATGTTGGGATTTGCTGGAAAAGACTTAGCACATAGCGGTTTATCGAGGGGGTCCCATACACCCCAACCGTGTTAGGAACGCATAATCAAGGAACATAAAACCGGCTTATACGGATCCTAACGGCATGAGTGGAACAAAACACCAAGCAAAAGGCTTAGCCTTCCACCCTTGCCAATATATAGGTGATTTCAATTAAAGCATTTATATAGTGTGATATAACCCAACCAAACTTCAACATGAAGCAAGCATCTTCACTTCACCTGCAACTAGCAACGCTATAAGAAGGGCTGAGCGAAGCGTACTTAGCCAAGCAACGGTTTGCATAGGTAGGGTGGTTAATCATGGCAATTGGTTACAAGTAGGAGGCTGACAAGAAGAACATGGGCATCGAGGCAAAACTATAGATCGAGACTACTAGCAATAGACAAAGATAGTAATGTTATCGGGGTTCGGTCATCTTGCCTGAAGAGAAGAAGTTCGGATCAAAAGAAGGGTCCTCTTGCTCAAACTCGTTGGAAACCTCGTGCTCAACCTCGTTGGAAAACTCGTGCTCAACTTCGTGCTCTAAACAAGACAAACACACCAAGCACCAATCAACACGATGCAATGCGCACTCGAAAAACATGTATGCATGATGGATGCACTAAGATGCACAAGGAGCACGTAAAACATCACTCAAGCAAAACACCTCAAAACAAGATAGCAACCTGATATTATTAATCTACACAGAAAATCACCCAAGTTCGATATAAAGATCGCTGAAATCGGAGTTACGGGCTAAAAGTTATGCCCGAAACAAGATTTGAGCGAAAGCTGCAAAATACAGCAACATGGCATCTTGGGAGCACAAAATAATTAATCTACAGCACCCAAAAAGCATGGCAAAGAACTTGAACATAAACTAGATATAAAGTACAGCAAGTAGGTCCAAAGTGCACCCCAAACGGAGTCACGGATCATTAGCAATGACCTTGGACATATTGAACTTTGAAATAAAATTCTGGCAGCAGAATTTTATTGAAAGTTTGGAGCAAAAGATAAGCATGCTACAGCACCTCAAAAGGACATGTGAGGACATGGATGGAAAGACAACAATATAAACTTCATGGAACAATCAAAATCCACCCCAAAACTATCATGCTTTGTCCTACAACATCACACGAACATGGCATCGGAACGTTACAGATTTCAGACTTAGTGAAATTTCACTAAGTCCCAAAACAGCAACATCAACATAGCATCAAAAAGAGCATGTTTAAGACACCTCGAAACTAAACATGACAAAGGGTAAGCACCTCATCAAAATACATATGACGGTGATCCCGAAACACACAAGCATGCATCATTGTGGTGAACACACCGATTGCAACGAGCTCAACAAGATGGCATTTCATAACAAGTGAAAACACAACATGTGAACATGGCATCTTGCAACGATGATAACAAGGAAACAATAAATCTACCATGCAACCTATCACACACAACACGTAGTTCGTGACGAGACGAACACGTGGACATGTCATTTGCTTCGTTTGGACAAACGAGCTAAAAGATATCACATGTCAAAGGTGGCACAAAAATAACACAAAGCAGCAGTTTATATCATCATACACTCTTGCAACAGCAAAACAAGCCCCTAGATGATCTCTAACATGCATGACAACAACAGGTAAAACGTAGAGGGCATCTCCACGAACATCTGGACATGCTACACGCGCAAAACGGAGTAACAGGCACCAAACTAGAGCAGTTTAAAGATTGCATCAGACAGGAAACAGATCTGGGACTTAGGAGGAAAACAACCTTCAACAGATCTGAACTGAGGGAAAAACGAAGAGGTGGGCCGGCGGATCTGGTTCGGCCCAGTAGAGGCAGAGGCGGCGGCGGCCTGCTGGCGAGGCAGATGCGGGCGAGGCCCGCGAGGCGGCGGTGACGCGGCCCGTTGAGGCGGCCTGCCCGCGCGCTGGAGAGGCGCCCGCGGTGGCGCGCTGGGGCGGCCCAGGCAGCGGTGCGGAGCCCGCGGGGAGGCGAGGCTGGAGGGCCCGCTCGGGCTGAGGCGAGGCGAGATGGGAGGCGGCGGCCCGGGCGCGCGGCGTGCGGTGGCGAGGCGGATTGCGGCGGCCCACGGGGGCGAGGCCCAGGTGGCGCGACGCGGAGCCCGGCGATCTGGTCCCCCCCGGGCTGGCGCGCGGCTGTACGGCCCAGGTGCGGGGCGAAGCCGGACGACGGGACGGGGAGCGGGCCGGCTCGGTCGCTCGCGCTGGAAGGCCAGAAGGAGCGAGGCGCCGTTGACTCGCGAGGGGATCGAGAGAATCCCGGCGAGGCAACCTCGATCTGTGGCGGCGGTTGACTGCTGGATCCCGAGGGGATCCGGGAAGATTTTTGGATCTGAGGTAGAAAAGAAAAAAAAGAAGGGGAGAGAGGAGGAAGAAGGAGGGGTTGCTCCAAATAGACCTAGGGGGTCTATATAGCAGATTTAGACTAGGGTTAGGAGGAGTTTTAGGGCGCTAGGAGCCCTCCGATCTGGATCCAACGGATCCGATCGCGGGATGATTTTTAAAAGGACTAGACGGAGATAAAAGAGAGCAGTAGGGGTATTTCCGGGACACGAAGTAAGGGCACTTCGGACCCACACGGGCAACGGAGGGAAAAGTCAACGGAGTCCAAACGAGACGAGATTTGAGAGGCAGGTTGCACACAACAAAACAACAACACACAACACAACCTCGCGGCACACCGGTAACGAAAAACGCCCGAACAACAAAGAAAGCCTACGGGACGTCACGGACACGAGAGGGAGCTCCGGAACACGAAACGGACAACGGAAAGAAACGCCACGAACCGGATGCAACCCACAACACAAACAAAATGCAATGCACATGTCTACATGATATGAATGAATGCCACACACTCACACAACAAAACGACGAAAGCCCGAAAGACAAAGAACCCGAAATGGAAATAGATGAAGCCGGAGATATATTATAAGCCCAAAAGGGTAAGTATTACATCCGGGGCATTACAGCTATGCCCGGTCCTTGTGAAGGTTAAAACAGCACATACTTGACGAAACATCGTTGTGGTTTTGTATGCGTAGGTAAGAACGGTTCTTGCTAAGCCCGTAGCAGCCACGTAAAACTTGCAACAACAAAGTAGAGGACGTCTAACTTGTTTTTGCAGGGCATGTTGTGATGTGATATGGTCAAGACATGATGAGTTATACAGTTTTGTATGAGATGATCATGTTTTGTAATGTTATCGGCAACTGGCAGGAGCCATATGGTTGTCGCTTTATTGTATGAAATGCAATTGCCATGTAATTGCTTTACTTTATCACTAAGCGGTGATAGTCGTAGAAGCAATAGTTGGCGAGACGACAACGATGCTACGATGGAGATCAAGGTGTCGCGCCGGTGACGAAGGTGATCATGACGGTGCTTTGGAGATGGAGATCAAAAGCACAAAATGATGATGGCCATATCATGTCACATATTTTGATTGCATGTGATGTTTATCTTATTATGCTTCTTATTTTGCTTAGAACGACGGTAGCATTATAAGATGATCCCTTACTAAATTTCAAGGTATAAGTGTTCTCCCTGAGTATGCACCGTTGCGAAAGTTCGTCGTGCCGAGACACCATGTGATGATCGGGTGTGATAAGCTCTACGTTCAAATACAACGGGTGTAAGCCAGTTTTGCACACGCAGAATACTCGGGTTAAACTTGACGAGCCTAGCATATGCAGATATGGCCTCGGAACACTGGAGACCGAAAGGTCGAACGTGAATCATATAGTAGATATGATCAACATAAGATGTTCACCATTGAAACTACTCCATCTCACGTGATGATCGGACATGGTTTAGTTAATTTGGATCACGTGATCATTTAGATGACCAGAGGGATGTCTATCTAAGTGGGAGTTCCTTAATATGATTAAATTGAACTTTAACTTATCATGAACTTAGTCCTGATAGTTTTTGCATATCTATGTTGTTGTAGATCAATGGCCCGTGCTACCGTTCCTTTGAATTTTAATGCATTCCTAGAGAAAGCTAAGTTGAAAGATGATGGTAGCAATTACACGGACTGGGTCCGTAACCTGAGGATTATCCTCATTGCTGCACAGAAGAATTATGTCCTTGAAGCACAGCTAGGTGACAAGCCCCCTCCCGCTAATGTAGACGCTTTGAACGTCTGGCAATCGCGGTCTGATGACTACACGATAGTTCAGTGTGCCATGCTTTACGGCTTAGAACCGGGACTTCAACGACGTTTTGAACGTCATGGACCATATGAGATGTTCCAGGAGTTGAAGTTAATATTTCGAGCAAATGCCCGGATTGAGAAATATGAGATTTCCAATAAGTTCTACAGCTGCAAGATGGAGGAGAATAGTTCTATCAGTGAACACTTGCTCAGAATGTCTGGGTACTACAATCATATGACTCAACTTGGTTGCAAAGTTGACGAGGATAGTGTTATTGATAGAGTTCTTCAATCACTGCCACCAAGCTATAAAAGCTTCGTGATGAACTATAATATGCAAGGGGTGCAAAAGACAATTCCCGAGCTCTTCGCTATGCTCAAGGCTGCGGAGGTAGAAAACAAAAAAGGAGCATCAAGTGTTGATGGTTAACAAGACCACTAGTTTCAAGAAAAAGGGCAAGGGAAAGAAGGGGAACTTCAAGAAGAATAGCAAGACAGTTGCTACTTCCACGAAGAAACCCAAGTCTGGAGCCAAGCCTGAAACTGAGTGCTTCTACTGCAAGGGGACTGGACACTGGAAGCGGAACTGCCCCAAGTATTTGGCAGATAAGAAGGATGGCAAGGTGAACAAAGGTATATGTGATATACAAGTTATTGATGTGTACCTTACTAATGCTCGTAGTAGTACCTGGGTATTTGATACCGGTTCGGTTGCTAATATTTGTAACTCGAAACAGGGACTACGGATAAAACGAAGATTGGCTAAGGACGAGGTGACGATGCGCGTGGGAAACGGTTCCAAAGTCGATGTGATCGCCGTCGGCACGCTACCTCTACATCTACCTTCGGGATTAGTTTTAGACCTAAATAATTGTTATTTGGTGCCAGCGTTGAGCATGAACATTATATCTGGATCTTGTTTATTGCGAGACGGTTATTCATTTAAATCAGAGAATAATGGTTGTTCTATTTTTATGAATAATATCTTTTATGGTCAAGCACCCTTGAGGAGTGGTCTATTCTTATTGGATCTCGATTGTAGTGATACACATATTCATAATATTGAAACCAAAAGATGCAAGGTTAATAATGATAGTGCAACTTATTTGTGGCACTGCCGTTTAGGTCATATTGGTGTAAAGCGCGTGAAGAAACTCCATAGTGATGGACTTTTGGAATCACTTGATTATGAATCACTTGGTGCTTGCGAACCATGCCTCATGGGTAAGATGACTAAAACTCCGTTCTCCGGAACTATGGAGCGAGCAACAGATTTGTTGGAAATCATACATACCGATGTATGTGGGCCAATGAGTGTTGAAGCTCGCGGCGGATATCGTTATTTTCTGACCTTCACTGATGATTTGAGCAGATATGGGTATATCTACTTAATGAAGCACAAGTCTGAAACATTTGAAAAGTTCAAAGAATTTCAGAGTGAAGTGGAGAATCATCGTAACAAGAAAATAAGAGTTTCTACGATATGATCGTAGAGATAAAATATTTGAGTTAGCGAGTTTGGCCTTCAGTAAAAACAAATAGTTTCACTACTCACGCCACCTGGAACACCACAGTGTAATGGTGTGTCCGAACGTCATAACCGTACTTTATTAGATATGGTGCGATCGATGATGTCTCTTACCGATCTACCACTATCGCTTTTGGGGTTATGCATTAGAGATAGCTACATTCACATTAAATAGGGCACCATGTAAATCCGTGGAGATGACACCGTATGAACTGTGGTTTGACGAGAAACCTAAGCTGTCATTTTTTTAAGTTTGGGACTGCGATGCTTATGTGAAAAAAAGTTTCAACATGATAAGCTCGAACCCAAATCGGAGAAGTAAATCTTCATAGGATACCCAAAAGAAACTGTTGGGTACACCTTCTATCACAGATCCGAAGGCAAGGTCTTTGTTGCTAAGAGTGGATCCTTTCTAGAGAAGGAGTTTCTCTCGAAAGAAGTGAGTGGGAGGAAAGTAGAACTTGATGAGGTAATTGTACCTTCTCCCGAATTGGAAAGTGGAACATCACAGAAACTAGTTCCAGTGATTCCTACACCAATTAGTGAGGAAGCTAATGATGATGATCACGAAACTTCAGATCAAGTTTCTGCTGAACTTCGTAGATCAACCAGAGTTCGTTCCGCATCAGAGTGGTACGGCAACCCGGTTCTGGAAGTCATGTTACTGGACCATGATGAACCTACGAACATGATGAGCCCAGATTCCGCAAAATGGCTTGAAGCCATGAAATTTGAGATAGGATCCATGTATGAGAACAAAATGTGGACTTTGGTTGACTTGCCCGATGATCGGCAAGCCATCGAAAATAAATGGATCTTTCAAGAGGAAGACTGACGCTGACGGTAATGTTACTGTTTACAAAGCTCGACTTGTTACGAAAGTTTTTCAACAATTTCAAGGAGTTGACTATGATGAGACTTTCTCACCCGTAGCGATGCTTAAGTCTGTCCGAATCATGTTAGCAATTGCCGCATTTTATGAAATCTGGCAAATGGATAACAAAACTGCATTCTTTAAA
Source organism: Secale cereale (assembly GCA_902687465.1). Taxonomy (NCBI): domain Eukaryota; kingdom Viridiplantae; phylum Streptophyta; class Magnoliopsida; order Poales; family Poaceae; genus Secale; species Secale cereale. The sequence goes on from LR738711.1 coordinate 115,139,914, forward strand.
TGGATTTATTAAAGAAGACGTGTATATGATGCAACCAGAAGGTTTTGTCAATCCTAAAGGTGCTAACAAAATGTGCAAGCTCCAGCGATCCATCTATGGACTGGTGCAAGCATCTCGGAGTTGGAATATACGCTTTGATAAGTTGATCAAAGCATATAGATTTATACAGACTTGCGGTGAAGCCTGTATTTACAAGAAGTGAGTGGGAGCACTACAACCTTTCTGATAAGTATATGTGAATGACATATTGTCGATCGGAAATGATGTAGAATTTTTTGGAAAGCATAAAGGAGTGTTTGAAAGGACTTTTTCAAAGAAAGACCTTGGTGAAGCTGCTTACATATTGGGCATCAAGATCTATAGAGATAGATCAAGACACTTGATAAGACTTTCGATGAGTACATACCTTGATAAGATTTTGAAGTAGTTCAAAATGGATCAGTCAAAGAAGGAGTTCTTGCCTGACTTATAAGGTGTGAAGTTGAGTAAGACTCAAAGCCAGACCACGGAAGAAAAATATAGAGAGAATGAAAGTCATTCCCTATGCCTCAGCCATAGGTTCTATAAAGTATGCCATGCTGTGTACCAAACATGTTATGTACCTTGCCATGAGTTTGTCAAGGGGGTACAATAGTGATCCAGGAGTAGATCACTGTACAGCAGTCAAAATTATCCTTAGTAACTAGATGACTAAGGAAATGTTTCTCGATTATGGAGGTGATAAAGAGTTCGTCGTAAAGGGTTACGCCGATGCAAGCTTTGACACTAAATCCATATGACTCTAAGTATCAATCTGGATGCGTATTGAAAGTGGGAGCAATTAGCTAGAGTATCTCTATGCAGAGCATTGTAGACATAGAAATTTGCGAAATACATACGGATCTGAATGTGACAGACCCGTCGACTAAACTTCTCTCACAAGCAAAACATGATCACACCTTATTACTCTTGGGTATTAATCACATAGCGATGTGAACTAGATTATTGACTCTAGTAAACCCTTTGGGTGTTGGTCACATGGCGATGTGAACTATGGGTGTTATTCACATAATGATGTGAACTATCGGTATTAAATCACATGGCGATGCGAGTTAGATTATTGACTCTAGTGCAAGTGGGAGACTGAAGGAAATATGCCCTAGAGGCAATAATAAAGATGTTATTTGTATTTCCTTATATCATGATAATTGTCTTTTATTCATGCTTGAATTGTATTAACCGGAAACTTAGTACATGTGTGGATACATAGACAAAACAGTATGTCCCTAGTATGCCTCTACTAGACTAGCTCATTGATCAAAGATGGTTATGTTTCCTAGCCATAGACATGAGTTGTCATTTGATCAACGGGATCACATCATTAGGAGAATGATGTGATGGACAAGACCCATCCGTTAGCATAGCACTTTGATCGTTTAGTTTTACTGCTATTGCTTTCTTCATGACTTATACATGTTCCTATGACTATGAGATTATGTAACTCCCGAATACCGTAGGAACACCTTGTGTGCTATCAAACGTCACAACGTAACTGGGTGATCATAAAGATGCTCTACAGGTGTCTCTGAAAGTATTCGTGGTGTTGGCATAGATCAAGATTAGGATTTGTCACTCCGAGTGTCGGAGAGGTATCTCTGGGCCCTCTCGGTAACACACATCACAATAAGCCTTGCAAGCAAAAGACTAATGAGTTAGTCACGAGATGATGTGTTACGGAACGAGTAAAGAGACTTGCCGGTAACGAGATTGAACTAGGTATGGAGATACCGACGATCGAATCTCGGGCAAGTAACATACCGATGACAAAAGGAACAACGTATGTTGTTATGCGGTTTTGACCGATAAAAGATCTTCGTTGAATATGTAGGAGCCAATATGAACATCCAGGTTCCGCTATTGGTTATTGACCGGAGATGAGTCTCGGTCATGTCTACATAGTTCTCGAACCCGTAGGGTCCGCACGCTTAACGTTTGATGACGATCGGTATTATGAGTTTATGAGTTTTGATGTACCGAAGGTAGTTCGGAGTCCCGGATGAGATCACGGACATGATGAGGAGTCTCGGAATGTCCGAGACATAAAGATTGATATATTGGACGACTATATTCGGACACTGGAAGTGTTCCGAAAAAGTTTCGGATTTAACTGGATTGCCGGAGGGGGTTACCGGACCCCCCCTACGAGGGGGGATGGTCCATAGTGGGCCTTGAGGAAAGGAGAGAGGCAGCCCATAGAGGCTGGCCGGCGCCCCACCTAGGGATCCTAGTTGGACTAGGATTGGGGGGGCGCCACCTCTCCCTCTTTTCGTTTCCCTCTCTTCCTTCTTGGTGGACTCCTACTAGGAATAGGATTGCAATCCTATTCCTAGTAGGATTGCCCTAGCCGCACCATAGGAGGCCGGCCGGCCCTCCCCTCTTGCTCCTTTATATACGGGGGCAGGGGGCACCCAAAGACACACAAGTTGAATTGTTCCAGCCGTGTGCGGTGCCCCCCTCCACAGAAACACACCTCGGTCATACCGTTACAGTGCTTAGGCGAAGCCCTGCGCAGGTAAATACATCCCGTCGTGCTGACGAAACTCTCCCGTGAAGCTCAACTGGATCAAGAGCTCGTGGGACATCATCAAGCTGAACGTGTGCTGAACGCGGAGGTGCCGTACGTTCGGTGCTTGATCGGTTGAATCGCGAAGAAGTTCGACTACATCAACCGCGTCACTTGACGCTTCCGCTTCCGGTCTACGAGGGTACGTAGACACACTCTTCCCTCTCGTTGCTATGCATCTGGTAGATAGATCTTGCGTGATCGTAGGAAAATTTTAAAATACTACGTTCCCCAACAGTATGATGATACCAACGATCAAATCTCGGGCAACTAACATACCGATGACAAAGGGAATGACGTATGTTGTCATGCGGTTTGACCGATAAAGATCTTCATAGAATATGTAGGATCTAGTATGAGCATCCAGGTTCCGCTATTGGTTATTGACCGGAGATGTGTCTCGGTCATGTCTACATAGTTCTTGAACCCGTAGGGTCCGTACGCTTAACGTTCGATGACAATTTGTATTATGAGTTATGTGTCTTGGTGATCGAAGTTTGTTCGGAGTCCCAGATGAGATCATGGACATGACGAGGAGTCTCGAAATGGTCGAGAGGTAAATATTCATATATTGGAAGGTTATATTCGGACATCGGAATGGTTCCAAGTGATTCGGGTATTTTTACGGAGTACCGAGGGGTTACCGGAACCCCCCGGGGAAGTGTTGGTCCAACATGGGCCTAAAGGGAGAGAGAGGGAAGCCCACGGGGGTGGCGCGCGCACTCCTCCTAGGGAGTCCAAATAGGACAATGAGGAGGGGCGCGACCCCCCTTCCCTTTCCCTCCCCCTCTCCTTCCTTTTCCCTCCGGTGGAAGAAAGGAAAAGGGGGGGCCGAATCCTACTTAGACTAGGAGTCCAAGTAGGACTCCCCCCATGGTGCGCCCCTCCTGGCCGTCGGCCTATCTCCCGCCTCCTTTATATACGTGGGCAAATGCACCCCAAAGACACAACAGTTGTTTCTTAGTCGTATGTGGTGCCCCTCTCCACAGTTTACTCCTCCGGTCATACTCTTAGACGAAGCCCTGCGTGGATCACATCACCAACACCGTCGCCACGCTGTCGTGCTAACAGAACTCTCCCTCGACCCTCTACTGGATCAAGAGCTCGAGGGATGTCATCGAGCTGAACGTGTGTTGAACACGGAGGTGCCTTACGTTCGGTACTTGGATCGGTTGGATCATGAAGACGTTCGACTACATCAACCAGGTTAATACAACGCTTCCGCTTTCGGTCTGTGAGGGTACATAGACACACTCTTCCCGTCTCGTTGCTATGCATCTCCTAGATAGAACTTGCGTGAGCATAGGATTTTTTTTTGAAATTGCATGCTACGTTCCCCAACATTGTGAACTTCCGGCCCCTTCCGGAATCCTTCAGAACCTTCTGGAAGATTCCCGGTACAATATCAAAAAACGTCACTGTAAGGGCATATTTCTCCCTAAGTAGTTTTGGTGATTGATGACAATGCACTTGTGGACTAATCGTGTGCTCTAAGCTTTTTCACATATATCTCACCTAGGCACAAGACGATTAAGTGCCCCTCGGAACCTATGGAAGACGGTGTTTCCTTTTGTTTCTTTTTCGGTGGAATTGAGTCATAGGAAAGCCGTACTATTAAGAGAGGGTCCGCTTCGGAAAGGTTTGGGTGGAATCAACACGTACACGTCTACTCATTCGCACCACCTTTCCATTGCTTCTCTAGAGCTCTGGCTGTTTTCCTCGTCGGTACAAAAACAGTGGCATCCTACTACTACAACTGCCTGGCATGCGGTAGTACCTCTCAGAGTGAGTGGTAGTACCGCACGATCACACGGTAGTACTGCCTCAGGACCGCGGTAGTACCGCACAGAGCGGTAATACCGTACCCTGAGCATGGTAGTACCGTGTGGCTGGCCCAGCATCGTAACTAGTACGGTAGTAGGCACGGAACTAATTTTTTACTTCCGCGTCCTACGCGGTAGTACCGCTTGGGGCAAGCGGTAGTACCGTGTCGTGTTTTTACTACGACCGTATTTCTACGGATGTAGCTACGGATGTATTTTATTTGGTCCACACTTCTCCTCAGCATGTCTAGCCCTGCCTTGCGGTAGTACTGCAGGGACGTGCGGTAGTACCGCTCGGGCGGTACTACCGCCCGTTGCTTCAACGCAATAGGGATAGTACTGGCATGTACTGCACCAGCGGTAGTACCGCATCCAGAGCAGTAGTACCGCTGGGCCGAGCGGTAGTACCACAACTTATATGTGGTAGTACCGCGCTCTGCGGGCAGAAATGTGGGATAATGGTTGGATTTGTTCTCCCACTATATATAGGGAGTCTTCTTCTCCAAGAAGACTCACCTCTTCCTCCTCTAAGCTCCATTGTTGCTCAAAGCTCCATTTCCGCCCGATCTCTCTCCCTAGCCAATCAAACTTGTTGATTTCCTCGGGATTGCTTGAGAAGGCATCGATCTACACTTCCACCAAGAGATATTTGATTCCTCCCACTGATCCCTTGCGGATCTTGTTACTCTTGGGTGTTTGAGCACCCTAGACGGTTGAGGTCACCTCGGAGCTATATTCCATTGTGGTGAAGCTTCGTGGTGTCGTTGGGAGCCTCCAATTTGGTTGTGGAGATAGCCCCAACCTTGTTTGTAAAGGTTCGGTTGTCGCCTTCAAGGGCACCTCTAGTGGAATCACGGCACCTTGCATTGTGTGAGGGCATGAGGAGAATACGGTGGCCCTAGTGGCTTCTTGGGGAGAATTGTGCCTCCACACCGCTCCAACGGAGACGTACTTCCTCTCAAAGGGAAGGAACTTCAGTAACACATCCTCGTCTTCACCGGCTCCACTCGTGGTTATTTATTTCCTTTACTTGTGCAAGCTTTCCTTGTTTATCTTAGATAGCTTGCTTGTGAGGTTGTTATCTTTGCTTCATATAAGTTATCATCATAGTTACATATCTAGACAACTTACTTTGTTGCTTAACTTAAATTGGTTAAGAAAAGCTAAAAATTGTTAGTTGCCTATTCACCCCCCCCCCTCTCTAGTCAACCATATCGATCCTTTCAATTGGTATCAGAGCCTCGTCTCTTTTCAAGGACTTTACCATCCAAAGAGTATGGGTGACAACGTAGTCGAGACGGAGGAACATTCCGGTGGAACTCCGTCCTTTCCTACGTCCGATGGGGGAGCCTCGGTCTCTCGTGAGGAGTTAAATGTGGCAATGACCACATTGAAAGAATCACTAGCAACCGAGGTCAAAGGCATGTTTAAGGAATTGCTTGAGGGGCTTAAACTATCCACCACACCATTGGAAGTGGTTTGTCCCGCTACCATCGTGTCGGAGGCTACTCCCGACAAGGGAGAAGCTAGTAGTGAGCAAGCCCCGATTACTAAGAATGGGAGTGGGATCTTTGCCCACTCCGCTCCTCCTACCCACTATGGAGGACCCGTTCCTACACCGCATTTAAATTCCATTGGGCCTCCTCCTAAGTTTATGAAAAATTCTGATTTTGCCACTTGGATGTTTCGCTTTAAACGTCATTTAAATCATTGTTCTACTAATCTTTGGAGAATCATTGAGCAAGGTTTTTGCCCATGTGATCCCGACAACTTAACACTGAGAGAAGCTGCGGATCATCAATTCAACGAGTCCGTTCTTTGCATACTTCAAGATGCTATCCCTCCCGAAGACATTGCACATCTTCGACCCTTCACAGTGGCCAAGGAAGCTTGGGAGCATGTTGGCTCCATGTACAAGGGAAGCGCAAGCATTCAATGCTCTAACTATGAAGTTGTGCAAGATGAAGCCGATGAGTTTGCCATGATCGAAGATGAAGATCCACGAGAACTTTACGGAGATTAACCACGCTTGCGGTTTCACTTTGAGATCATGGAGCAAGGACACGGATGACAATTGGATCAAGCGCAAGTTTCTCAAGGCCATGATGCCTTACCACAAGGCCATGTCCTCCTTCATTCGCCAAAGACCGGACTTCCACACTTTGTCATCAAATGAAGTGTTGGATGAGTTCGTTGCCATGAGGATCTTGGACAAGACTGCCGACAATGCGGTTTTAAGAGCGCAACGATCAAAGAAGCCTAACCTTGCCTTGAAGGCCAAGGCTTGTGTGGAAGAAGAGGAGGAAGAGGATGACGATGAGTGTTGCCCCGAGGACACCAAATATGCCTACCATGAGCACATGGCTCTTGCTTCACGGCAATTTTGGGGCAACAAAAAGAACTCAAGGCCCAACTTCAACAAGAACAACTCGAGTGGCAACAACGGCAAGCAACGAGTGAGGACGTGCTTCAACTGTGGGAATGTGAGCCACTTTGTTGTAGATTGCCCATATGAGAAAAGAGAAGACTTTGGAGGCAAGCTTATCCAGAAGGACAAGGCCAAGTCTTATCCCAACAAGAATAACTTCAACAAGAAGACCCCTCCTAAAGGGTTGGTGGCACAAGAAGAATATGTTGAGGATGATGATAATGATGGAGATGATGAGATAGTCACCATGGCCACAATTGAAATTGCTACTACTCCTCTCTCATCTCTCTTCGACTCACCAAATGAGAACATCACCGCCAAGTGCCTCATGGCTAAGGCCACCAACAAGGTAACTCCAAACCTCAACACCACCATCATCTCTAATCCTTCATTGACGGATTGTATTGATGAGAGTGAGGGAGCAAAGGAGGAAGAGAATGAATTTGAGTTGTTTATGAGCAAACTCAAGGGCAAACCCAAGAAGCATTTTGTTGCTCTCTTGGAACAACTCGGTGAGTCCAATGACATGATCGAGGCTCACGAGGAGACCATTGCTAAAATGGAAGGACATAGTCGAGACTATGCCGATGAGATATCGGATCTCTCTAATGCTCTAGAGGAAGAGCGTGGTCTTCGTTTGGCTCTTGAGGAGTCACACAATGATGATCATGCTAAATTAAAGAAATATCCCGATCATGCTTTAGTTGTCTCTCGTATGATTAATTCCGAGAAGGCAAAACTTGGGGTTGACCATGCTAGACTCAAGGAGGAGTTTTTTACACTTGACAAGGCTCACAAGGCCTTGAAAGGTATGCATGCTTCTCTCAAGGAGTCTCATGATCAACTCCAAGTTTTGCTAACCAAGGTGTAAGGGCATTTTTCTCCCTAATAGGTTTTGGTGATTGATGACAATACTCTTGCGGACTAATCGTGTGCTGTAAGCTTATACAGGTATATCTCCCTTATGGCACAAGACGATTGATTGCCCCTCGGATTCCATGAAGGACGGTGCTTTTCTTTTTGCTCCCTGTAGGTGGCATTGAGTAATAGGAAAGCCGTACTATTAAGAGGGGATCCGCGTCGGAAAGGTTTGGGTAGAATCAACACGTACACATCTTTCTCCCACACTTCCTTTCCTTGCTTCTCTGGAGGTCCAACCGGTTTTTTCTTTCGTTGAGGCAATTCTGTGGCTTCTCTACTGATCTTCTGCCAAGCATGCGGTAGTACCGCTCTGCCAAGCGGTAGTACCGCACAGGTACACGGTAGTACCGCTTGCCGACACGGTAGTACCGCTCCAGCGGTAGTACCGCGTCCCCATGCGGTAGTACCGTGTATCTGGGCCAGGCGCAGAAGTCTAAGTATATGAAGTGGATGCGGAAGTAATTTTTTACTTCCGCATACCATGCGGTAGTACCGCTTAGCATAAGCGGTAGTACCGCTTAGCTGCTGCGGTAGTACCGTGTCGCATTTTGCCTCTTCCGTTTCCCCCTGCGGATGTAGCCACGGATGTAATTTATTTCATCCGTGGCTGTATCTGGCCTCAAGTTTTTGCCTTGGCGGTAGTACCGCTTCCCAAGCGGTAGTACCGCTCAGCCAGCGGTAGTACCGCTCATGAGGTGCGGTACTACCGCTCTCTGCGGGCTGAAACCTCTAATAACGGTTGGATTTGTCCCCCCACTATATATAGGGGGTCTTCTTCTTTAAGGAGACTCACCTCTTCCCCCACTACTCCATTGTTGCTCCAAAAGCTCCATTTCCGCCCGATCTCTCTCCCTAGCCAATCAAACTTGTTGATTTGCTCGGGATTGCTTGAGGAGGCATCGATCTACACTTCCACCAAGAGATATTTGATTCTCCCCACTAATCCCTTGCGGATCTTGTTACTCTTGGGTGTTTGAGCACCCTAGACGGTTGAGGTCACCTCGAAGCCATATTCCATTGTGGTGAAGCTTCGTGGTTTGTTGGGAGCCTCCAAGTTGTGGAGATTGCCCCAACCTTGTTTGTAAAGGTTCGGTTGCCGCCTTCAAGGGCACCACTAGTGGAATCACGGCACCTTGCATCGTGTGAGGGCGTGAGGAGATTACGGTGGCCCTAGTGGCTTCTTGGGGAGCATTGTGCCTCCACACCGCTCCAACGGAGACGTACTTCCCCTCAAAGGGAAGGAACTTCGGAAACACATCCTCGTCTCCTTCGGTTCTACTTGTGGTTATCTCTTACCTTTACTCTTGCATGCTTTACTTGTTTAATTCCTATAGCATGCTTGTGTAGTTGTTGTGCTTATTGTCATTAGTTGTCTTCTTAGTAGTTTATCTAGACAACTTATTTTGTCGCCTAATTTTAATTGGTTAAGAAAAGCTAAAAATTGTTAGTTGCCTATTCACCCCCCCCTCTAGTCAACCATATCGATCCTTTCAATTGGTATCAGAGCCTCGTCTCTTTTTAAGGACTTTACCGTCCGAAGAGTATGGTTGACAACGTAGTCGAGACGGAAGACCATTCCGATGGAAATCCGTCCTTGCCTACGGTAGATGGGGGAGCCTCGGTCACTCGTGAGGAGTTCAATGTGGCCTTGACCACATTGAAAGAATCACTAGCGAGCGAGGTAAAGGGCATGTTTAAAGAAATGTTTGAGGGGCTTAAATTATCCACCTCACCGTTGGAAGTGGGTCGTCCCGCTACCAACGTGTCAGAGGCTAATCCCGACAAGGGAGAAGCTAGTAGTGAGCAAGCCCCGGTCACTAAGCATGGTAGTGGGAAATTTGCCCAATCTCCTCCTCCTACTCACTATGGAGGACCCGTCCCCACACCGCATTTAAATTCCGTCGGGCCCCCTCCTAAGTTCGTTAAAAATACTGATTTTGCTACTTGGGTGTTTCGTTTCAAACGTCATATTAATCATTGTTCCACTAACCTCTGGAGAATCATTGAGCAAGGTTTTTATCCGTATGATCCCGACAACATGACTCCAAGAGAAACTGCCGATCATCAGTTCAACGAGTCCGCTCTTTGCATTCTTCAAGACTCAATCCCTCCTGAAGACATTGCTCATCTTCGTCCATTCACTGTGGCCAAGGAAGCATGGGAGCATGTTGGCACAATGTAAAAGGGGGGTAAGCACTCGTAGACAATTAGCAAACTATTGTGCTCATCAAGCTTTTGTCTCCTTTGTTGAACCTAAGAAGGTGTTTGAGGCGCTCGAAGACCCCGACTGGCTCAATGCCATGCATGAAGAACTCAATAACTTCGAGCGCAACAAAGTGTGGCGTTTGGTGCCAAGACCAAAGGAGAACCATAATGTCATTGGAACTAAATGGATCTTTAAGAACAAGCAAGATGCCCATGGCATTGTCATCCGCAACAAGGCACGTCTGGTGGCTCAAGGCTACTCCCAAGTCGAGGGTATCGACTACGGTGAAACTTTTGCCCCCGTTGCTCGTCTTGAGTCCATTCGTTTGTTGCTTGCCTATGCTTCCCATCATAACTTTAAATTGCAACAAATGGATGTGAAAAGTGCATTTCTTAATGGTCCCATTAATGAGTTGGTACATGTTAAACAACCCCCGGGGTTCGAGGATCCTAAGTTCCCCAATCATGTGTATCAACTTGATAAGGCACTCTATGGCCTTAAACAAGCCCCACGAGCGTGGTATGAGCACCTTACCGAGTTGTTACAAGATCGTGGGTTTGAAATTGGGAAAATCGACCCCACTCTTTTTACTAAGAAGGTCAAAGGGGAGTTGTTTGTATGCCAACTATATGTTGATGATATTATCTTTGGCTCTCCTAACAAAGCTTTCAATGATGAGTTCGCCGCACTCATGACCACACACTTTGAGATGTCCATGATGGGAGAGTTGAAGTACTTCCTTGGATTTGAGATCAAACAACGAAGAGAAGGCATCTTCATCAAACAATCCAAGTATACTCAAGACATGCTCAAGAGGTTCAACCTTAGTGATGTCAAGCCGGCTACTACTCCGATGCCAACCAAATGCCAACTTGACATTGATCCCAATGGTAAAGCGGTGGATCAAAAGGTATATCGCTCTATGATCGGATCCTTGCTTTACCTGTGTGCATCTAGACCGGATATTATGTTGAGTGTGGGAATTTGTGCACGGTTTCAAGCCTCACCTAAGGAAAGTCACTTTGTGGCTGTCAAGCGAATCTTTCGATATTTGGCTCATACCCCAAACTTTGGCTTATGGTACCCAAGAGGAGCAAATTTCAACCTTGTTGGTTTCTCTGATTCTGACTGGGCGGGAGACAAAGTGGATAGGAAGTCCACCTCGGGAGGGTGCCAATTCCTTGGTTGCTCTCTTGTTAGTTGGTCTTCCAAAAAGCAAAGTTGTGTATCTCTCTCGTCCACTGAAGCAGAATATGTGGCCGCTGGCAGTTGCTGTGCTCAACTCTTATGGATGAGGCAAACTTTGAAGGATTACGGTGTCATTTGTGACAAAGTGCCTCTTTGGTGTGACAATGAAAGTGCCATCAAGATTTCTCTCAACCCAGTGCTTCACTTCAAGACGAAGCATATTGAGATTCGGTATCACTTCATCCGGGATCACATAAGGCAAGGAGAGATCGAGCTTCACTACGTCAACACTCATGATAACCTTGCAGATATCTTCACGAAGCCATTAGATGAAGCAAGGTTTCGCGAGTTAAGGCATGAGCTAAATATCATCGATTTGAGCAATGTGGTTTGAGTCTGTGCACACACATCCCTCACACACAATATAGCTATCCTGTCTAGATGTAGGCATGGACATAGGGGGAGTATTGTTCTCTCAATGAACTGTTCCTCCCCCCATTATGCATAAACTAACCAAGTCTTTATCATTTGCCATACATTGTTGGTTCAAATGTTTCAAGTCGAGTTTTGGATCATGGGCCCAAGGATAATTCTTCGCGGTGCCATATCTATATACTCAAACATAGGTGGCCTCGGCCACCGCCCTCCTCTGAGGAGTTGTGTCGTTTCACTTTGCGTGTGCGTGCATTTGTTTTTCTCTCTTTCTTTGCTAAAAGCCTCTTGCCAGCCGTGTTTGTTCTTGGAGGAGCGGTACTACCGTGCATACTTACGGTACTACCGCAGATGGGGTTACGGTACTACCGCTTGACCAGCACGGCAGTAATTTTTTACTGCCGCTGGTAGAGCGGTACTACCGCTTGGCGTGCGGTACTACCGCGCAAGCGGTACTACCGCGATTACCGCGGTACTACCGCACGTATCAAAACGCGTGGGGGGTTATAAGCAGGCAGGGGGAGTTCCATCTCCCCCATACCCATTCACTCCTAACCCCCACGTCGCCCCTGTCTCTCTCTCTCAAGAACGCCGCCGGAGGACCTCGCCGGATCTCCTCCCTCGCTCACTCGTTTCTCTTTCCGACCGGTGGGATCGTTCCCCACCACGTCCTCTTGCCATGGATGCAGGTTTTTCCCCGTTTCCCTTCTTCTTTTTGCCTACCTAAGTTTTTAGGGTTAGGGGAGATGCTTAGTGCTTTCTTGTGTTCTTCATGATATCATCCATGGGTGCTTAGATTGTGGAAGAGTGTTTGTGATCCGGATTTATGCCTTGAGTTGTTGCCACGGAGTTACTGATCAGCCGTAGTACCGTATGAAGATCGTGTTGGTAGTTTTTAATTGTTTATCTTCCCAGATCTGTTCCGTGCGGTACTACCGCTGGAGAACCGCGGTACTACCGCACGGTGTAAACCAGATCCGATCTGACATAAGCGGTACTACCGCTGTCCCTAGCGGTACTACCGCTCGAGCGGAAGTAAAATCTTAGTACTGCATGCCGAGCGGTACTACCGCGCCCGTGTGCGGTACTACCGCTCCGCATGCAGCCCTAATATTTTAGTTCCGCCCCCTCGGGCGGAAGTAAAATTTTAGTACTGCATGCCAAGCGGTACTACCGCGCCCATGTGCGGTACTACCGCTCCGCATGCAGCACTAATATTTTAGTTCCGCCCCCCTCGGGCGGAAGTAAAATTTTAGTACTGCATGCCGAGCGGTACTACCGCGTCCCTACGCGGTACTACCGCTTCGCATGCAGCACTAACTTTTTAGTTCCGCCCCCATGGGCGGAAGTAAAATCCTACTACCGTAAGGCTTGCGGTACTACCGCATGTGCCGCGCGGTACTACCGCTTGCCCTCCGGTACTATTTTTTTTACTTCCGTTGGGTCAACTGTACTACCGCTTGGCTCACACTAGCTTCGTGGCATGTTCTCTTTTCTATTTCCCTTGGTCTTTTGTGTCTTTCGAGGCTCTGGCATTGATTCTTCTCGCGTTTGTTTTGCTGTGGTTTTGTGTTTGTATTTTTAGGTGGTGGCTCAGGCTTTGCGGGTCGTCGTACCAACCCCGTTCGTGACACCGGTTCCAAGCGCATGCGTACCCCGAGCGATGTGCCAGAGGGCTCCAACCCAAATCCTCAGCGCCGGTACAAGACCTCAGCCAACAAGCGCAAGGAATCATCCATGTCTATGGAAGAATTGCCTGCTGGCGAGTTCATGGCTAGACGGAAGATCAACCCATATGGGGAACCTCGTGAGCACTTTCCTGGTGATGATGTCTTCTGGACCAAGCAACAGTATCGCATCTATCATGAGGTGCTCAAGACCAAGGCCAATCTGTATGTGGATGCTCACTGGATCGATGTGGAGCACATGAGGAAGGATCAGAACAGGGCATATTTTGCAGAAGCCCTTGACTTGATCGAGCAGCTGGGTCTGGAACATATCATGACTTTTCAGAACGATTTTGATCCTGAGCTCATTGCGCAGTTTTATGCCTCTGTCAACTTTCAGGCCAAGGAAGATCGTCCCATGACTTGGATGACTCATGGTCACAAGTTGACCGCCACTTGGAAGGAGTTCATGAATCTTCTTCAGCTTCCCGATGAGGGTCTCCATAACCCTATTGGTTTTCGGCCTCACGCCAATGCTGAAGCAGCTAACAAGGACAAACTCCTTCCATTCTATGAGGCCAAGACCCTTCCTAGTGGCAAAACAACCTATGTGCTGAATCCCTTCCTGGACATTATGTATCGGATTTTTCGCAACACGCTGTTTCCTCGTGTTGGCGACAAGGACAAGGTTCACGCCTATCTGGTGGATATGCCTCTGATGTGTCAAGAGGCTCGCTCCGCTCAGGCTGCTCCTCTGGACATTTCCCACATCATGTGGAATGAGCTCCGGTTTGCTATCTACACTCGCAAGGTACCTATCTATGGTCCTTTCTTACATCTGCTCATCTCCAAGACTTGGGCGAAATTGTATCCAGAGGAGGAGTTTGTGGCCGACTGCTACCGTCATGATCCTATCAAGCTTCGCGTCAAGACTCGCTGGGCCAACACCACTACTCGCGCTCAGGCTGCTGCTGCCCAGATGGGCACCGAGGATGAGCCTATGGAGGAGCCTGCCGATGTCCGCTCAGGCAGATTTGCCCCATCTTCTTCCTCTACCGTAGAGAAGCCGTCTTGGGCCAAGAAGCTCCAGCAGAAGATGAAGGCTCTCTTCTGCATGCAGGCTCAGGGGCAATACCGTGCCCATGTGACTGACAAGAAGACTCGTCAGCGGGACAAGAAGATTCTGTCCTTGTTTGGTGAAGCAGTCTCAGATGGATCAGAGGACAACATCACTCCAGAGGCTACCTGGATGGCTCGTCAGGGATACCAGTGGACCGACTCTGATGATGGGTTTCAGCCAGAGCAGCAGGGATCTGATGAGGACTATCAGGACGAGGAGCAGCAGGGATTTGATGACGAGTATGACGACTGAGCGTCTCCCGGGCTGCCACCCATCTTCGTTACCCCTCTTTCCCTTTGTGGTGTCTCGATGACAAAGGGGGAGAGTAATTTGCATTTGCTGTCTTATGTCGTCTTGTGTGTGTGTGTTTCTTTTCGTTGAACTTGGTTTTATTATGTGTGTTTGTGTGAGACAATCATATGGTGTAAGACATATGCCCTCGTATCGTTAAACTTTTTATGTCCTTATGCTTATCCTATGCAGTTAAATGTTTTATAGAGTATCGCATGAGTAGATTATAGGGGAACGCCATACCTTGTATGTGTGCAGTGCAGTCCAAAGCACAATCATTTGTAGGCACACATACAGGGGGAGCTCACCTATACTCTAGGGCTTATATTGCTATCTCTATTATGTCTTCTCTGTGCAAATCTCGTGTTGTCATCAATTCACCAAAAAGGGGGAGATTGTAAGGGCATTTTTCTCCCTAATAGGTTTTGGTGATTGATGACAATACTCTTGCGGACTAATCGTGTGCTGTAAGCTTATACAGGTATATCTCCCTTATGGCACAAGACGATTGATTGCCCCTCGGATTCCATGAAGGACGGTGCTTTTCTTTTTGCTCCCTGTAGGTGGCATTGAGTAATAGGAAAGCCGTACTATTAAGAGGGGATCCGCGTCGGAAAGGTTTGGGTAGAATCAACACGTACACATCTTTCTCCCACACTTCCTTTCCTTGCTTCTCTGGAGGTCCAACCGGTTTTTTCTTTCGTTGAGGCAATTCTGTGGCTTCTCTACTGATCTTCTGCCAAGCATGCGGTAGTACCGCTCTGCCAAGCGGTAGTACCGCACAGGTACACGGTAGTACCGCTTGCCGACACGGTAGTACCGCTCCAGCGGTAGTACCGCGTCCCCATGCGGTAGTACCGTGTATCTGGGCCAGGCGCAGAAGTCTAAGTATATGAAGTGGATGCGGAAGTAATTTTTTACTTCCGCATACCATGCGGTAGTACCGCTTAGCATAAGCGGTAGTACCGCTTAGCTGCTGCGGTAGTACCGTGTCGCATTTTGCCTCTTCCGTTTCCCCCTGCGGATGTAGCCACGGATGTAATTTATTTCATCCGTGGCTGTATCTGGCCTCAAGTTTTTGCCTTGGCGGTAGTACCGCTTCCCAAGCGGTAGTACCGCTCAGCCAGCGGTAGTACCGCTCATGAGGTGCGGTACTACCGCTCTCTGCGGGCTGAAACCTCTAATAACGGTTGGATTTGTCCCCCCACTATATATAGGGGGTCTTCTTCTCAAAGGAGACTCACCTCTTCCCCCACTACTCCATTGTTGCTCCAAAAGCTCCATTTCCGCCCGATCTCTCTCCCTAGCCAATCAAACTTGTTGATTTGCTCGGGATTGCTTGAGGAGGCATCGATCTACACTTCCACCAAGAGATATTTGATTCTCCCCACTAATCCCTTGCGGATCTTGTTACTCTTGGGTGTTTGAGCACCCTAGACGGTTGAGGTCACCTCGAAGCCATATTCCATTGTGGTGAAGCTTCGTGGTTTGTTGGGAGCCTCCAAGTTGTGGAGATTGCCCCAACCTTGTTTGTAAAGGTTCGGTTGCCGCCTTCAAGGGCACCACTAGTGGAATCACGGCACCTTGCATCGTGTGAGGGCGTGAGGAGATTACGGTGGCCCTAGTGGCTTCTTGGGGAGCATTGTGCCTCCACACCGCTCCAACGGAGACGTACTTCCCCTCAAAGGGAAGGAACTTCGGAAACACATCCTCGTCTCCTTCGGTTCTACTTGTGGTTATTTCTTACCTTTACTCTTGCATGCTTTACTTGTTTAATTCCTATAGCATGCTTGTGTAGTTGTTGTGCTTATTGTCATTAGTTGTCTTCATAGTAGTTTATCTAGACAACTTATTTTGTCGCCTAATTTTAATTGGTTAAGAAAAGCTAAAAATTGTTAGTTGCCTATTCACCCCCCCCCCCTCTAGTCAACCATATCGATCCTTTCACAAGGAGAAAGCTATCTTTCCTCGCATTGTGTTGATTGATAATGCAAATGCTACTAACCCATGTTGCGAGCATGTGCATCTTGTTGAAGAGAATGCCAAGTTGAAGAAGAAACTTGAGAAAGTCCTTGTGACATGTATACAAGGTGAGAAGAACCTCAACGATCTTTTGAGTAATCAAAAGGAGGTTGTGGCAAAGGAAGGAATTGGGTTTGCTCCCAAGCCCAAGAAGAAGAAGAACGACAAGACCAAGCTACCTCCTCCTCTCAAACAAACCTTTGTGAAAGAGGGAGAGGGTGCTTCTAAGAAGAAGAACAATGTGAAGGGTGGTGGAGTCAAGAAGAACCCCACCATACCATCAAACATAGCCGGCGACTTTAATCCTTCATATGTTTTATGTCGTGCTAGTGATGGTCATGTCTTTGCTAAATTTGTTGGTTCTTCTTATGAGTACATTGAATGGTCTATTTGGGTTCCTAAGACCCTTGTTACTAACCTCAAAGGACCCATTACCAAATGGGTACCTAAATCCAAGCATTTATCTCATGTAGGAGTTTGCTTCCGGTGGAGGATCATGGTTGCCCGATAGTGGAGCCACAAATCATATGATCGGAAGCAAAGACTTGGTGGTGGACGTGCATCAAGGTTCATCCATGGCCACCAACATCGAATGGGGTGATTCTTCATCTCCTAAGGTATTGGGGCTTGGCAAGGTTGTTGCTTCTCATGATCTCACGATCGAGAAAGTCATGCTTGTTGAGTCCCTTGCATATAACTTACTTTCTGTTCGTCAACTTGCACTCATGGGCTTTGCTACATTCTTTGATATTGATACCGTGGCCCTCTTGTGGAGCAAGACTCTTAAAGTAGCCTATGCTGGACATGTCGAGAACGGTCTCTATGTGCTTAACTTCTCGGAGCAACCCACTAAGACCGCGACATGCCTAATGCCTAAAGTTGATGTGGGATGGCTTTGGCATCACCGGTTAGCCCATGTCAATATGAGATATTTGCAAAGTCTTCTCAAGGGGGACCATGTCCGTGGACTAACAAATGTTAGCTTTGCCAAATATCGTGCTTTCAGTGCTTGTATTGAAGGAAAGTTACATGAGAAGGCTCACCCTCCCACGACTATCATCTACTCAAAAAGACCCTTAGAGCTCCTTCACATGGATCTCTTTGGGCCTCCATCCTTTGATAGTCTTGGGGGCAGAAAGTATTGCTTGGTGATTGTGGATGATTATTCAAGATACACATGGGTATACTTCTTCAAGAATAAGAGTGAGACCTTGCAAATGAAGCTCAACGACAACGTGAAGCAAAGATTTTGATGATCCAAAGTGACAACGACACCGAGTTCAAGAACTACACCTTGGATGAGTTTCTTAGTGATGAGGGGATCAAACATCAATATGCCGCACCTTATACCCCTCAACAAAATGGTGTAGCGGGGAGAAAGAACCGGACATTGATGGACGCGTCAAGGACTATGATGGCGGAATTCAAATCTCCATACAACTTTTGGGCCGAAGCCATCAACACCGCGTGGCATGCATCCAATCGGCTCTATCTCTGCAAAGGTTTGAACAAGACTCCATATGAGATTCTTACCAGTAACAAGCCCAATCTCAAGTACTTCCAGGTGTTCAGGTGTAAGTGTTTCATCCTCAAGAAAGGTGCTCGTTTGTCTAAATTTGAGTCTAGAGCTCATGAGGGCATATTTGTTGGTTATGCTACAAACTCTCATGCTTAACGTGTCCTCAAAAACTCCAATGGACTCATTGAGGAGACGTGTAACGTAGAGTTTGATGAGAATAACGGCTCCCAAGTGGAGCAAAGTGGTACTTGTGATGTAGGTGATGAAATTCCTCCTCAAGCCATAAGAAGAATGGGTGTTGGATATATCCTACCCATTGAGGAACCCCTTGTGGCCGAAGGAGAAGGACAATGTTCCACACAAGTGGAACCATCATCAACCCAAGACCCACACGCTTCCGAAGAACAAAGTGAAGGCCCTCAACCGGACGAACAAGGCCAAGTGCAAGATCAATCACAAGATGGTGGGGAGCCACCAAATGATGCACAAGGCCAAGTTCTCTCCTCTGAGCAAGATCAAGATCAAGAGGAAGCTCAAGATCAAGATCAAGCTCTTGACGTCGCTCAAGATGATCAACTTAGTGCTCCTCAATTATCACTTGAAGAGCAATTGGAGCGTCGTGCTGCAAAAATTGCCTCCAGGCTTGCTTCTAGAGAACATCACGTGGAGAATATTCTTGGAAGCATCACAAAGAAGGTAAGCACTCGTAGACAATTAGCAAACTATTGTGCTCATCAAGCTTTTGTCTCTTGTGTTGAACCTCAAAAGGTCTATGAGGCGCTCAAAGACCCTGATTGGCTTAATGGCATGCATGAAGAACTCCACAACTTCGAGCGCAACAAAGTGTGGCGTCTGGTGCCGAGGCCAAAGGAGAACCATAATGTCATTGGAACCAAGTGGATCTTTAAGAAAGCAGGATGATCATGGCATTGTCATTTGCAACAAGGCGCGGTTGGTGGCTCAAGGTTACTCCCAAGTCGAGGGTATCGACTACGGTGAAACCTTCACCCCCGTGGCTTGCCTTGAATCTATCCGTTTGTTGCTTGGCTATGCTTCTCATCATAATTTCAAGTTGCAACAAATGGATGTGAAAAGTGCATTTCTTAATGGTCCTATTAATGAGTTGGTTTATGTCAAACAACCCCCGGGGTTTGAGGATCCTAAGTTCCCCAATCACGTGTATCAACTCGATAAGGCACTCTATGGCCTTAAACAAGCCCCACGCGTGTGGTATGAGCATCTTACCGAGTTGTTACAAGATCGTGGGTTTGAAATTGGGAAAATCGACCCCACTCTTTTTACTAAGAAGGTCAAAGGGGAGTTGTTTTTCTGCCAACTATATGTTGATGATATTATCTTTGGTTCACCTAACAAAGCTTTCAATGATGAGTTCGCCGCACTCATGACCACACATTTTGAGATGTCCATGATGGGAGAGTTGAAGTACTTCCTTGGGTTTGATATTAAGCAAAGAAGAGAAGGAATCTTTATCAAACAAGCCAAGTACACTCAAGACATGCTCAAGAGGTTTAATCTAAGTGATTTCAAGCCGGCTACTACTCCAATGCCAACCAAGTGTCAACTTGACATTGATCCCAATGGTAAAGCGGTGGATCAAAAGGTATATCGTTCTATGATTGGTTCCTTGCTTTACCTTTGTGCATCTAGACCGGATATTATGTTGAGTATGGGAATCTGTGCACGGTTTCAAGCCTCACCTAAGGAAAGTCACTTTGTGGCAGTCAAGCGAATCTTTCGATATTTGGCTCATACCCCAAACTTTGGCTTATGGTACCCAAGAGGAGCAAATTTCAACCTTGTAGGTTTCTCTGATTCGGACTAGGCGGGAGACAAAGTGGATAGGAAGTCCACTTCCGGAGGGTGCCAATTCCTTGGTTGCTCTCTGGTAAGTTGGTCTTCCAAAAAGCAAAGTTGTGTGTCTCTCTCGTCCACCGAAGCAGAGTATGTGGCAGCTGGCAGTTGTTGTGCTCAACTTCTATGGATGAGGCAAACTTTAAAGGATTACGGTGTCACTTGTGACAAAGTGCCTCTTTGGTGTGACAATGAAAGTGCCATCAAGATTTCTCTCAACACGGTGCAACATTTCAAGACGAAGCATATTGAGATTCAGTATTACTTCATCTGGGATCATATTCGGCAAGGAGTAATCGAGCTTCACTATGTCAACACTCATGATAACCATGCAGATATCTTCACGAAGCCTTTGGATGAAGCAAGATTTCGCGAGTTAAGCCATGAGCTAAATATCATAGATTTGAGCAATGTGGCTTGAAACCTTGCACACACCTCCCACTCAATATAGTTATCTTGCCTAGATGCAAGCATGGACATAGGGGGAGTATTGTTCTCTCAATGAACTCTTCCTCCCCCCATTATGCATAAATCGATCAAGTCTTTGTCATTTGCCATGTTAAATGGTATAAGTGCTTTAAGACGAGTGTTGGTCATGGGCCCAAGGATAGTTCTTTGCGGTGCCATACCAAATAACTCAAACATAAGTGGCTTCGGCCACCGACCTCCTTCTTGAAGGAGTGTCTTGTGTGTTGTTTCAGTTGTTTGTTGTCTCTCTTTCCGTGTGCCTTGCATGTGCACTTTTTGCTTTGCTTAAGCCTCTTGTCGAAACTCGCATTTTCTTGGGGGAGCGGTACTACCGTGAGTTGTCACGGTACTACTGCAAGAGAGAATACGGTACTACCGCAACCAGCACGGCAGTAATTTTTTACTGCCGCTGGTAGAGCTGTACTACCGCTCCGAGTGCGGTACTTCCGCCCGAGCGGTACTACCGCAATGACCGTGGTACTACCGCACTTGTTCGAACGACTGGGGGTTATAAGCGGGCAGGGGGAGTTCTAACTCCCCCATACCCATTCATCTCGTCTCCCCCACGTCGTCTCTCTCTCTCTCCCTCAAGAACGCCGCCGGAGGACCTCGCCGGATCTCCTCCCTCAGCCACTCTCCTCGCATTCCGACCGGTGGGATCGATCCCCACCTTGACCTCTTGCCATGGATGAAGGTTTCTCCCCAAATCCCCTCTTCTTTTTGCCCGGTTGTTGTTTCTAGGTTTTGGGGAGATGCTTGTTGTTCTTGTGTTCTTCTTGTCCTTATCCATGGAAGATTAGGGTGTAGGAGAGTTGTAATAATGCAATAGAAATGCTAGTAAATATGCTGCTACTAAGTTGCTATGATCAGCCATAGTACCGTTCGCCGTTCTACGCGTTCTTGTCTAGATCCGTTTTCAGATCTAACCCGAACGGTACTACCGCTAGCTGACCGCGGTACTACCGCTTTACCGCGTAACGGTACTACCGCCCTAAGGAGCGGTACTACCGTGATGAACGCGGATGTAATTTTTTAGTACCGCGTTCTGTGCGGTACTACCACAACTCTTCAATGCGGTACTACCGCCCCCTAAGCGGCACTAAAAATTTACTTCCGCTTTCGTCACGCAGTACTACCGCTTGATTCATATCTAATTCGTAGCGCACATAAAATCTCATTTCTACATGTTTCGTGTGCTTTTTGTGGCTTTTGCATTGATTCTCTTTGTGTTTCCGTCGTGTTCTTGTGTTTGTGTCTTGGTGGTGGCTCCGGTTCTAATGTTCGTCGCACAAATCCCAGCCGTGACACCGGGTCCAAGCGTCTGCGCACCTAAAGTGATATGCATGAGGGCTCCAATGCCCCCCTGAAAGTGCAACTAATCCCCGGGTGGTTTTGGTAATTAATAACAACATATATATCATTGAACTAATATTTACTTGAGAATCATTTCAGAGAAGTTCGATGATATGGGTATGGAAATGTCTGAAGAAGTGGACCCCTCAAAATGCTAAGACAAGCATTGGCAAAAGCTCAAGACTCTATTTTTGGTTCAGTGATCAAAGATCACATTGAGTCCATAGGAAAAGCCAATACTATTAAAAGGGGATGAGGTTGTGTTGATGATCTGGTTGCTCAAGTGCTTAGTGATCTAGCTCCCTCAACTATCAGCAACTTTCACTACTTAACACACTCATAAGTAATCTCGGACAAACCGATTCTGCAAACTCAGTCCCACCGAGATGAACCACCTCAGTTATTCTTCCAAACCCTAATTTTTCGGTCCATCCGATTTTGAGTTTCGGTCTCACCGAAACTGGACTGCCAACCTTCTGTAACCAATTGACATCACTTCGGAATATCCGAGTTGTTAATTTCGGTCCCACCGAGAATGGCAAGCTCCCACCTTTGACTCACATCGGACACACCGAGATGGTATTTTCGGTCCCACCGAAAATCCCAACGTTCACTATATTTGAACTTTCGGTCTGATCGAGTTTTCACTTCGGTCTCACCGAGATTGCTCAAATATGTGTGTAACGGTTGGATTTTGTGTGGAGGCTATATATACCCCTCCACCCCCTCTTCATTCGTGGAGAGATCCATAAGAAAGTCTACCACTCCTACCATACAATTTCTGAGAAGAGAACCACCTACCCTTGTGTTGAGATCAAGTCATTCCATTCCTACCATATGAAACTTGATTTCTAGCCTTACCAAGTTGCTTTCCACTCAATCCTTTCTTCCACCACAGCCATATCAGTGAGGAGAGTTGAGTGTTGGGGAGATTATCATTTGAAGCACAAGAGCAAGGAGTTCATCATCATCAACAACATCTATTACCTTTTGGAGGGTGGTGCCTCCTAGATTGGTTAGGTGTCGCTTGGGAGCCTCCGTCTTTGAGATGTGGAGTTGAACCAAGAAGTTTGTAAGGGCAAGGAGATCGCCTACTTCGTGAAGATCCACCCCGAGTAAGGCTAGTCCTCCGTGGGCGTAGGCCATGATGGAATAGACAAGGTTGCTTCTTCGTGGACCCTTCGTGGGTGGAGCCCTCCGTGGACTCGCACAGCCGTTACCCTCCGTGGGTTGAAGTCTCCATCAACGTGGATGTACGATAGCACCACCTATCGGAACCACGACAAAAATCTCCGTGTCTCCAAACTGCGTTTGATCTTCTCCACCTCTCTTTACTATATGTGCAATTTACTTTCCGCTGCTTATACTCTAGAATTGCATGTGTAGGGTGTTACTTGAATTGATCTTAATTGTGAAACTGCCAAAAACATTGCATGATTAAAAGGCAGATTTTTTATATTGTCAAGTAGTCTAATCACCCCCCCCTCTAGACATACTTTCGATCCTACACCCCCAACGCAGATTCAAGACCGCCGCCACCAAGAACAAGGAACCAACTATGACCATGGAGGTTATTCCAATTCATGAGTTCATCACAAGGAGGAAGATCAACCCTTATGCAGATCCCCGAGCTCAGTTCCATGGAGATGAACTGTTCTGGACTAAGCAGCAGTATCGTATCTACACAGAGGTACTCAAGAGCAAGCACAACCTATATGTGGATGCACATTGGATTGACATGGCCCACATGCGGAGGGATGATCATCGGGCCTACTTTGCCGAGGCTCTAGATCTTGTGGAGCAGTTTGGGATTGAGCACATCATGACATTTCAGATGGATTTTGACCCAGAAATTGTGGCACGGTTCTATGCTTCGGTGCACTTCCATCCCAAGGAAGAACGCAACATGACTTGGATGACCAATGGTCACAAGATGACTGCTACATGGAAGGACTTTATGGATCTGCTTCAGGTTGCTGACGAGGGGCTCCGCACCCCTGTTGGAGCTCGGCCTCATGACAAAGAAGGATCTGCCGACAAAGACCTGCTGCTGCCTTTTTATGTGGAGAAGACACTTGCTAGTGGCAAGAAGACTTGGGTGATGAACCCCTTTCTGGATATCATGCATAGGATCTTCCGCAACACCTTGTTTCCTCGAGTTGGGGACAAGGACAAGGTACATTCATACCTCGTTGACATGTTGCTGATGTGTGAGAAGGCCTGCAGTGCTCAGACTCAACCACTTGATATCTCCCATATCATGTGGTGTGAGCTTCGCTCTGCGATTTTCTCTCGCAAAGTACCTATCTACGGTCCGTTTCTGTTTCTGCTTATCTCCAAGACTTGGGAGAAGCTTTACCCTGATGAGGAGTTTGAGGCCCCGCAGTGGATTCGTCATGAGCCTATCCGACTTCGCATCAAGAGTCGTTGGGCTAATACCACTACCCGTGCAGAGGCTACTGCAGCTCAGATGGGTACAGATGAGGAGCCAGTGGAGGAGGAGCCAGCTGAGGACAGTTCTGGAGGATATGCTCCTCCCTCGTCTGAGCCCTCGTGGGCTAAGAAGCTGAAGAGGAAGATGAAGGCACTATTTTGTATGCAGGCAAAGGGGCAGTACAAGGCTCATGTGACTCACAAGCAATCTCGCCAGCGTGACAAGAAGATAATGAAGATCTTTGGTGAGGAACCATCTGACGGGTCAGAGGAGAACATCACTCCAGAGGCAGAGTGGATTGCCAAACAGGGCTACACGTGGTCTGAGTCTGAGGAGGAGCAGCAGGAGTCTGATGGAGAGCATGACGACTGAGTTCTTCCGCCTGAGCTACCACCTATCTTAGGTGTCCTCTTTCCCTTTGTGGTGTCTCAATGCCAAAGGGGGAGAGAGTGTTAGGATTTGCGTCTTGTGCCATGTTTATTTGCTTTTCGTTGGTCGAACTTTGTCTGCTTGCTTGTGTTTGTGTCGTGTGTGTGAGACTTTCATATGGTGTGAGACATATGCTCCCTTCTCGTTAACTCGTTATTATGTCTATGATATCTGTTAGGTTGTGAGCAGTTGCTTTACTTACCCTTTATATGTGCTCACCCTATCCTCCTTACATCTGTGCGTAGAATCTTAGTCTTTGTATGCCAGGAGTATATTGTTTGTAGAATATAGGGGGAGCATTGATCCTAGTATGTGTGTTGTGCAGTCCAAAGCACCTTCTCTTGTATGCACACATCTAGGGGGAGCTTACCTATATTCTATTACTTTGCTAGGATTGCTTACTTTCTTATATATCCTTGTGCAAATCCCGTATTGTCATCAATCCACCAAAAAGGGGGAGACTGTAAGGGCATATTTCTCCCTAAGTAGTTTTGGTGATTGATGACAATGCATTTGCGGACTAATCGTGTGCTCTAAGCTTTTTCAGATATATCTCACCTAGGCACAAGACGATTAAGTGCCCCTCGGAACCTATGGAAGACGGTGTTTCCTTTTGTTTCTTTTTCGGTGGAATTGAGTCATAGGAAAGCCATACTATTAAGAGGAGGTCCGCTTCGGAAAGGTTTGGGTGGAATCAACACGTACACGTCTACTCATTCGCACCACCTTTCCTTTGCTTCTCTGGAGCTCCGGCTGTTTTCCTCGTCGGTACGAAAATAGTGGCATCCTACTACTACAACTGCCTGGCATGCGGTAGTACCGCTCAGAGTGAGCGGTAGTACCGCACGATCACATGGTAGTACCGCCTCAGGACCGCGGTAGTACCGCACAGAGCGGTACTACCGTACCCAGAGCACGGTAGTACCGTGTGGCTGGCCCAGCGTCGTAATTAGTACGGTAGTAGGCGCTGAAGTAATTTTTTACTTCCGCGTCCTACGCGGTAGTACCGCTTGGGGCAAGCGGTAGTACCGTGTCGTGTTTTTACTACGACCGTATTTCTGCGGATGTAGCTGCGGATGTATTTTATTTGGTCCGCACTTCTCCTCAGCCTGTCTAGCCCTGCCTTGCGGTAGTACCGTAGGGACGTGCGGTAGTACCGCTCGAGAAGTACTACCGCTCGTTGCTTCAACGCAACAGGACTAGTACTGGCATGTACTGCACCAGCGGTAGTACCGCATCCAGAGCGGTAGTACCGCTGGGCCGAGAGGTAGTACTGCAACTTATATGCGGTAGTACTGCGCTCTGCGGGCAGAAATGTGGGATAACAGTTGGATTTGTTCTCCCACTATATATAGGGAGTCTTCTTCTCCAATAAGACTCACCTCTTCCTCCTCTAAGCTCCATTGTTGCTCAAAGCTCCATTTCCGCCCGATCTCTCTCCCTAGCCAATCAAACTTGTTGATTTCCTCGGGATTGCTTGAGAAGGCATCGATCTACACTTCCACCAAGAGATATTTGATTCCCCCCACTAATCCCTTGCGGATCTTGTTACTCTTGGGTGTTTGAGCACCCTAGACGGTTGAGGTCACCTCGGAGCCATATTCCATTGTGGTGAAGCTTCGTGGTGTCGTTGGGAGCCTCCAATTCGGTTGTGGAGATAGCCCCAACCTTGTTTGTAAAGGTTCGGTTGCCGCCTTCAAGGGCACCTCTAGTGGAATCACGGCACCTTGCATTGTGTGAGGGTGTGAGGAGAATACGGTGGCCCTAGTGACTTCTTGGGGAGCATTGTGCCTCCACACCGCTCCAACGGAGACGTACTTCCTCTCAAAGGGAAGGAACTTCGATAACACATCCTCGTCTTCACCGGCTCCACTTGTGGTTATTCTTTCCTTGTTTATCTTAGATAGCTTGCTTGTGAGGTTGTTATCTTCGCTTCCTATAAGTTGTCATCATAGTTACATATCTAGACAACTTACTTTGTTGCTTAACTTAAATTGGTTAAGAAAAGCTAAAAATTGTTAGTTGCCTATTCACTCCCCCCCCCCTCTAGTCAACCATATCGATCCTTTCAGTCACCTTTTTCCGAAACCCAAAATATGACTTCCCATATATAAATCTTTACCTCTCGACCATTCCGAGACTCCTCGTGACGTGTCGGATCTCATCCGGGACTTCGAACAACATTTGGTTACCACTCATCAAATATCCCAATACTACTCTAGCGTCAACGAACGTTAAGCGTGCGACCCTGCGGGTTCGGGAATTATGTAGTCATGATCAAGACACCTCTCCGGTCAATAACCAATAGCGGGACCTGGATGCCCATATTGATCCCCATATTCCATGAAGATATTTTATCGGTTAAACCTTTATGACAACAAATGTAATTCCATTTGTTTGTCGGTATGTTACTTGCCTGAGATTCGATCGTTGGTATCTCTATACCTAGTTCAATCTCGTTACCGACAAGTCTCTTTACTCGTTCTGTAATACACCATCTTGCAACTAACTCCTTAGTCACTTTGCTTGCAAGCTTCTTGTGATGTGCATTACCGAGAGGGCCCAGAGATACCTCTCCGTCACACGGAGTGACAAATCCCAGTCTCGATCCATGCCAACCCAACAGACGCCTTCGGAGATACATGTAGAGCATCTTTATGATCACCTAGTTACGTTGTGACGTTTGATAGCACACAAAGAATTCCTCCGGTATCCGGGAGTTAAATGATCTAATGGTCCAACATTAAGAAAGCAGTAATAGTAAATTGAACGATCATATGCTATGCTGACGGTTGGGTCTTGTCCATCACATCATTCTTCTAATGCTGTGATCCTATTATTAAATGACAACTCATGTCTATGGTTAGTAAACATTAACCATCTTTGATCAATGAGCTAGTAGAGGCTCACTAGGGACACGGTATTTGTTTATGTATTCACACATGTATTTAAGTTTCCAATCAATACAATTCTAGCATGAATAATAAACCTTTATCATGATTAAGGAAATATAATAATGATCATTTTATTATTGCCTCTAGGGCATATTTCGATCAAAAACTCTCCGGCTACGACAAGTGGCGCCGCATGTGTGAGACTCACCTTTGCAAAGAGTACTCCTTAGGGGATGTTTGGTTCGTGTCCTGAAGCAAATTTTCCAGACATGGCACTTCCCTGAGATCTGCCTATAGTATGTGTTGGTTCATGCTTAAGTAACCTGAAGCTAGCCTGCCCTGGGAATCCAAAGGCATCGTTAGCCTGTCTTGGGAATGTGTGAGCTCCATTAGCCTGGCTCAGGCGACCAAGAAGGGAACGCTTGGGAGCTGCCTGAGACTACTAACCATACATGGCAGAACAAAAAGAAAATTAGTACGTTGATGTGACTTGTCTAACCCACCACCAGGCATGAAACTTCAGTATCCCAGGCACGAGCCAGACACTCAAATTTACCAGGCTCATTACCCAGGACGGCAACCAAATAGCCCCTTAGTTAGTGATTTTGGTCCGTGTGACAAGTTTTTGGCTGCCGAAAGCTTTTTCACTCTGTCAAGACCCAAAAATCAGCGATTAACAGTTTGTGTTTTACGTGGATACAAAAAACAGTGAGGAAAAAAAACACAAAAACCAGTAAACAAACTGAAAAAATAGGAAACAAAAAATACCTGGAAAAAAGAGGAAACTAAGAAACCGTGGAAGCACCGATCACATTTTCGGGAAGCACACAAGCACAATATATCCTTCATGTGGAAGCGCATTGGTGCTTCACTTTTTTAGACAAGCAAAAGTACGCTTCACACATTATGCATAATTGTGTTTCCGTGCTTCACATGAAAAGCACAAAAAAAAAACAATAACAAAACTGAAAAAGGAAGAAAAACGAAACAATAGGGAAACCCCTATAAAAACAAGACAAAATCGGAAAACCAAAAAGACTAAAAAAACAATGAACAAAAAAAAACACGTATGACGTATCCACACTTCACGAGTGCCGCGGGAAAGCCCCTCGAGGGCATACCCATTGACTAGTCATTCCCGTGGATACCTCCTGCTCGACACTTGTTTGTGTCAATTAGATAAGGCTTCATCTATACCACGTAAATCGGCTGGGCCATTCCGGCGAGTCTCACCTAAACATGTTTTCTTTGTTTTTTCTTGCTATTTTTTAAAACAATCCACTATTTTTCTTCAAAGAACCGATTGTTTTTTACCAAGCTAAATAATTTTAAAAATATTTATAAATAGGAAATAATATTAAATATTGATTAGTATGTGTTTTTAAAAGTTCAGTCTGTAATAGAAACAATCACTGTACATTAACAAAGGTTCTGCTTAAATTAAGAAAAAAATATCATTGTATAAAAAAAGTCCAGCCAGTACAAAAAAATGTTCACCTTATTAGAGGAAAAGTTCAGCATACGTTAAAAAAAGTTCACCATATATTAAGTAAATGTTCGATGTGTATCTTTAACTCCGCCTATGTTGTCTCAACATAGCCGGTCTCCGCCTATGTTGTCTCAACATAGCCGGTCCCAAGCCCGGGTAAAGGAGGAGGGTTGTGTTAGGCTTGGCGAGCCAACGTGAAAACGCAGCTACTCTTATGGAGATGAAACCCAAAAGCGTTGGGGCGTAACCCTCTCAGCGACGCGCCACATCGGAACCCGGGTGTGGTGTCAAATGGGCAAGGGCCGGGACATCACCCCCTTGGTGGCGCGTCGTATCTTGATCTGGATACGGTGGCAAGTGAGCGAGGATCGGGTCGTCGCATCCTTAGTGGCGCGCTACATCGGCGCCCGGATGTAGTGGAAAATGAGCAAGGGTCTTCGCATTTGACTCGACGAGTGCGAAGGGTAAGGAAGCTAGCCGAGCCTAGGAGGATCCGCTTAGGTAGCTGGAACGTAGGGTCCTTGACAGGGAAGCTTCGGGAGCTAGTCAATGCAGCGGTGAGGAGAAGTGTTGATATCCTTTGCGTCCAAGAAACCAAGTGGAGGGGACATAAGGCAAAGGAGGTGGAGGGTACCGGCTTCAAGCTGTGGTACACCGGGTTGGCTGCAAACAGGAATGGCGTAGGCATCTTGATCAACAAGAGCCTCAAGCATGGAGTGGTAGATGTCACGAGACGTGGGGACCGGATTATCCTGGTCAAGCTGGTAGTTGGGGACTTAGTTCTCAATGTTATCAGCGCGTATGCCCCGCAAGTAGGCCATACTGAGAACACCAAGAGGGAGTTCTGGGAAGGTCTGGAAAACATGGTTAGGAGTGTACCGATTGGTGAGAAGCTCTTCATAGGAGGAGACCTCAATGGCCACGTGGGTACATCTAACACAGGTTTTGAAGGGGTGCATGGGGGCTTTGGCTATGGCACCAGGAATCAGGAAGGAGAAGATGTCTTAAGCTTTGCTCTAGCCTACGACATGATTGTAGCTAACACCCTCTTTAGAAAGAGAGAATCACATCTGGTGACTTTTAGTAGTGGCCAACACTCTAGCCAGATTGATTTCATCCTCTCGAGAAGAGAAGATAGGCGTGCGTGCCTAGATTGTAAGGTGATACCTGGAGAGAGTGTTGTACCTCAACATAAGCTGGTGGTTGCTGACTTCCGCTTTCAGACTCGTGTCCAGCGGGATAGGCGTGCCAAAGTCGCTAGAACGAAGTGGTGGAAGCTCAAGGGGGAGTTAGCTCAGGCGTTCAAGGAGAGGGTCATTAAGGAGGGCCCTTGGGAGGAAGGAGGGGATGCGGACAATGTGTGGATGAAGATGGCGACTTGCATTCGTAAGGTGACCTCGGAGGAGTTTGGAGTGTCCAGGGGAAGGAGGAGCGAAGATAAGGATACCTGGTGGTGGAATGATGCCATCCAGAAGGCGATTAAAGAGAAGAAAGAGTGCTTCAGATGCCTGTACTTGGATAGGAGTGCAGACAACATAGAGAAGTACAAGATGGCGAAGAAGGCCGCAAAGCGAGCTGTTGGTGAAGCAAGGGGTAGGGCATATGAGGGCCTCTACCAACGGTTAGGCACGACGGAAGGGGAAAGGGACATCTATAAGATGGCCAAGATCCGAGAGAGGAAGACGATGGATATTGGCCAAGTCAAACGCATCAAGGACGGAGCAGACCAACTCCTAGTGAAGGATGAGGAGATTAAGCATAGGTGGCGGGAGTACTTCGACAAGCTGTTCAATGGGGAGAATGAGAGTTCTACCATTGAACTTGATGACTCCTTTGATGAGACCAGCATGCGTTTTGTGCGGCGAATTCAGGAGTCTGAGGTCAAGGAGGCTCTAAAAAGGATGAAAGGAGGCAAGGCGATGGGCCCTGATTGTATCCCCATTGAGGTGTGGAAAGGCCTCGGGGACATAGCGATAGTATTGTTGGAGATATGCCCTAGAGGCAATAATAAAAGCATTATTATTATATCTCCTTATTCATGATAATTGTCTGTCATTCATTCTTGAATTGTATTGTACGGAAACAGTGATACATGTGTGAATGCACAGATCACAATGAGTCCCTGGTAGGCCTCTAGTAGCCAGCTCGTTGATCAACAGATGGTCATGGTTTCCTGACCATGGACATGAGATGTCGGTGATAACGGGATCACATCATTAGGAGAATGATGTGATGGACAAGACCCAAACTTGAGCATAACACGAGATCGTATAGTTCGTAATGCATAAGCTTTTCGGTGTCAAGTATTTATTCCTTAGACCATGAGGTTGTACAACTCCCGGATACCGTAGGAATACTTTGGGTGTGCCAACCGTCACAACGTAACTGGGTGGCTATAAAGGTACGCATCGGGTATCTCCGAAAGTATCTGTTGAGTTGGTACGAACCGAGACTGGGATATTGTCACTCCGTGTGACGGAGAGGTACCTCTGGGCCCACTCGGTAATACATCATCATAATGAGCTCAATGTGACTAAGTAGTTAGTCACGGGATGATGGATTACGGATCGAGTAAAGAGACTTGCCATAACGAGATTGAACAAGGTATTGGGAATACCGACGATCGAATCTCGGGCAAGTACCGTACCGATGGACAAAGGGAATAACATACGGGATTGAGTGAATCCTTGACACGGTGGTTCATCCGATGAAGATCATCGAGGAACACGTGGGAACCAACATGGGTATCCAGATCCCGCTGTTGGTTATTGACCGGAGAGTGGTCTCGGTCATGTCTACGTGTCTCCCGAACCCGTAGGGTCTACACACTTAAGGTTCGGTAACGCTAGGGTCATAGAGATTAATGCACGTGGAAACCCGAATGTTGTTCGGAGTCCCGGATGAGATCCCGGACGTCACGAGGAGTTCCGGAATGGTCCGGAGGTAAAGATTGATATATGGGAAGTCCAGTTTCGGCCAACGGGTGATCTCCGGGGGTCACCGGGAGCGTCCCGGGACCACCGGAGGGGCCCCGGGGGTCCACCGGGTGGGGTCACCCATCCCGGTGGGGCCCCTAGGCCGCAAGGGGAAGTGTCCAGCCCCTAGGGCTGGCGCACCACTTGGGGGCCCACCTCCCCATGCGCCTAGGGTTCAAACCCTAAGGGGGAGGGGGGCTCCACTTGCCTTGGGGGGCAAGGAACCCCCCCTGGCCGCCGCCCCCTTGCAGATTGGATCTGCAGGGGGTCCAGGCGCCCCCCCTGGCCCCTATATATATGTGGGGGGGAGAGGGCAGCCGCACCTGATCCCTGGCGCCTCTCCCCCTCCCGTCACACCCCATACTCCCAACGCAGGGCAGCCCGGCGAAGCCCTGCTGCGACATCCACTGCATCCGTCATCACGCCGTCGTGCTGCCGGATCTCTGACGACTTCTCCTCCCCCCTTGCTGGATCAAGAAGGAGGTGACGTTGCTGCACCGTACGTGTGTTGAACGCGGAGGTGCCGTCCGTTCGGCGCTAGATCATCGGTAACGAAGAACGTGAAGAGTACGACTACTTCATCCCCTCTTCGTTGAAAGCTTCCGCACGCAATCTTCATAACGGTATGTAGATGCACTCTAAGTTACTCATTGCTAGATGTCTCCATACTTGGATCTTGGTGAAGACGTAGAAATTTTTTGATTTATGCTACGTTCCCCAACAGTGGCATCTGAGCCTAGGTTTTATGCGTAGCATCTTGGCACGAGTAGAACACAAAGCAGTTGTGGGCGTATGATCTTGTTCAACTTTCTTACCGTTACTAGTCAATCTTGATTCAGCGGTATTGTGGGATGAAGCGGCCCGAACCGACCTTACACGTACGCTTACGTGAGACTGGTTCCACCGACAGACATGCACTAGATGCATAAGGTGGCTGGCGGGTGTCTGTCTCTCCTACTTTAGTCGGATCGGATTCGATGAAAAGGGTCCTTATGAAGGGTAAATAGAAGTTGACAAATCACGTTGTGGTTTTGGCGTAGGTAAGAAACGTTCTTGCTAGAAATCCTATAGAAGCCACGTAAAACTTGCAACAACAATTAGAGGACGTCTAACTTGTTTTTGCAGCATGTGTTTTGTGACGTGGTATGGCCAAGAACGAAGATGTGATGAATGATATATGTGATGTATGAGATTGACCATGTTTTTGTAATAGGGAATCACGACTTGCATGTCGATGAACTTGACAACCGGCAGGAGC
Source organism: Secale cereale (assembly GCA_902687465.1). NCBI lineage: Eukaryota > Viridiplantae > Streptophyta > Magnoliopsida > Poales > Poaceae > Secale > Secale cereale. Next base: position 115,173,305 of record LR738711.1, read on the forward strand.
CATAGGAGTTGTCTTAATTATTGTATGACCTGCGTGTCACTGAATAACGCCATGTAATTACTTTACTTCATTGCTATAGTAGTAGAAGTAATAGTTGGCGTGACGACTTCTTCAAGACACGATGATGGAGATCATGATGATGAAGATCATGGTGTCGAGCCGGTGACAAGATGATCATGGTGCCCCGAAGATGGAGATCCAAGGAGCAAGATGATACTGGCCATATCATGTCACTATAATTGATTGCATGTGATGTTTATCATGTTTTTGCATCTTGTTTACTTAGAACGACGGTAGTAAATAAGATGATCTCTCACTAAAATTTCAAGTAATGTGTTTCCCCTAACTGTGCACCGTTGCTAAAGCTCGTTGTTCCGAAGCACCACGTGATGATCGGATGTGATAGGTTCTAACGTTCACATACAACGGGTGTAAGACAGATTTACACACGTGATACACTTAGGGTTCACTTGACGAGCCTAGCATGTACAGACATGGCCTCGGAACACGGAAGACCGAAAGGTCGAACACGAGTCGTATAGAAGATACGATCAACATGAAGATGTTCACCGTTTTTGACTAGTCCGTCTCACGTGATGATCGGACACGGACTACTCGATTCGGATCGTGTATCACTTAGATGACTTGAGAGATGTCATTCTGAGTGGGAGTTCATTAAAATTTGATTAAGATGAACTTAATTATCATGAACTTAGTCTAAATTCTTTACAATATCTCTTGTAGATCAAATGGCCCACGCTCCAGTTTCCCTCAACTTCAACGCATTCCTAGAGAAAACCAAGCTGAAAGACGATGGTAGCAACTATACGGATTGGGTCCGTAACCTGAGGATTATCCTCATAGCTGCCAAGAGAACTTAT